>CM036549.1:16237868-16790368 GCA_020745685.1 Tautogolabrus adspersus | reverse complement strand
GTGAACTAAATATGTTTTTGGGTGGAGGGGGGAGCTGCGCGTGGGGGGGCTGCGTCGTGGTGGGAGGTAAAGTCTCATTGATGAAAGAGAGGAGTGTGTTTTGCCCCAAAGCGAAGGAAGCTGCTCCCTTTTTTTCTCCTCCTCCTCCTCCTTCACCGCCAAACACACGATGTGAGTCACATTTTAACATCAGATCAAAGAGTCACACAGGAGGAGAGGGGAGCAGAGCTGCACGTCCACGTAGGAATGACGTTTATACTTTATATATGTTTATGACGCACATCAAATATTCTATAAAAAGTTATTCATTCATTTAGAAGAAGAGCAAAACAGCTGCCATGCATTTCGTTTTTAGCCATTCAACCTACTACCTACAGAGAAATGAGGTTTTGTTTCTCAATGACTGTGATGCTACATTAGAGGTAGTTCATAATAATAATAATAATAATAATAATATGGGTTAGATGTGCAAAAGTAACAGTTACATTTGCATCTAAGTGTTAAAACAGACCTCTAACAGTTTGTCTATCGGTGTTTAAAGTGCAGCTGACATGTGAACACAGTAGCCTTTATAAGGTGCAGAAGAAACTGCCACAGATTTTGCCATAAATTAGCCAACTTAATTATTTTGTCACGTCGGAAATGAATCAATGCTGGCTTAATTTAAACGTAAGGAAGGAGGACGGTCTTGTCTCCAAAAAGGACCCAACTCAGACAATAAATCCCCTTCAGTCAGGCCTCCACAGTCAGGCTGCTGACGGAGATATTTTAATTATTATCACCACCGTTTACGTTATGTTCCAGATGTCGGCGTTAACGACCTGCTCCCTGCTGGTCACATGTGTGTGTTTTTTTTTTTAAATGATGTCACCAATAAAAACTTGATTAAATCAGGTAGTGTTGAAGAAGTGGAATCTAGTTTACAAGACAGTTGACACGTCCGACACGTATCGTGAATCCTATAAAGCTTCATCATTATGCAGCCAGATGTAGGCTACTCTGCAAACACCCTGATTAAATGAGGACAATTTTGTTAAAACAACAGGAAGAAGAAGAAGAAGAAGAAGAAGAAGAAGAAGAGCATGTAAAGAGAGTTTAAGTGCAGGATGGCTTTATAGCAGATTGATTTATTTGACAGAAAAAATACGCTCTTTAAAACGTGGAGTGACGCCAGCAGCAGTTAAATAATACACAGAAATACAACTTAAAAGAATATATTTTAAAGCAACGAAACAACCTGTGTGTCATTATAAACTCTCCTTTTTAACACTCATCCCCTGAAGAGTGTGAGACATTACTTGGAAAACGAAATAAATTCAGATTCTGACGCTAAAAATCCTGATTTCACATCCAGCTGCTGCAGAAGGAAAGTTTCAGAGAAGTTCAGAAAAAATCTAAACTAATTAAAAATGCAATCCGGACAAGTCGAGGTCTGCAGTGCACACACACTCTGCATGGATTTGTTTTATCTGAGGCTTTTTGAACTTCTGAAATGAGAAACAAACATTTGCATATTTACAGATTCTTGATCGTCTAAGTAGTGGAGGAGAATTAATTAGAGGCCTAATCGTAGATTTTTTTTAATGCAGGGTTTCTGTAAACACATCCGACACGCGTGCATGCGTTTATTGGCAGGCAGCGCTCGTGCTGATTGACTGTCTGGTTCATATTGCTGCGGGTCCGTAGGGAGGCTGTGTGGGACAAGACTCCCCCGAGGGGCTGAGAGAGGAGCTCAAACTTTAAAGCTTTTTAACAATTAAACAAAGACGAGACAGGTGTTCAAATACGACGAGATCACTTTAAACATGACTCACCTTTATAGGCGCGTGAGCCTTGAACTGAAAGATAAGATTGTAGGCCTATTACTTTTTTTAACAAATGTATTCAGGCTTCTGGAGGAAATCATCAATATGAATTACATTTCTGAAGAGAATCATTATTGTTAGTCTTAATTTAGCCAAATAAACCGTCAACAAAAGTCTACACATCAATAAATAGAAAATAAATCCAAGCTTAGAATAATTTGAAGTACTTCTTGAGGAGGAAACTGTTTTTTCCAAGGTACAAGTCTTTATTGACATTATTCAAGAAAACCAAACAGCAAAGCATCTTCCATAGCAACACATGAATACATAAGAACAGTACAGACAAAAGAAAACAATATGACTAGATAAGACAGTATTTTTAGATAAAAAGTGTTTCTAGATTTTTTAAAGTGTTTCTAGATGATGAAAAAGTAATTTTTGATGAAAAAACGGTATTCTAGATCAAAATCGTCTTGTGTTTCTACTTAAAAAGTTATTCAAGATAAAAACAGTATTTACAAAACAAAATTACGAGATAAATCAAGTTATTCTAGATTAAAAACGTCATTCTTGCTTAAAAATTACTAGTTTCTAGATAAGACCAGTATTTTCAGATAAAATACTTTTTTTACCAATACATTTTTTTCAAGATAAAAACAGTCCTTTATTAAAAACAGTATTCTAGATAAAACAGGTATTTTCAATAAAAACAGCATTACTAAATAAAAATAGTATTTAAAAACAATATTTCTAGATAAACCTGTATTACGAGATAAAAGTGTTTCGAGATCATCTCAAGTTATTCTAGATAAAAACAGTTTTTCGATTAAAACAGTATTACTAGATAAAACTTTTTTTATATTAAACAGTTATTCTAGATAAAAAGATAATTTCTGGATAAACACAGGTTTTTGATTAAAAACAGTTTAACTAGATATAAACGGTTATTCTAGATTTTTTTTACATTTATTCTCGAACAGTATGACTAGATTAAAAACTTTACAACTTTTAAAACTATTATTCACGATAAAAACAGTATTCTAGATATAAAAACAGTTATTCTAGAAAAGTATTACTAGATAAAAACCTGTACAACTTGTTTAAAACTGTTATTCTAGCTCATAAAAACAGTCTATGGAAAACAGTATTCTAGATAAAAATGGTAACTACATAAAAAGCATGAAACCAGGTTTTTGATCAAAAACAGTATTTCTAGATAAAAAAGTTGTTTCTATGTAAATCTGTTATTCTAGATTAAAACAGTATTTCTAGATAAAAAAAAGTTTTTTCTATGTAAAATCTGTTATTCTAGATTAAAACAGTATTTCTAGATAAAATAAAGTTTTTTCTATGTAAAATCTGTTATTCTAGACAAAAGCTGTAACTAGATAAAAACAGTTATTCTAGATCAGTATTACGAGATAAAAAGCAGTAGTCTATTTAAAGTGAATGAAACAGTTTTCACAGGGTAGTTAAGACAAAGACATAATTACACTGAAGTAGATTAACATCAAGATACATGGATATAAAATAATAATATCAGAGCATGAGTTTACACACAGTGTAAAGTACCGTGGCTGTAATGCGGTTCCCACCGTGTCATTACCCTAATGTGTGTATTAATGGATTTAATAGCAGATGGATGCGTGCTTATCTAAAGTAAAATCGCATTTACAATAATCCACATGCACGTCTTCTTGCCTCCCATTATTAATGGAAGAGTGGTAATCCTGTGGATTCTCCTCATCGCTCGCTGCACAGGGAGGGGAGTATATAACAGCTTTTCACACCTTTTATTCTTCTGCTTTAACTTTACCATGATTCCAGGTGGATTATATGAAGTTTGTACGATGTATTTGCTTCAATTATTTTCTGTTTTCAATCAATTTACAGCTATTTTACTCAAAAACTGAGATTAAACAAAGACTGTTGTGGAATGATGTCATGTAGGAATTCAAACTCACCTCAAACAATCAGAGTAACATGTTATAATTGAATTTTGCGAGTACAAAACAATAAAAAACGAAGAGAAAATGGTGATTTAACCTCCTGAATGAGTTTGGAAACATGATGTCAGACTTCTCCAACATCCAAATTAACCTCCAGAACGTGCGCATTGACTTGCAAATCACTGCCGTTTAAACCTCCGGTGACTCCTCGTTGCTTTTCAGTGCATCTAAGTTCAACAAGCGCTGGTGCTCACCTGCTACACGCTCCGACTGCTGCCAGCTGCCAATTAACACCTATGGCATGTTAATTAGGCCGCAGAGATCTACCACTTCAGGAGACTTTTCAGACCCCCTCACCACAAGTGCCTTTATTGTCCCCGGAGCTCATGTGCAATCTGCATATGCATCATGCATGGGGAATAAGGAGGAAGTTTGAGTGGGAGTCTTGTAGCTGCAACATGTGAATCAATGGAGTGTGAAGGTATGTGGAGACCATGTGTTGTTCATATCATTCAGACCAATTAAAGGGTTATAGATTTGTAAATGAAAAGGATTAGAGGAGGGTTATTGGGTCCATTACATCTGAAAAAGAGACATACTAAGCCCAAAAATGATCGACTGCCACTGTGTAGAAATCCTAAATAAACCCAAAAAATTGGACTCACACACACTTGAGTATTTGAGATTTCAGTGATTGATCATTCTTCCAATAAACGTCAGTCTGGTACCTGCAGGGCTTTGAGTACATATAGCTTTAATAGAGAGAAACATACGGTTGGGTTGCATGTAAAGCCCAACATAATAACATTTAAAAGTGCAACAAGTTGTGTGTGCTTAGTTCATAGACTGTAAAAACATGGACGTAGTCTCAGTGATGTAACCCATTGGTTTCTGAAGAGGTGTCTTGAAGCCGTGAGGTGGCGCTTGCCATATTGGAAGCACCATCACAGCCCAACTTTCAATCGATCGAGAAACAGCCAAAGAGGTGGAACTGAGGCGTGTATTCATACTTATGTGTGTGTGTAGCATGTTTGAAAGGATATCTTCTTACTGTTTGTACAAAGGTCTTTTGGTCTTTTGGAAAATAATGTCATGATTATACCAGAAAAGAGATATTCATCAATGAAAACAAATAAAATGATTGTGAATTTTTGACAGCAATGTGTCACTTTTTTCATGTGGGTCCTAGGGGGCTCAACTTTCTTTTAAGAAAAAAGAAGAGGGGAAGCCCTCCAAGGAAAAAGGTTGGGAAAACCATACTAATGTACCATGACGTTATTTAATGAACATATCTTTAGGCAAAAACTGTAAATCGACTGTACTTCGGTGGCACATTTCTGGTCTTCTGGCCACTCAAAGCACTTTTGCACTACATGTCACATTCTCATGCTGCTGGCTCTGTCACCGGGAGCACTTTGGGGTTAAGTGTTTTGCCCAAGGTCACCCCAGCAGGAGCTGGAGATCTTACCACCAACCTTTCTAATTTATCCAACCATCAACCAAACATCTCTACCACTGAGCCTTAGCTGCCCCCATAGTTAAAGGGTTAATGGACTTGAGCTTGTTAAGCGCTTTTCTAGTCTTCTGACTACTCAAAGCGCTTTTACACCGCAGGTCACACCTACACATTCACACACTGATGCAGTGGTTGCTATATGTAGTGATTCATACACTCATACGCCGCCGATGAGGCAGCGGGAGCAATTCGGGGTTAAGTGTCTTGCCCAAGGACACATCGGACATGTTGCTGCAGGAGCTGGGGATTGAACCCCCAACCTTCCGGTTGAGAGACGACCGACTCGACCAACTGGTCCACAGCGGCCCAGTTCTATTTCTGGACGCAACATTACTTACAAGGAAGTCAACTTCTTGGTAAGAGTAAATAAAACAGTTTGTTTTCTCAAAGGAAATTCTCAGCTGTGGTCTCTTGAATTCAAGTCTGGTGTTTTTTGGCCCAATCCTCCACCTCTTGGGGACTTCTACATTCTCTGTTTCACATAACCGAGACTTCAACTCTGCATCAAAACAATAAACTACAGTAAAACAGTCCGAATACATCACACTTTGGTGACTAAGGCCACCGATCACGCTGCTGGTAGACCACTTTGGAGTGGAGATCCAGCAGTTCAAATGAAGAGCTTTCACAGACCCCACAAGGTAGAAAGTGAATATTGAATAAATGTATAGGTCAAACTTGAAGTATGATACAATAGAAAGACAAAGAAGTGTGTTTATCCTCAAATATCAACATGGGAATTTCTACAATATACACATACTGTTTGGATTCTGCTGCTGCCTCACACACAAGCACACATGGATGAGTAAGACAAACAAACCTCGAAACAAATTAACAAACGGCTGGCGCTTCTCACGCACAACCTATTGTGATTCTTCTCTAAAAAATCTGGAACCAGTCAGCTCAGAGGTAACGTACGTACGGCCTAAAACCTGCTGCAGCGAGCAAAACCTCCGGTCCAGAGGCAGAGGATTGCTTCAGAGGGTAAGACAAACGCACAACACGGCATCATTAGTGCCAAAAGGGATGCTGGAGGTGAAGTGGAGAGCGAGAGGGGGCGAGAAGGATGTGGGGTGTGTGTGTGTGTGTGTGTGTGTGTGTGGGGGGGGTGTGCGTGTTCATGAAACGTTACTCAGAAAAGAAGAAAACCACCTAAAAGGCTGGAGAAACACAATGACACATCAAAAGGAAAAACCTGAAAACCGTGGCATAATAAGACTCATGAATGAGCTCAGATCCCAAAGGAACAATGTGAGTTTAAGTGTGTGTGAGAGAGTGAAAAAGAGGGGGAGAGAGAGAGAGTGTGTGTGTGTGTGTGTGTGTGTGTGTGTGTGTGTGTGTGTGTGTGTGTGTGTCTAAAGCTAATCCCCTTTTTTTAACACCGGGCCTAAATTCCCTATACACAAATTAAATGTGTGTCACTCTAAAATCGTTGTCACAGCAAGAGAACATCCTTTTGACGCATCAGTGGTTTCACTGCGACCTGTAATCTCTCTCTGATCTTCACAAAAACATGCTGAACTTTGCTAATGACTAAGATTAAAAGAAGCATTTTGCTCATTAAAGCGGCTAAATGTTTACGGTGAACTTTAAACTTTGTGAATTTAAACAAATGCCTTTCTTTTTACAGCGTCCAATGGGGCAAAACTGTGACACTGACATACCGCGGCGCGCACTATGAGTATGTGGAAATGAGGTGTTACACAGGTTTAAAGCTAGCACTTTTAGCTAGTGTGACAGCTGTATCACAACATGCTAACTTTATCAGTTTAAATTAGAAAGGAAAACACTGTTCAAGCTAGCGCTAAGCTAATGTAACAGAGCAGTGGTTCTCAACTGGTCTAGCCTCAGGACCCACCACCAACTCCTTAAGGGGAAATCGTAACAAAGTTTCCTGGTATACATAAACTAACCAGATTCATGAAATGAAAAATGCAGTTTGGTCGAAAATGTGACTGAACAAAGAGACGAAACAAAACAAGCATGTTTATAAAAGCGCTTCATTGACTTCTTGACACATTCTTTTTGTCAGGCACACATTCACGGCTGACTAAAAATAGCTCCGCAACCCATTTTTGGGTCCAGACCCACTGGTTGAGAACCACTGCTGTATAGTACGGAATGAGTTAGCCAGACATGCTAACATTTTCTGCCCATGCATGGGGCAGAAATCAATCAATTTTTTATAAATAGCAGTAGTTACCAAAAATCACCCCTCAGTTAACGCTAGCTCTGATAGCTTGTTACATTAGCAACATGTTTCTTCAAAGACGGGCTCTTTTATAAATGTTTTGTGCTTGCTTTGACCTTTAAAACAACCTTTTTTTTTCTCAAGGCTGCTGATGTTCAGCACCACATGCTCGCTGTGTGTTAAAGTAAAAGAGCGGGTGTCATCGATCCCTAAAGTCTCTCTAATTGTCAGAGTGAATTAAACCCGTGATAGATGAGAAGTTAGTGTGTGTGGTTTCCTACCTTTTCTTTTTTTCCCCTTCTCCTCTTAAGCGTCTTTTTCCACTTTTGGTACCACTTTCACCCCTTTAGAAAAACATTATTATCACAAGCATGAAGAGCACCACAATTATTTACAGCCCGCTCTTTTTCAAGTTCGGAAATCGCCTTGAAAATTGGGGAGGCCTGCAGAGTGTTTAAGCCCCCCGTCCTGAGCTCTGTGTGTGTGTGTGTGTATGAGAGTGTGTGTGTGTGTGTGTGTGTGTGTGTGTGTGTGTGTGTCTACAGACTGTCAGATCTCAGACCGTAACATAAACCAATTTTAAACAGTTTTCTCCTTTAATCATTTTAAGTATCAATAACAACACAAACGAGATATCTGTAATTTCAGGACTTACTGAGGTCAAAGTTTACGTACATTTAACAGACACGATTAAATTATGAAGATGTCTGTTTCCCAGTTTGCAGCACATTTAAAAGGTGAATAAGTAGAGAATTACTTAAATCCCATTAAGATTGTATGCAGTGGCAATTACTCAAACTGTTTGTTATTGCTTGATGAATGATTTTTGCTTGAAGCCTCTTTCAGCTCAATCATATCTGGTTTCCAGCTCAGATCTTTTAACTCATAGAGAGCTGGACTGCGTCATTGCTGCGTCAGCCAAAACGTTCCTTCTGGTCTCTCTGTCATCAAGGTAAAAAGAAGGTCAGGGTGTGATTTCTAACTTAGCATCTATTGTTGTGAAAGACACGCCGCCTGAGGGAGAAGATAGGGACACATTTATTTAAAATCTGAGCAGGTCTAAAGACGTATCCTGCTATTTGACTCTTAAATTACCGACATACAATATGAGCATTTTAAAGCTCCTGTGAGGAGTTTTGAAACAGCCTGAAATGATACTGATTATGAGCTATAAGAGCAAACGAGCACCAGAAAGAAGATCTACTTTGTCGATAAAGGTATTTTAAATGCCTTTTACTGCTTCAAAGTTGTGATGATCTCAGGCTGGATTTGAGAAAAACACTGACACGAACAATATGAATGTTTCTGCAGTGACATCAAAGAACATATGATGACGAATCAAATAAGCCGTATGAAGGTTGCCATGATAATGTCAAACTCAGCTGTAACCATCTGGACGTTTGTGCTTCTTTTATGAATAAAAACTGATGTAAAAATACAGAAAAAAAGATTTCATGCCTTTGACTGATGAGGCTTTAAGTATTTGATTGTTTAAAGCTATAAATCATATCTCAATAACTCTCGCCTTCGCTGCACTTCTGGGCTATATTTCAAAACGTTATGCATCTCTGGAAAACCACACCACTCAAACATGATATAAACACTTCCACAATGTAGAGTAACTTGTTTGACTTTCCAAATACACAACAAAAGGAGCCCTTTTCCCACCTCACAGGTCCACAGTCTTTGCTAATAGCAGGTTGGCCTCTCGTTGTTTACAGGAGGGAGGAAAGTTGTATCCCTAAACTTCTGGCGGAGTTAAACTTCACTCTGGATTCAAAGCACAAAACGCCGCACAGCAGGGAAATGATGTCATACTGCACAGAGAGACGGGGTCGACTAAAAAGCAGGGGCCACTTTGAACAAAGTCATTTGTTGACAAACCGTAAAAACGGGAAAAAACGCAGAAATGTGTTACCCCCTAAAAAAACAATGAAGCCCTCAGCTAATGAGTTACAGCGCTGTGTGAGCGTACACAACCCAGATGACTGTGTTTCTCTTCCATGTTTTCTTTCTCTGCGTTTACTTCTCCATGGCATCTGTCACGCCAAAGTTAAATCAAAACTCTTTATTGAGGGTGAAGAACAATGGTGACCTGTGGGGGTCATTTTTCACAATTTGAAGCTCAAGGAAATCTAGAGGGTAGTCATTCTGTTACTCAAAATTTGAATCATAATACAGTCATTTGTACATAACAAGCTGAGTGCCAGGGGGTTTAAGAGGGATTGAACGAATTTTCACGGTAAAAGGTCCAGACTTTAAAGGTCACATATCATCCTCCTCCAGTGTAAAAAAGTGTCAGAGCTCCCCAAAACGTGTCTGTGAAGTTTCTTGTTCTAAATCCACTCTGACCCTGTATTTGATCATGCCTATAAACCCCTCTATTTCAGCTCTGCTCAGAACAGGCTGTTTCTGTGTCTGTAGCTTTAAACGTAAATGAGCTGTGTCTGACCACGCCCCTCTCTGGAAGGGCTCGGGTGGCTCGGGCTTTCTCGCTCCATGCCCTATTGTTTACGGTGAGAAGGCAGACTCAGAGGGCAGAACAAACACCTAGCTGTGGGAGTGTCAGAAATTAGTTTTCGGTTGGATGCCCAAAATAAGTTCTGTGGTAAGCATAAGCATAAGAGATTTTAACATTTTTTGTCTCCGACATAAAATACATCTGGATGTCTCCCACTTGTGAATTTTGTCTTACAAATGGTGGTTTCTAAAAACTGGCTAACTCGGACTACAGAGTGGAAACATGGAAACTCACCTACTGGTTGGAAGCTAAGTGGTGGTGACGTTGAAGTCAGTCGATCATGGAGAAGTTCCTTTAGAGCCAAACATTACCTTTTAACTTTATTTTATCTTGACGCCACAGATCTTATTTTCAGCAGTAATCCAAAAACCCATGGGACAAACCCATAGGCGCTTTGTTGAGGGAACCAGACCAGTGCCAACTTCTGGGTTAGCCTACAAAAATATGTCATCCCTGCACAAATCGATAGGCCTACTGTGTCTTTGATTTTAAATCCTGAAACACAACAGTTTAACACTTTATTAGCTTCTCAACCTTAGCATGACGATAATGGAAAATGGCATCTGTTTGGATGTTGTGCTTGGATTTTGTAAACGTAAACGATATGAATTAAATGTTAGGATTATGAATCGTTGCCTGTAATGTAAGTGTGTAAATTACAGTAAACTACAGGAGGATACAAAATCGGAAACCAAATCTGGAAATCGTGATAAGCTTGTACATCTGCTGTGAGTTGATGCTTCCCATCGAGTGGAATGAGTAAATAACAGTTTCACTCAGTGTTTGTGTGAGTGTCTGTAGCGTTGTGTGTGATGGAGAGAGCAGGAAGCATGTGTGTATGCTTTCAATGTTTTGTCTGTGGCTTGAGTGCCCAGACTATTCCCTCATTCTGTCTGTGTGTGCGTGCATGTGTGTGTGTGTGTGTGTGTGTGTGTGTGTGTGTGTGTGTGTGTGTGTGTGTGTGTGAACTTAATACCTCAGAGAGCCCTCCACCGGCTGTCTGTGTATGATCTGAATAATACATAAGGAGATTCCCTTCCTGTCTCCATCTTATCTCATATCTTAACCACGTCTCCCTCGATCATCTGCAACTCAAATCTCTCAATCATTCGGTTGTTTTTCTATTATTCACCTTGTTACGTGACCTTTGTTTAGTGTCTCACCCACCACCATCCATCCACATCATCTCCCCTCTTCTCCTCCTCCCTCCTCTCTCTATCACTCAGCCCCCTCCCAAGCTTACTCATGCGTAAGGTAGTGGGGTGAAAATGCTGTGCTCTCAGTGCAGCCTCTGCACGCAATAGTGCCGGGATCGTGTGAGAAGGCCGGCAGACATGATGCAGCCCCACATGGCTGTGGCATGGAGCCACGGAAGAGAGGAGCCATGCAGAGGGGAGGAGGGTGTATTAAAAACTCCCCACAGTCCCAGCGATCAGGGGTCTCAGCTCAGCTCAGCTGAAACCATGGCAACGTTCACACTGATGAGGGATTTTTTCTCACTGGCATCGCCCCGGTCAGTCGGGCCGGTCAAGGTGAAATGCCTGCCACTCACGCAATGCCACTCTTAACAGGAAAACTACCAGAACTCTATTGATAGAATGACTTTCCAGAGATTATTTGCATCAAATATTTAATAACAAATATAAAATCTAAGAATAAATGGATCTGTTATGTTAGATCATGTCATGCTATAACCTCAGAGATGGTCATTATAAACCAGTTTTTATAACCTCAGAACCAGCGGATAAGATGTTCTATTTAGATCATATCTATGATTTTCTTCCTGTAATATATTCACCATTAACTAATTGGTTAATAGCATGCTGATTAGTAGCATACTTGCTTCTTATTTGTCATTATTTAACGCTTCCTGGTACCTTATTGTACATGACGTATCTACAGCCAATGAACTTATTGACTAAGAGTTTGACCTCCTAATTACTGCTGATTGATAGTAAGCTTGGAAGTTGTTGAATTCTAATCTCAATATGCTTTTGCTTACTTCTACCTTATAAGGGCCAAACTAAGAAAACATATATGAGTTACCACTACAGCTACGGTTAGCATTCAGCCACATCCCTGCTAACTTTTATGTACGTGTTTTAGGGACATGATGGAACAGGCATGTGTTAATTAGTGTAATGTTAATCTTGAACACATGTGTATAAGCCTGAGGTAAAACTGACTTTATGCATTTAAAAGGCCGACAATGTAAAGATAACCGTTTAGCTCTCCCTTCAAGCTTCACTGTTATTTTCTATAATTGATGGCTAATATTTTTTAACTAATATTCAGCCTGATGAGTCTCAGGATGTTCACTATCCATTGCATTTGTACAGTATTTATCAAAGAGGAGGTGATGAAATGAAAACAAGTTGTTGAGATTCTCAGCGTTTATTTGTCTAACAAGCTGGAGCATGACGTGATCACAACATTTGAGCTTCCCACCCTGAGTGATGTGACATCCAAGCTGCGACTTCTGGTGTTGAAAAATGATGCCAATGAAGAGGTGCAAACAAAAACTGCAGTTCCTGGAGTGTCCACTTGAGGCTAGCTGCAAAAGCCTTGGAAGTCATATATAGACCCATTGTAAAAAAAAGCCCATTTTCACAGCAAAAATAAACGCCTGGTTCAAAAACAAACTTGGTCTGAATAGCTCTCTTCTGTATCAGCACACAGCGTTTGGGAAGTTAATCTATTTTTTTAACCCTTGTTTTTATTTTATGAATGATAAGACTTATTCAATAATAAGAGGCGTGGCTTATCTGACTGACAGGCGGGCACATTGTAGCTGTTTGTCAGGAGGGCTTAAGGCCCGCCTCAGCTCCAGCTCTTTGCCTGTTACTATGTTGACTGGAAGTTAGGTTTAGAGAGCATTTAAAATATTGTGACCAGCATCATCGGGCTTCAAAAGTCTGCTTCGGAAACCAATGAGTGATGTCACTGAGATGACGTCCACTTTGAATACAGACGATGGTGACGTCACGTGAAAAAGGCAGCTGGAGGAATACATGTTGAATTGCAATTTGAGGTAGAAATACTTAGAAGTCTGCTGTGTTTTGTAATTTTAATAAAGAAATATGTTGGAATAAAATGTACACGTTTAGCAAAAGTCAGAGTCCTATATTCACATAGGTTTTATTTAAACATACAAAATAATTGTTCAGCTATCTGGACTGGTAGTTCTAGTAAAAGGCGGTGGGAAGGCGTTCTGGAGGGAAAGCAAAATGCGCGGTCAAAAACAAACAAACCTCAGCAACTTTCCATCCATTCATTCAGAGATCTCCTAATGAAATCTGCAGCTCTGAAACCCCTCAGCATATTTCTTTTAAACACATTGATTTAAAGTGGTGATTATTGTGATGGCTGGGGGGGGAGGAAGTGGAGGGCTCAAAAATCACACCCATCACTCATTCTCTTTTGATTTCTACAGGTCGGTCCTCAAAGGCCAACTGGCTTTCTCCCCCCTTTTTCCTCCCCCTCAGGTCCCTCGCACACCTCTGCTGCTGCCGCTCTTATTTCAGGGCCGACTTGTAATGAAGTCCTCGCCCTCTGATGTATGTTCCTCGGGGGCAGCAGGCCGTGTGGGCCGCGACGCTGAGCAAGCGAAGGCCTCTCCATTACACCCGGGTTAACGTCTTGTGTCAAGCTCCGGCCGCCGTGGCTGCAGTTGTCATAATAACATAATGACTTTCTACCCTTGATTACCAAAGAGTCCGAAAATACGCCAAGATCAAAGTAAATAAAACAGAGTAGCACCTTCGGCTAGAATAATAAACCCCCTCAGAAGTGGTGCATGCTGGGAGGATTACTCATATTTTTTCTTTTAATTAGGACAATACATCATTTACATCTCGCATGGAGGAATGAAGGGGCCCGGGTTACTCAACATGGGGTGAGTTTAAGCTCATGAGGAGCCAAGGAAAATGAATCAAATACAGGAAATATACGGAGTATGTTCAATTATTTTAACAGAAACACGAGCGTTTAAAGTTAATGGATGTAATTGCAGCTTACATCTTGGGTAACATAAGACGAGAAATCAGTGGAGATCTATTGTAGTTTCTTCTTTAAATAGACAACTAACTAAGGCGTGTGTGTCATGTTTGAATATAGTGCTCTATATGTGTGTGTGTGTGTGTGTGTGTGTGTGTGTGTGTGTGTGTGTGTGTGTGTGTGTGTGTGTGTGTGTGTGTGTTTTAGAGGCTGCAGGTGTCTGTTTGTGTGTGGTCCCACAGCTGAGGTGCTAGCAGTATGGGGGGGCTTTGAATAAGGAGGCCTCTTGGAGAACCATCACTCGCAGGGTTAATATCTGTTTCCCATCTTTTCCAAGTGCCTCTTGAGGAACTGTGGGTTTCCCCCATTTCATTTTCAAAAAGGAGGAAAAAAGAGCCCTCTTATGAAATTACAAGTACTTGAAAAGATCTAATGTGGTCTTAATTGTGCGGCTGCATGTGACAATGGGTGTGGAGGGAAGCCGTGGGGGGAGCAGAGAGGTTTCTCAAGTATGTTTCAAATTACAATAGAGGAGCTCTATACGTAAAATGGGCTCGGCTGTGTTGTGTGGCTTTGTTGTCTTGAACGACATACATAAGGAGGTGCAAAGCTGAGGTGCTGCATGAAAAAATAAAACTTTAAAGCCCTTTTCGCACATGTGCTCCTCATAAATGTCGAGATTCTTTTTGGACCTTCTGCCCCTTGAATCTTCCTTAGTTGCTTATTTCACTCAGATTCGCTGTCAGACGGAGGAGGCAGGAGATGGAGTAAAAAAGATATGTCTAATTTTGGGGGTAGCATCCTTTGAAGGACCCAGCCTTCGAAGCCTGTAGCGCTCTGGCTGAACTTTGAGACTGTCTGGTCTGCTCATAGACTGTAAATATTAATGGACGAAGCCTGAGTGACGTCACCCATCTGTTATGGCAGGGGGGTCCGGAGGCTCATCGGTAGCCGTCGCCATGCTGGAAATCCTGTCTGAGCCTAACGTTCAGTCAACCTAACGGCAGGTTGAGAGCTGGAGCTGAGGCGGGTTTTAAGGCTCCTGACAAAGCGCAACACAGAGCCCACCTGTCAGTCATGTCAGCTACGTGCCTAACTATGGATAACACGTATTGTTTATAAAATAAAAACTGGAAGGACCGACATCCGGGGCTACTGGAGCCAGCGTCAAGCGGACCCTCTATGTACGAACTGCAGGATTTTGCACTTCCGCATTGGCTTTACTTTTCAAGACCAGAGGTTGCTGTTTGGGTCTACTGTATGTAGGATTCCCCGTTTGTATCGCCAGCTAACCTCTAACCTCTCGCCAGCTAATAATATTTTGAAGCTCTGTATACAATGCCTGAGAAAATTAAGGATTGGTTGATTGTAAAGGCCTTAAATGAACCTACATTATGATGACCTGTTAAAGGCCTTTCGTGGCTGTGTGAATCACAAATGTTGCCTTTCTGAAACAAAGGTACAAGTGGCATAAAGGCTCTTTCACACATGTAATGACCTCCTGAAAATTACAGAATATTTCAAGATAGGGTACATGTGGAGATTAATATTCAAACTTTATTGGATCTTTTCCTGTCCGGCTTCCTAGTAATATTTTCTAAGGAAGTCTGGTGAACACAGCAGGTAATATTCAACAAATTCACTGGTGGAAAAGCGGTGGGATCTTTGTGTACGTAATGACACTGTTTCAAACATTTTCTGTTTGCCAGCGTGTCCAATTACAAGTAGCGTCGATAAAGGCAAACACTATCATCATGGCGGTATTGTTTGATTTGATCAACTATAATAATGAGTTTTTTTCCGTGTTGGTGGACTGTGTTTTCAACGAGGCACCAGAAATAAAAATGTTAAAACAAGTTCCTAAGGTATTTTTAAGGCTGTTTGTATCCAAGAGAAAGAACAAAGTCTCCTTTTAGCAGCCTTCAGATGTTGAACTTTTGCTCCTCAATCACCAACAAGTGATTCCTGTACAGGCAAGCCACAGAAACCAAAGCCAGGGCGATCCCCGAAACTTTATTGTTTGACTGTATGGCCACCCCTGCTGCCAGGTTTCTCCTTCGCCAGCCGCTGTATAACCTAATTAGCCATTTCAAAAATCACCACGCCAGAAAAGATCTGTCTCCTTGTATGTGAATTTCCTTCACCAGTCGTTCACTTCAGCATGTTTCCCACCCTCCACGACTACAAATCTGCATATGGCGCACATCTGGGCCTTCATTCAGGAACGTTCAGGGCACTGAGGTGGTTATCTGATGAGAGGAACACACAGGAAAATATATCGCCATTTTTTTACACCGTGTGACCGATTTGATGTTGACAGTTTGAGGAATAAATGTGTCAAAGCTCAATGGGTTTAAAATACACAACTGCTTTTGTTATTTTCCTGTTTAGCAGCAAAAAGTGCCTCTTCTGCATCTTTTAGCACGAGCTGGAACAAAGAGTTCAGTTTATACTCCTTTGATTATTTCCAAATTAAATCAAAGCGCAGCTTTCAGTCTGAAAGGGATTTACAGCTTGCAAAAATAAAGAGACTGATGCACACATACACACACAAATGCAAACAAAATCATCCCTAATTGGATTAGAGCAGCTCTTTGGGCTGATTCACTGACCATGGAGGCCTCGTCCTCTCATAAGTAGGGATCTAACCAGCACTGGTTGTCCACCGACACCTGACACGGCCGGCTTATTCTCCCCACCGGAGCCTAATGTCTGCTGATGGCACGGACCACCATCCCCTCTTTAGTTTGGGTGCAGTGGGCCGCGTACACATAGGCCATGCAAGTCTGTCACCCTCTGTCCAACGAGCTCTCATTAGCACCAGACAACCTGTTTCTGTGCAAGCGCTGTAGTCAATGCGGGTGGTGGATGATAGATAATAATTAGACCCCGGGGGCAGTGCTAAAGTACCCCCAGAGTCTGGTTCGGGTTGGATTTATACAAGCGTTTAACATTATGTGGCTTTTAGAACAATTTAGAAAAATTACAGCCCACTGTTTAGTGGTCTTAAGTTGTGGTTTTTCCCATTACACTGAGCATGTGCACGGCGGGAGCATGTAGAAGCATAAAACCTGCATGATATTAATAGTACGCACGGCAGCAAATTTTGGCAGGGATGTGGCGAGCTCAGAGTCCCACCAACAGAGCTGCAGCTTTCCCAGAATTCAACAGTAAATAACCTGCAGCAAGACTGATGTACCATTGATTTGAACCTGGATTAGCTGCAATATTTGTGATTAAGTAATTGCTGTTATGCTTTTTAGGGGCTCAGTTGGAGGTATTCTGTGTTACTTGACTTAATGGAAACTCCTTGACTACATAATTTAATGCAGACTAGAAATAATACCTTTTCAGGGAATTCATTCGAATGTATACTTTTCAAGTTAATTGTAAGATACAAGGATTCTTGTGTTTCATTAATAAGCTGTGATTCGTGATATTGTGGAAAGTTAAATCAAAACTGAATTTAAGTTAAATTCATCTGAATGTGACTGAACATATATTGGCCACATAATGATACACAGGTGGTCGACACAGTGAAGTCAATGAGGGGATGAAACAGGTACTCCTTCGTTTTTGGTGTCATCACATTAATGCTGCCAAAATGTTGCTCTGAAATCTCCAACGTATGAAGTCCATGACATATCCTTCACATCACATCACTAGCCTATTCACACATGCACCAAAGTCCTGACCCTATCTGGACATTTTGAGGTGGGTATATATGTGTAAAAGCAAACAGCCAAATTATCAACCCTGACGTTTATCCAGACTTTTCATAGAGATAGATTTGGTGGAAACTAGAGTGGACATTGAACATAAAAGTTACAAGAAAAACACAGGACATCTCTACGTGGGATTATTATTATTATTATCACATATAGACCCTGAGTATACTTGCTTTTAACTATGTGAACGCTTGACATCAGCCTTTCGTATCCTGCGGTGGTTTGGAGTGTTTGTTGTGCACGTCCCCAGAAATCGAAGCTACGCATCCACGAGGTGCAATATGCATAAAACCGCTAGTAGCAGTGTAGAGTTGTATGGTGATGAGATAGGAAATGCCAACATCGGAGACACCAGAGAGCCGCTACAAAAATGGAAGAAAGTTTTTTTTTAAAGTTAATAGATCAAGTCTGCAACTACTTGCACTCAGAAAGTAAAGTAGCTATTGGCTGTCCTAAAAGTCGCTAAATTATGTTATAGCCTAATTTGCATAATTGTCAATTTGCATGTAATTGTAATGGATGCTGTAGGAGAGAAGAATAACATCATGGGAGAGACAAAAGAGAGTAAGACACACCCTAAATAATAATCCAATGACACCTGAAAAATTCGTTAGATTTGTCGCTAGTAGCTTTTGACAAAAAAAGTTGCCAACAGGATTTGGAAAGTCACCACATTTAGCGAGAAAGTCGCCAAGTTGGCAACACTGCTTGCACTATGATTCATCATTGCCATTGCATAGCAACAAACATGCATGCCACAATAGCTGGCGACAGATGATCTCTACTTCGGTGTTTTTCGCCGTCTGAGTTATGTGGTGCTCCCAAGGCAAGTATGTGAACATTTATGTTCAGGACGCAGCATATTTTTTACGCGTATGCGTGACTCAAATGCAAGTAATATTTGAGCCTTAAGGGTCTTCTTCATTCACTTCCATAGTGTAAATGAGTGACAGGTGTCAGGACATGCCCCCCTTAATTTGCTGATCATTTGGGCTAAATTCATTCATCCCACAGGCCGCTTACTTTTGACCAGTGATACAACTTTAAGGTGACAGACTGTAGAGAGGATACGAAACTCTTAACTCTTAAAACAAGTCAAATAGATAATTTCTTAAGTTAAAGTTATCGCGATATGTAATAATTCTGTTAGCCTGTTTTAGCGATTTCATTTTTGTGTTAGCATTAAGCTAACACACTTGGATGTACAAACCGTTCCATCCTCCCACTCGGGACAATGCACCAGCAGCCACTGCTAATAAATGTGGTTTACTCTTCACGATACCTTACCGACTTTAGTTTGACAATAAGTTGATTCAATGCAGGTTTGGCGTAACCTCTGCAACGAGCTGCTGTTTCCAGGTTTGGTCTGATCTTTAGTAAACTCCTAAATACACACATACACACGCACAACCACCATAGATGGTTAAAGGCTACACATCAGACTTTGTGCGCAAGTAATGAGTTCATCACACTCTAGTTATAATTTCTTTTAAATGTTTTTTTTTTAATCTTGCTTAATGGTTTAATGTCATGTCTGGAAATATGGAGACAAATAGGAAATGAATGTTCTGGAGCACAAAGCTAACCAGCAGTAATGTTTATCAGCTGCCTGGTGTTTGCCTCACAAGTTGGTACAAAAAAATAAAAAATTCATCAAATGTAATCAAGTGCAACCAGTCGATCGTATAAAAAAATGATGAAAAGTAAACGGTTGCAGCTTTCTCTGCAGCGTTTAAAAACCAGGAATGAGAAGCTTCATGTCAGATCAGTGGGAACAAACAGCTAATGAATCAAAACTTCAGAGATTGGCTGATCGGTCCTACTACATGTCAACAAGCTAACATCAAATGCTTACAGTGTTTTGGTGTTTAAAAAGAGGAATTAATCACAGCCTCTCTGCTTTTTTCTTTTACTCACATTCAAAAGATGTAAAAAAGATGGATCTTTCTTCCTCTGCACATGCTCGTCTGACAGTCCCTTCCAATTATGGTTAGAAAAATGGGGGATGATGCTCATTAACTTGGGTGGAGAAGCTTTCTCTCCCACTCTTTCACTTTCTGACAGACGTTATAATTCATATTGTGAGCAGAAGATTGGTGCATGTTAAACGCCGAGCAAAGCTGGTGGTCCGTCTTGAGTTATGGCTGAGGAAATGTTTTGTGCATGTGTGTGTTTTTAACTTTTTAAAAAAGGACACAAAGAAGCACTCTCGACAAAACATCCATAACGTCCTGCCTCATGTGCTGTCTATGAACACCACATGTTGCTGGTCAATGGCTGGAGAAATATGACTTTCCAAATCACTTGTGGCAAGTTTACAGTACGCTTCCCTTCGCTGCGTGTCTGTCCTGCTCGCTCGGTGTGTGTCGCTCTTGCATAAGCACTCGTAAAAACACACGCGACACCACACACAGGCATGCACAGGCCAATATGAGACAGCATCATTCAAGAAATGAGCTCAATGAACTGACTGCAGACAGCAGAAGGCATTGTTGTCTTCTTTCTGTGTGATTCAAATCATAAAAGTTATTATAACACACATATTGTCACAACCATAGACTGTAAAACATGGACATAGTCTCAGTGACGTCACCCCTTGGTTTCTAAAGAAGCTTTATGGTCGCCATCTTGGAAATGCCTCAAACTGTCTCAAACTAACTTCAGATGGATCTAAAAGCAGGTAAAGAGGAGCTGAGGTGGTTCTTAAGCCTCCTGACAAACAGCTACAACTCAGCCGTGCCCCTAATTATGTAAATGTTTGCATAGCTCTTAGCCTTGGTATCATGGAAACAGACAACTTACAAAGGAATTCACCTCTCGACATTTTGTACAAATGAAGAAATGAGCTATAGAGATAAAAGTTTTCTTTGAACCAAGCTGTAAACATGTTGATTTCTGCTGTTAAAAATGGGACCCAATGGGGACTCCTTTGCTTTTGCAGCCTGCCTCAAGTGGATACTCAAGGAACTGCAGTTATTTGCACTTGCGCTTTGGCTTCATTTTTATGCAGCAAGGTTTCTGCTCAGCCACGTACCTAAATTGTAACAAACCTGACATCTATCAATGGGGAATTGAAAAGTGCATTTCTGTCATTGTAATGTAGAGGAGTCAAAACAGTAAAATATCAGAATAACACATTTTGTGACTTCAAAACAAAGAAATCCTTGGGCTACATGACATATCTACGGAAGCCCTATGCTGACACACATCAGTACATTTTATTTACTCCATTTTCCTGTGATACGAGTACCTCATTTCCAGTTGTTTTCTCGAGGTCTTGACTTCTTTATCTCATATCCCCAGAGTTGTAAAAGCACAAACAAACATAGAAATGCACCTAATTAGTGTGGGCAATGGTAGCATGATATGTCATGGTCTGGCCTATCACATCCATCCAGCGTTTTTTTTTCTAGATCATTAACTCATTATCGTGAAAATGGAGCACTAAACTTGTAAGTATAAGAACAAGGAGAACTTACATTCAGGGCTTCTTCTTCTACTGATCAACTAATTTTCTCTTCAGATTCTTTATACTGTTTAGCTGCAGGACAGTTTGATCCATTTTGCATGTCAGCATCCCTTTTCTTTTTAATGTAGCTTAAAATGTAGTATTTAAGTAAGCTCTACTTTTCAACATGTTTCAATTTCGTTGCTTTATGATCAAATTGAGGGCATCTGTGTATTGCATTTAATCAGTCCCTGTCTCGAAAAGTACACAAGTCTTGTCCGAACTGTTAAAACAAGAATATTGAGAAGTGCTTCATATTAACGGTTCCTTTGATTCCTCCAGCCACGAGCTTAAGCTGGCCAAAATGTTCTCTTAAAATAAAATCGTCTCTCCCCCACAGAATAATTCAACATTTTTGTGTTGAGTGTGGGACCTTCAAATGGGAGCCAGCCGTGATCATTAAACCAAAGAATTAAAGTTCAATAGAAACTGATCATTCTTTCCTCGAACTTTCCATCAAAACAATATTTCGAATCAATCATAGCAAATAGCCATGCACCCAAAAATCTGTTTGAGTGGTCCCCGTTGAAGGAGTCATACCCACGGCTGCCACAGACCAATGTGGGATGAAAATTGATTTCGCCATGTGTTGAAACACTCCATGAAGAAGCCCATCCGGAAAAGCTGGCGTCTTTGATTCGGGGACAACACTACGATACATCACGACTTGTTCATCTCTCATCGCAGGTTAGTTTCATGTGTTGCCAACTGGCTCTGTTGGTGTTTCTGCTTTATGCCATACTAGGATACTTACCCAGCGACTGCAGGGGAGTGATTTATAATGTATGAAAAAACAACTAATCGTGGCTAGTCATTCATAATGTAAGAAAAAACAACCTCAGAGCATCCAGTCCCTGATGTCACAGCAAAAGAAACCTGAAAAACTTCTTCAGTATTTCTAACATACTGTCAAACTAAACTGATCTTCAGATGGGGATGTTACACCTCACCACCACTGCAGCGTCTCATGATCCAATAATGATGTTTTTGGTTTAAATGTTTAGATCTGAATGGCGGTACCACTTCCCAAAGATAGGGCCTTTAAGTTATTAATACACTGTATGTATTCACTGTATATACTGTAACCACTTTCCTCTGATTGGTCAGCACTCTGAAAGCCTTCAGGGGGGCAGAACACTGCAGGGCTGCCAGGGGAGTGCTGCTCTCCAGTGCTGGGAGAATAAACCCTATGTAAGAGGTTTCAACGGCTCACGTGGGGGCTTGAAGCAGTCTGGTGAAAGTCTTGGTTTCATATCGAGGACCTATCACGTGATTTGCAGAAAAAGCCGTTTAGCACCCTCTGCAGACTCATCCTGGAATTACTCCAACATACGTTTACCTCATGATCTGAAACTTTGCCAATGTTTAGTTTGGGCATCCAGCCATCCATTATAACATGTTATGTGAGTTTAAAAATGGGGATCAGCATAATAGGTCAACTTTGAACACCAAGCACACATGGAGCAACATTGGTAATCCAATCTAAACAACTGGCTTTGTACAGAAACAAATCAAGTTTTCCTTCATCGTGCAGAAAAAGAAATGTTGTGGCTGTATTCTTGTCAGTCCTGGATTACGGCAATGTAATTTATAGAGCTGCTGCAGCTTCAACTGTAAAGCCTCTTGACGCTGTCTAGAGATGTTGGGTGCGTTCGGATTGTCCCTCCTATCTCCTTTCACTATCCTTTTTACCTTAACCCCGGAAGCATTTAAGTGGCGGCCATGATAAGAGCCGTTCGAATTCTCTAAAAGCTAAGGAAAGGTGGGTCACTGCTTCCTTTATAACCTCCTTTAGCATAGGAAACACTGGACCATCCTATACGAAAGGAGATGAGATAATGCCGCCCCACAATTCCTTGCGGCCGCAACATTTAAAGCGACTCGCGCATCCGACCGTTCACGAAAACTAACGATCTGTTGGAGGAGAAATGAGGAGACAATCTGCAATTGGTTTATATATTGATTTGACTTATAATTTGTTTCTGCCTTTGTATTTATTTTATTTCTTTAGTCATATTATGTGTGTGTGAAGAAGGTGAATAATGTTTAGTGGAGATGCTTTGCTGTTAATGTTGATTCACACGAGAAATTGTAATATTAAACCTTGTTAATAAAAAAGAAAAGAAAGAAAAAGGAAAAGGGACTCAGATCATGTAAGTTACCAAGCTGCAATAATATGCCTTGAACAACTTTCAACAATCTTAAACCCAGAGGTGAACTATGAACGTGATGCTGATGTTGTAAAACCATCAAAGTGAAGTATCCTGGTAACCTTTATTCCTTTTATTTTAATTCTAACCTCGTGGTTATTAGGATTATTTCACCGGTAAGAAGCCACAGGGGAAAGTTTTTTAGATGAGCTTTTAGTAGTCTATTTTCGTAAGATTGTAGTTTCACCACGACAGACCCACGTCACTAACCTCCGCCGCCGTCGCATTATTACGTCGCCTAGTGGAAATGCGGTCGGATTGTCAAAACAACGCGATTGCCTTTCCCTAAATCCTTTATGAATTCTCCTAACACCTTTCCTTAACCCCATGACGTTTTCACGGGGTTAAGGTAAAGTGGATAGTGAAAGTAGATAGGAGGGACAATCCGAATGCACCCATAGATTCGGCACTCATCACTGTGAGCTGTTTGAAGACTCTCTTGAAGAGAGGCGCCACATGCATTGGTTTTTATATATTTTAAAGGCTCTTATTGGAAAACTTCCACCTTACATCACAGACCTGTTGGATTGGAATTCGGGCACCTACATGACCCGTTCTTCTGATTGGCTCGTTCTTAAAGTCCCTCAAGCTCTTACTGAACTCAGTAAATCTGCATATTCTTTTGATGCCCCAAACTTTGTAGAACGCCCTCCAGCAAAGTCTAAAGATTATAGTTCGTCCCTCTCTTGCAGAAATTTGATTTCTATCAACTTTGTTTTCGAATTGTTTTTAATTGATCGCAGTGGTTTTTGTTGATTTTAAGTGTTTGTTGTTTTTGCTTGTTTTACTGCTTGTTATCTCGATGGCATTGGAAATGCCTCAGTGTCCTTTGGAGAATAAATAGAGGTTTGAATTGAATTGAACTTCTCCAGTCCACACGACCACATAGCTCTTGTTTTGCCTGCTACCAGTTCTACGAGCTTGTGCATAAACACATTAAAACTGCCCTGCCTTTAGCGCTTTCTGGAACAACAATAAAACCTGAATTTACTTTCTCACTGCTGAACTCTGCCTGGTTTGAGGCAACATGAAGCTCTTTTGCCAGCTCTTGGCACCACTGATTACATTCATTTACAGTTATATCATGGAAGTGTTTTGTGGCCAAAAGTAGACACTGACTTAATCACAGAGTTTAACATCAACAATATAAATCCAGACTCATTAAGCACCTAAAAATGAGCCCCATGGTTGCTTCTGTGAAAAGATAAACATCTCAGATTCTACTCGTGAAGTCTTGAAAACTTTGTAAAATTTGGAATAATACAACAACACATTCATCACATTATAAATATAGACTAAGCAGATTTCATTAGCATACCTGATGGATGCCCTTACAAGGAACAATGCATTTTTCCACTGAACTCAAACTGGAAAATGGGGGGAAATGAGTAAGAGTGATTGATTTAAAAAAAAGACAATGGATCCCAGCTGAGTAATGTAAGTGGCAGATGAATTGAAAACAATATCCCATCGACTATAGGCCTGCCAAATTCAGTTATGCACTTCAGCTTCAACCTATTGGATCCCTGGAGCTGTTTTGCGGGGAGTGAGCAGAAAAGCAAACAGTATTAATCCTCAAAAAGTTCAGAATATCTTCCTGTCATAACAAAGGATCGGGGCCTTGTTCTGCGTAAAGTCTGCAAAATGATATTAAGTGCAGATGTGAAGGAAGATGGAGGCATAAACACTGGGCCCTGTCTTTTCTAAATGTTTAAAAATGAGCCCTAATGCAGAAGGGCTGCGGGTATTTGCCCAGCTGTTGGATAAATAAGCAGAGAGATTCAAAGGCTGGATAACCTCCGCCAATGCCCATCAAACCAAACAGATGAGAGGCCGAATAATCTGTTCCATTCTCCGATGGGACAACACTGACTCCAATTAGCCTCCAGTCACACAGGCACAGGGGGACGTGGGCGGGGATCTGAAAAGCAAATGCTGGGATCTTCCTTTAAGTTTAACTAAATGCTTTCCAAAGATAAGTTAACCTTTCTCTTTTTTGGTTTTCAATGGGTCTTTTGATGAACGCAATCCTCACAATAGGAGGTCTTTCAGGATAGTCATAATGCTAACTGTATGCACACGACCCTTGTGATCTCGGTGCACGTATTTAAACTGCAGCATAATGTTTTCTGTTCATCAGAACAGCTGCTTGTCAACAGGCAGGGCAGGCAATTGCTTGGGGCCCCAGGTTGGTGGGGGGCCCCCGAGGGCTGACAAACTTTACACTACAACAGTGGAGAGACACTTGGATAGCATAACTGTTGCAAGCATTACATCAAGGGCATATTTGTTCATTGACACTTAACATTAGTTTACTAAGCTAGCAGCGCAGTCAAATGTGTCTCTATGTGAGATTAGTAACATTTAAAAATATATATATTAAAATGTTATTGTCACAAATGTGATGATTTGATTATTTTTTACATTTTGTTTCATTTTCCCCATTTCACCTCCAAGTTCCCAACTACCCCCATAATGCCCACTGGCGAACCCCCATTGGAGTCAGGACACGTACTTTGAAAAACACTGAGCTACAGAACAATGTCCAGACATTAACCACCTTCAGTACCATATTGGACAAGATAACCAAAACATGGATTTACATTTATATGATATCTACAACCTGTTCTTCTGTATGACAGTTCCATTGGGCTTTGACCCATCCATCTAACCCCCCCTACAACCAAGATGGCCTTTCGCCCTTATCATACTACGTCTCATGAGTTCAGTGGTACAGTAAAACAATAAATGAAAGGAACACATCCAGATCTGATGCTCAAGGCGCTCCATTTATGTCATATTTTGAGGCATTTGGCCACTGACCAGGCTGCTGTATTCGAGATTGCAAACAGGCGTCAGATTAATTCAGTTTTCTTATGGAGCATCTTTCATTGTGATAACGGTCACTTCTCTGCTCGTTCTAGGTTTTGTTGATGAGCTAGTGCGTCCTCTGACATAAAGAGTTAAAGAAAGGCTTTGATGTAAAGAAAAAATTGGCAGCAGGATCCTTCTCGGAACATATGGGACAATCTTTCAAGAGACTCAAGAAATGTTTTCACTACTGTTGAGCTCACCGGCACTCGCTCTGGGCTAAATTGGAGGTGACTGAGCAATAATTAAAGCGAGGTGGAAAAAGTGGGGCCAAACTCATGTCCTAATTCTTCAGTTATTTTCTTGGCTTTTCCTCTCTCTGAAGTTTGTTTTGTCATCGTACCACCAATTTTTTTGTTAGCCCAATGTCACGCTTCCGCATTTAATCCTCGCTATTGATTGTACAAACACAATTTTCAGAGTTATTATGTAATTAAATGTATGTTTTGCGGCTGGAAACTTCAAAAGGCCGCCTCTCTCTGAACACATAGCTTGTTGTTGATGTAATAGTTTCCTTGGGATATGTAAAATAAACACATTAGGCTTGGAAGAATTCAAAACTTGTCTCGGGCCATAATGCCCAGGCTTTTGATTGGCGTGAGGCGAGGAATGCCGTTTTTTTTCAGTGTAAACCAAAGGGTCGCCTTTAACAGGCTGCGTTTCCAAGCTCCCATGCAGTGTAAATTATAGGATAATAGGGCGCAGGCGATTGCAGACTCTGTTTATTCAATCCATTTCTTCACACAAGTTCCCATTGGCTTTTTCCTCCTCTCTGCCGTGTGTGTGGTGGTCCTCTGATCCTGCTGACCCTCGCCATGTGTTTTCACTTTCGTCTCTGATCTCAGCTCCGCGACCAGCGGGGAACCAAATACAAATTGAACAGTAACCATTCACAGGCCCACCCGTTCTCATACCAACGTTAAACCCGCTTTGTCTTCCTCAGAAAGAGATCCGGGAATACTTGTCTATGGTTTTGGGCTCGGGCCTTCAATGTCTTGTTTAAGACATGCAACAACAATGCGGTTTCCTGAAGTTCGTTGCGCATTAGACATCTTTTATATCTACATCACATTATCCCCCTTAAAGAATCAACAGGCCACAAAACACAAGCTAAAACAGAAATGTAGAGCAAAGCATGAAGAAACTGAGCCAGGGCCCAGAGAAAAAACACGGCATAGAGGAACAAATCTGGACTGTTTGGGTGGTGTGCTTTTTATTATTTCAGTTAAGGTGAAGTTTTCATTAGTCCCATAAGCCGCTCTCCCTCCCTCCCTCCTTTTTGAAAGCGAGCCCTTTTTCTGTGAAACTCGCTGGACAGCAGCCGCTCGCAAGTGGCAGGGTATGTTTGTTCAGCTTTTATTGGGAGATGTGGTTTGAAGAAGTTAAAAAGAACCCTTTTGTTGTTCTTGGGGTTCATATTTTCTCTGGAGTCGCTCCACGTGTGCTGTTTGTTCCCCTGACTGAAAATGAAAAAGAGCACCAAAAAAAAACGCAGTGCAATAACTCACCTAAAGTGAAGACAAACTCTAAGAAGACTCCGTGGATAATCTCTCAGATAAGATATAAATCAAGCGAAGGTGAAACCCTAATCTGCAGGCTTTTTATCTAAAGTGGCTGCCAGAGCTCGTGTTTGCACAGTTTAGTTTCAAGCTCTAAATGCCGGGCTAAGACTTAGCTGATATTTTAGGGGCCTAACATAATGATATCCATAAAAACAGAGGCAAAACGTACACTAAAGCCATGATGTTTGATCAACCGATACTGGACCGATAACATCTGCAGCAGAATTATTCCATTTGAAGCCTGTTGACTGGATATAGCCATTTACTGACCTCAAAGTTAAAAACCAAGCTAACGCCACTGTCTTCTTGACTCTGAGGAAGACGCAGTGCTTTGAAATGTTAGTCCTTTGTGATTCCTGACTTCCAATACTTTCTTTGGATACTGCCTGAGACAAGAGTCCACTGAGTTACATGAACATCAATATCTAAGGTCCTTCTCTCAGAGCACCGACCTCCAACTATGGAGCGGCTAAAGCGCAAGAGTTTCCTTCTGCAAAGCTAACGCCAGTTTGAACTTTTAAAAAAGGAGTTACATTTTGCTGATTTTATAGAAAATTGAAAGTTAAGTTATTGTTTTCTTTTCATTTAAAAATAGTTGCCAACGTAATACATGTATGGATGTTTCCATTGCTTGATTATCAGAGGACTATCCCATTGAGCATTGACTGGGATATCAACGTTGACATTTGGTCAAAAACAATGACGTAGGGTGGGTCCGTCCAAGAACTTAAAATACAGTTACATCATCAACGTGTCCCGGATCACCATTTAGAGCTGCACTTCTCTCTAACATTGTTACTGGCTACACACTAGACAACTTTAGGACCCATTTGCGCCCACCCATTGCAGACTTGTCATAATGGATTATACCTTTTTTTTTTTTACTGCTCCTGATCGAGTCTAACCCTCTCATATCTTGAATCCTACAGTATCAAACATGTTTGAAATGAATGATTCTAGATCTTGCTGCCCCCAACAATATACCTGCAACAGCCAATGGGAGCAAGGAGACTCGGAAGCTAAACCACAGGATGTTGCGTACCTTTGCAGCTCACCAACATTGCAGCCAACATAAGCGCCATGCCAAGTGTGCATTCGAAGTATTAAAATCTTAAAAATCGGTTGAAACTGACCCTATGTCTGTGGTCTCTCACGTTTTAAAAATAGTATAAGATTTAAAAAATCATCTACAGGACGCAGATGACAGTTGCAACAAGGTCGTGCCCCATGTACAGAGGTTTTCCAATCTTCAAGCTGCCGGCCCGGGTTCAAGTCCGACCTGTGGCTCCTTTCCGGCATGTCATGCCTCACTCTCTCATCCCGATTTTCCTACTCTATTCTCTATCCTATCAAATCAAGGAAAAAAGCCTCTCTAGCATCTATCGTGTAGCCAGCCTGAGCCGTAGTCTGTGAAAAACGGTCTTTATCAAGTCCTAATTTTAAAGCATTTTAGTTTCCATATACAAATCACAAATTCAGGGATTTATTGGCTGTGTGAAGTTAAGATAACGGTTTAGAGCATTTAAGAGAGCAGTTAAAAACATTCCCCACAGAAGAAGAAAAGTAAGTCATTCTTTAACTAAATCTTTGTGTCTGTTGTTCAGCACTGAAAAGAGAAACTGTGTTAACTGCGACATCAACCTTCCTTAAAGTTGAAAAAGGTGCATGGTTAAAGGGGCTATATGTAACTTTCAAAAATACTGTGTTTGTAGCGATACCGCATGGCCGTCAGGCGAACTGCCTAACGGCCAAATGATTTATATATAGCTACAAGTTACATATATATGTAACTTTTAACATGTATAAATCGTTTTTTATCGCACATTAATAAGCAAACGTTTAACTGAAGTGAAGAAGTAGATGTTCACTGTCTATCTGTGTTGCCTGTATACAATTTGCCCCGGGTACGATTTTCCGCTAAAGCTCCAGGCAGTGTCATTTTATTTGCGTTCTCAACGTCCTCCTCACTCCGCTCCGCTTACAGAAATCAACAGTACAAACTACAAACTCATCACACACTCCCGGTCTTCACCTGCACAGCCAGAGGCCGCCTTCCACACACTCATATCCGTCCTAGGAGCTCTCACAGGCGGACAAACTCATCACACACTCCTGCTCTCAGGCAGTGCCTGCCGAGACTGTCATTTGTAGGATGGAGAATGAGACACACAGACTCCTTCACAGACTCTCACATGTGTATGACCACTTACCTACTCTGTAAACATTATGCCGGTAAATATCCAGTGTTTCAGGGGCAATGTTGATGCTCGTTTGTGTACGTACGAGCACGTATGACAAGCACGCGAGGGAGAGCGAGCAACAGGTTACTGGTGCAGTTCGCCTGACGGCCATGCGGTATTGCTACAAACGCAGTATTTTTGAAAGTTACATATAGCCCCTTTAACATTTTCAAATTCCTAACAGACACAAAAAAAATGTAAATACTCAGCCCCTTGGCAGGTTATCCCTCTAATTGAATACCAGTAGGTCCGATCTATGTTACTGCACACAACAGGACAAACCAAATGCATGACCTCTTCTGGGTATGTAATGTAATTTCAATGATCTATTCTTCACCAGGATTGTCCCATGGAGCCTCTTTATGGGAGTAAAAAACACACTCATCACCTGTTTCACATTACAGTTTCACGCATGCAGCCCCAGCCACTTGTATCTTGTAAACTCTGCTTCGTTTACTTAGCCTGGCTTTCATTTTGGCGGCCATTTTGCAACGGTTTGCCTTTGTTTAGTTTATTAACCCAGGGGGTTACTTCACCTAAACATCACTGACGAATGCTTCTGCTTTTGGATTTCCACATTTGGAAGCAAAGTCTTCAACGCAGTTGACGTGACGGATGGTGGGGATGATGGTGTTTATGATCCACACTGAGAGAATGGATATGGATGTGAAGTGGGGATGTGGTTTAAGGAAAACATATAGAAGATTCTTGAAATGTGGACATATGGGCGGAGATTTGTTTTGATTTAAAAGCCCTGGAAACCCCATTTTACAACACACTTACTATTCTGTTTGATAGGACCCCCAGAACCATAGAACCATAACACCATCAGAATTTGGATTCTGCTTTTCTCTATTCCAAATACGCTCCAAGTCAAGCACGCCTCAAGCTGAACATTGCAGCTCGACCTGGACTGGAAATCAGATAAAGGGAATGCACAGAACGTCCGGTCAATTTCAAAATTAAAACACAATATACAGATCGTAAATCTCATCACGTCATCAACATTACGTCAAAACAGGCACCAAATGAACAACAAATCAACCTCGGAAAGACAAAGTAACATGTTGTTTGCACGTTGTTCCTGTTGTTCCCGCGTGATCTTGTAGTTCTCCTGTTAAACCACAGCGAAGACAGAGCACTGCACACACGACTCCTGTGGAAACAGCCAGTAACGTTAAAATACAGGGCGAACTAATGCAACAGAGCCATCATTTAGCATTGCATTAATAGTTTTAGAAAACAAGTAGATCTGGTGTCTACTAATATAATGATATGGCATTAGCTAACTTTCAAGAACAAGCTATGAATGCAACGCTAAATCACGGTTTTGTTGTGTTAGCTAGTGTTGTACTTCAAAGTTAGCTAATGGACAGCTGTGGTTCAGTATTAGAGTCGGTCGTCTCTCAACCGGAAGGTCAGGGGTTCGATCCCCAGCTCCTGCAGTCATTTCAGCCTCACCGTTAACAAATTCAAAGAATAGCCTACACTTTCCATCTGACTCCCAGGCTGCATCACTTTCAACAACACACTCTCAGGGGAAACTTTGTAAACCAATAAAGTCGAAGAGGGGCAAGAAAAGCCTAAGAACCCTGTGTGTGCACTGAAAGTGAGTTAAACTGTGCTCATGTGCTAAACCAAAAATATCCGCAGTTTAAGGAGCAGCTCCACTGCTCCATGGCTGCATGTTGCTCGGTTCCCATGCTCCAGCATTGTGTCGCTTCCAGCTGCAGCGAAGGGGAAATCGGAGGGAGGGGGGAGGCACACTCATGGGTGGTCTGCCCCACACGGTCCCACACTCTGCGGTTTGCGCCCTACATCTGATAGCAGTGGCTCTCAGCTGTGGCGAGCACGGCGCACATTCTCCGTGCCATTTTACTGCAACAATCTCAAACTCCAGGAGGAGGCTGGAAATGTTTACCGTCCAATATCTTCATCAGAGCGGCTCGCTGCACAGCTGGATTCACACACACACACAGCGACTCCTCTGCACCAAGGGATGCTGTAAAAATCCTTCACATCGTAATTGATAATGGTTCTTAGTGGTTATAACTTATCTTTTATCCACTTTCCCCTGCATGCTGCCCGTCGAAAAAATCCCTCCAATAATCGACACTTTAATCTACTTTCATCCCGCTGAGTCGAGTGAGCATTAACTACTTGTGCTGCACCGTAACCATTACTCAGCGCACATTTGGCTTAAAGAGACTCTCACACGCCCTTGCTATGGGGGTAAAATCGATCATTTCTCAGCCAGAAGGTTTTGCGCTGTTCACACAGCCATACAGTCGAGTTAATAAGCGAGGGGGCTGTTAGATCATTTATGTCGAAGTGGATTTATCTTAGAGCCCACAAATACCACATTTTATTGACTTTCATACGCTGGCAATCTGATCTGAAGTACAGGAGCACAATTAGCTTCATAATAACATTTTATGGAAATCATCGATATATGGAGCACGGCACCGATTTGGGTTGCAGCTTCACGTGTGGTCCGTGTAGGTTCCCATGAGTGCAGAAGCCAACATGTTGCAGTCATCTTTTAACCCAACCACACACGTAAAGATGAATATCACATCTTTCTCGCAGGAGGAAACGGGCCTCATGGTCGTTGTGAGGTGACGTTTTGTCTTCAGAATTTTAAATCACACTTTGCTCCACTGAATTTGCAGGTCAGTTACACAATTACCTCTTTTTTTGTTCTATGGGTTTTACATACAGACATTTTTTATGATCATGAATGTAGACTTTGAACCATCGTAAAATGACAGTGATGATTTTATAGAGGCTACAATTATGTTCAACTCTTGGACTTTTATAAAGGTGCCACTTTCCGATTAAATCCAACAAAAAAGATGCCTATAAACCAAGACTGGCATTCTCACATGGGAAGATTTACTGCAAAGGGAGTGGTGCTCTATGACTACAACTAAAACTGCAAAAAATCCAGATGCAACAGTAATTTATAAAAGCGTTTGTAAAGCGGAAGGTTGGTTATAAATTCTTCTGCTTCAGATGCTGTTTTGCAACCGTTTAATGCTCATCATGATTCTGTCAAGATCCCCACGATGAGCTCCAGAAGATTCGTTACGCAAGGAGCGATATTCATTCTGAAATGTGACAGTGATGTAGAGGAAGATTTCTCTGAGCCAAAAGACGACACTGATGATGATCCATGTTTTCAAGTTTCTCCAAAGGTGCTAACTCTTTCTACTCACTGAGGATGGTGCAGACTCAGGTGTGTGCTGCTGATTGGCCTTGATTAGGACCAGGTGTGGGGAGCTTATAGTCGTGGGCTCGAGTGCTCTGTGCTGACTCATTGTTTCGCCATCAGAGAAAGTGAGAGGTTCTTCCTGTGAGTTTTCTTCTTGTACAGGAGCTTGTGTATTAACAGAAGCACCATTTGAAACTGTAAGCCTGAAGCTGGACGTACACTTTGCCATTTCAGGACAATTTAGATCCAATTTTTGAGTGATACAACTAATTTAGAAGTCCAGTTTGCGCGAGACATGACGGCTGGCCAATGCCCAATCAGATGCCCTCGATTGGTCAGAGTAATTTCTGGCATGGCATACAATTGCAGACACACAAAGTGTGAGAAGAACCACTAGCTGATTCCCAGACTACAGGATATTTTAACCTGATTTTCCTGCACAAATTAACAGTTGGTCTCAGTGATTCAACATCTTTGGGTCAATAACTCCATTATTTTAGGGCATCTGGAAGCCAGCAGATATCAAGATCATAAAGGATCTTTTGGACAACACCTGCTTTTCCAGGTGCGAGTCATTGCGACCAGACCAACTTTAGTCAACCGCTCAATAGTTTGACTGGATTGTTATCTACATTCATGTGCAGTCACCTGTTTGAAAAGATTAATGAAAAGCTTAAATCTTTGTCATATGAACAGAGACGGAGTCAAGGATTTAATTTGTGTAGAAGCACGGTTTTGCTCTCCACACCGACTGTTACCTGCGTACATCCAAAGCCTACTTTTCTACAACTGTTGAAGAAGAAACATTAATGTCTCCGCTGCTATTGTGTTAAAAATCCAGACTGACAACAACACAGGCACTCGCTCTCCTCCCTCAGCAGAGCTCGTTAGCTTGTTAAACCAAGTGTAGATAGTGGTACATAAATCATACCAATATCCGTGTTGAAATGTTGTGCTGTGACTTGTGCCAACACCAGAGAAAAACTTTGTTCGGCTCACCACGAGCCGTTTCTTGACGAGCCTCTGAGTGTTCTGATTTGAGTCAACAGCTCATCAATACAAAGCACCAAACATCAGTTTGTCCACCTTTAATACAAAAGAATTAGATATTGTTTAAAAAGGGGGAACTGAAATTCACACAGCAAAGAACAAAATATGTCACGGATGTAGCGAGTGTGCGAATGTGCACTTTGTGACGCAATATCTAACACGGTGTAAGAAAGTGACGAGCTGTTTCATTTTTTGAATAAAGAGTAGAATCTTATTTCAAAAGTTTACGCTAATTTTGCGTCCTGCACTGGCATCAAGTTTAACTAATTACAAGCGACCCTTATTTCAGCTTGAACTACTCTAAATCAATGTCAATCAAGTCTCAGCGGGTGAATGTTGCTTATATGAAGTGTACTTAGATCATTTTGACTCAAAATTAGACAAATGCACTTGTTAAGATTTGAGTTTTTTGCAGTGTAAACACAGCGTTCTTATCTTATTTTAGCCAATCATAAAGCCCGGCACACATGGTCATTCTCTAAGGTCATAGCTGGCCCATGTGATGCTGAGCTTTGTGCTGCTGCGTCTCCCTGCCCCACCCCCACCCCCCTCTCCCAATCCTCACATTGTTCCAAAGGTGGTACCTCTTGGCTGATGTCACATCCACCCCCCTCCTCCTCGGATTCTCCCCCTCCTCTAATTCCTCCCTCCTACGGTCTGATCCACCCTGGTTTTGTGTCCTGGCTCTATAGTGGAGACATTACATGGTAAATCTCCATTGTCGGGCCTCGGGCTCTGCGTGTAATCTCTCTTGTCAAAGGGAATATTCAGCGATTAGCCCCCTGCAAATTACAAGGGCTGATCAGTGTGTCTGTTCAGCCCTCATTAACTGCTAACAGGGGCTTCATCACAACCACCCACACTACCAGGACCTCCAACCTCTCACCCCTGACACCTGGGACTTTCTCACATTGGCTCCCTGAGCACAGAGTTCTCTCTGAATTAGACAAACTTTTTCTTTTTGTGTCTTTTTCAGAGGCATCTGGGTAAGACGGGATGATTAAAGAGCGGCTGTGGTGGTTCAAAAGATAAAAGATTCAGTGGCATCGTGCAGAAATAGGCGGGTTGTCATCGCCTGCCTTGACATCATACTTGGTATCCTCCCATCATAAACTGAAGAACTCAAGTTAAGGTGTCATTCAGGCCTTGTTATCACAGGACCACCCATCTGTTACATATGTTGGACAAACTGAAGAGTTTAGGAGTAATATCTTACAGATGGGGGTCGTCTATGATGCTGGTCAACTGGTCATTTTTCCCCCGACCCATTAACCACCTGGGATCGGCTTGTTTTGTCAGCTTTTCCTGAGTTTTGGGTTTCATTTGCAGAGCTTTGAAATCAAACACGCCCAGCCCACACACACCCAGAAACAAAGCTTTCTCTGACAAACGCACATAAACACACGTGTGTGTATGCACACTGATGGATGCCCCAACAACCTCAAACACACACATGCAAACATCACATGATGCAAAGTTATGTGCATGTCGGAACAGCAGATTTTAAAAACCTTAAATAGTTGTTTTATTAAAGATTGCTTTAAGGACTGAACTGTTGTAACTTTAGACTCAAACTTGCTTTTTGTTTTACAGACAGGACAGTGGATAGAGTCTGAAATGGTGGAGAGAGAGAGAGTGGGGAATGACGTGCGAAAAGGAGCCACAGGTCGGATTCACACCTGACATTCCTCGCTTGGAGGACTACAGCCTCCGCACATGGGGCGTGCGATACCTCTGAAATACTGGCACCCAAACCTCTGACCTTTTCTGAAGTTCTTCAATCAGGTTAAACATTTTTGCTTACCCAGTAAAAAATGTCAACAACCAATTGATTTATAAATGCAGAAATGTTGTAGTCTGCAGACATTCCTTGTTCTGAGATCAGAAATCTTTAAAAACTAAACCTTTTTGGTTTTAGATTAAATGTCAAATATCAGGTTTTGGAGGAATTTTAATAAATGAGGTTCAAACATATAGATCAACTTTAGAAAGTTAGGTTTGCTCCATTGACTGTATATACAAATGGACATAGCCTCAGTGATGTCACTCATTGGTTTCTGAAAAGGCGGTTTGAAGCCAAATGAGGTTGCCTTTTTTTTGTTTATTGGCGCCAGCCAAGACCCGCGTGCCTCAAATGGACACAAGAGGAACTAATGTTTTTTAGACTTCCACCTTGACTTCATTTTCCTACACCACAAAAAAATAATACGGCTGTAGTCCTCCTGGAGGACGGCCTGGGTTCAAATCCAACCTGTGGTTCCTTTCTGCATATCATTCCCCTCTATCTCTCTCCTTGATTTCTGCCTCTATCCTCTGTCCTAACTCTAAATAAAGGCATAACAACGGAGCAGAGTGGTGCTGCTGGCACACTCTAGAGACGGACCGCAGTGGCAGCGAGTGGCAGCGAACGGCGCCATAGTGCGAGGCGCTGACAGACCGCGGCGCGCACGGACTACGTGTAAATTGGCAGTCCAAATTTAAATCTGACTTTTCAATAAATCAGCTTTACTTTACAGGTGCAGAATATGATGCACTTGTAATATATAAATACTGTGTGAAACAAAAGCGTGAAATGTAAAGACACAGAGGAGAAAATGTCTCTGCAAAAATCCAGAGTTCAAGGGGTTAACTTAAGCTGTGATAGACTGTGATCATGTCGTAAACCCAGATGCTCCAAACCCACATGAGAAGAACTTTTGTGCCTGTCTCAGCGAATTAAAAGCTGTGCACAGATTGGGATGATAAGTGTGGAGATCTCTGGAGGATGAAAGAGGAGATGGTTACTTTTTTCGTTTTTGAAATCTGCAACATCTTATGATTCACCTTTCAGCCTGTCGCAGAAATCACTGCAGAGAGTTCAAGTATGATAAGACGTGAAAAACACAAAGGAAACCGATACTGTTCAGGGTTTCATGGTGTCCAGACTGCACATGGAAATGAAGCGTTGTATTCCCAGACGCTGAATACCAATTTTTTTTTTTGGGGGGGAGAGTTGATTATTGTCAGATGCAGACGAGACACTCTAAACACAACCAAACACTTCAGAGCAGTTCTCACGGTTGCATTTTTCAGCTTTGCTTTACACTAAAGTTTGCAGGAGAGGGGGATTTCAAAAGGTGTGATTTTGGACATACAATCTACAAATGTAGTCTGTATTTTATTTCACTTTTTTAACGATGAGCTGGCTGATGTGGAGGCAGTGAAACCCAATCCAATTGTTTCACTGATTGTTTACATGAAGCTCGACAGTAACAATGCCAACATCTCATCTTTCATGGCTGAACACATTTATTAGTCTGTCATCATGTGTGCGTTCTTCTTCTCACTCTGCTGAGTTATGATTGAATCCTGAAAGAAGCCCCCTCAGCGTGGTGTCCCCTTTCATTGTGGTTTCCTTTTGTAGGGATGTGTTGCATCAAAGTCGAACAGCAAATGAGTGTGTATAATAATATTAATAAAGTGTCTTGATTTATTCCTGTTTGGTATTTAGACATGTTGTATGTGTGGTGTCTATGAGGACACATTTATCATATGAAACAATAATAACATCTTTTTTTACAGGCCTAATTGACTTGTAAACTGGATTCTCTTTCAAAAGGCTAAATACTTTGGATTAAAGGATTTCTTTCCTCTCTTAACAAATTAAAAACAAACTTTTTAGTAACAGTTTGATGAAACGTGTCTGATCTTTATTCTTTACAGCGTATGGGGGGCTCTGTTCTCCACGACTGTTCTCATCCTTTAAAGCCCTGACACACCAAGGAGATTGTCGGTTTCATTAAACTCCAGCTCTCGTCACAGGTTCGAGAAAGTCCCCTGAGTATGCCGCTGCAGTATCCATGCTTTCACCCACTGGTGCGGTTTCTCCTCATTTGTCACCACTTTTTGTCTTTTTTCACTAAAAGACCAAGGGCCATTTTCAACTTTTTATCAGACATTATTCTCGATTAGAAGTATCTATAATACGAGTGGTGTGCGACAGCGGTGTGAAAATTGTCGTCTCGTATCATAACAACGGACTACTGCCGCCTGCTGGCATGGAGAGTTATTTCCTCTCACGCATGCACAGAACGTACGTGGTGGTTGGCCGTCGGCTGTAGTCTTTGCGGTGTGTTCTAGTGCAACTTTTTGGCCAAGACAAAAGGCGAAGGGAGGCAACGCCACAGTCGGCCTTTGTCGCCACTAGTTCTTTGCCGTCTGCTTGGTGTGTCAGGGCCTTTAAACGGAGAGTTTAGCAGACTATCTCAGACGTATGTCAGAGACTGACTTTCTAGCAATGCTACGTGTGGTTCTACGGAATGACAATATGAACTAAAGAGCAGAGAAGAACATGCTGGAGAAGCCGTTTAATTACGTGCACGGAGATTGTAGCTCTCACATGCAGACAGTCTAACCAGTGAAGCACTTTGAGTCTGCCTTGTGTATGAAAAGCGCTATACAAATAAACTTGCCTTGCCTAACCTTGAATTTGCATTATTTGTTGCATGTGTCTTTGTGACGCTGAAGCTCCTCTCCGCACAACAAACCTTTTTAGGTGCTAAAAAGGAACCTTGAATCTTGAACCTTGAAATGTTGAATAATATCTTAACATTGCACTGTAGATTAAAGTTTAAAAATGAATAGAAAAGAAGCAAATCGTGATTGAAAACAGTTTTAATTTTTCACTTATCAGTTGCCTCTTAATTGTTTATCAGCCTCTTGCCCGATGAAAGTCCTTTTGGCTCCGTTAGGAAGCTCGAAGGAGGAAGAGCGAGGTCTCAATCCATGAACACATGGAGAGCTCATAACTCAGCGAGGCCGGGCTCGCTTTAGTGGTTTTCAGTGACATAGATGACTTTTACAGAGGCTAAATTATTCCACACAAAATGAAGCAAACACTCTTACATGTGTGAATGTAACGTATACTTCTCGGTGGTCCGTGTAATGTACATAACATTTAGAGACTCATAATATGACCGAATACAGCGTGTGGTTTGTCATGATGATCAGCTTTAGGTTCAGCCATTAAATCCACCTATGAGCTCACTTCTGTGTCCGCTTTCTTAGATATCTGCGATAGAGAAGTGCAGTGCATGATGGGTGATTACGTTTCTTTGTGGCATGGATGATTTGAGGCCTGTCGCAATCGATTATTTGTCCAAATAATCCTCAAGTGTGTGTTGTCAATATTATGTGTACTGCTCCTGATCGAGGTGGAGCCTCTCTGATCCGGAATCGTAAATATCCAACATGTTTGATTTTCCAGATCAAGCTGCCTCCGATGGAATACCAGCAATAGCCTACAAGTCCCCACAACCACCGTCGTCCTCCTTCATGCACGGCCTGCTCCGACCTCCACCTCCACCAAGTGTGGACAATAGGAACGCGAGGAATACAAAGGAGAAATCCTTCCTGCATATTATCCCATATGCTCTTTTGTAAAGCGTCTCGAGATAACACTTGTTATGAATTGGCTCTATACAAAAAATTATTGATTGATTGAAGAGGGAGCAGACCGAGGAGCGTCACCAACCATAAATCTTAGAAAAACAAAAAAAACATTGTGACTCAAGACAGAACTACACTGCAGGTGAACCAGGCCACAGGATGTTTGCTTACTGTTGGTTATGAAGTAACAATTTGCAGGTACGTTAAAAGAACTTCTTCTTTAGAGCACTCAGATGCAGGAGGGCTCGTCTTTGGCAAAGCCTGACCCCTGCAGCCATATCATGTCCTTAACAGCAGGCCTGATATCTGTCAGTTAGCAGGCGTGCTAGCTCAGTCGTTAGCATGACTTTAAGTTCACAGAGTTTATTATAGACATAAACCAGCGTATTATTGGGACTCTGGTTTAAGCACTTTGACTTTCTCAGATAGTTTTTTTTACTCGGCCAGAGCAGGGTTAAATAAAAGGGGACATGCAACCGAGCTAATAAGCTACAATAGCTTCCTTCATTTTCGGCTCACCAGACCTCCGCTCCCAGAAAGGTCAGCTCTGTCAAGACGGCTTGCTTTACAGAGAAAAGATAATCCCTACATGAAAAATATGCAGGTTTTCTTTTGCCCCTTCAAGCGATTTATATGAAATGATCTGATTTAGCCGCACAATTTCTTTGAGTTGAATGCTAGAGAGAATAAAGCCTTCAAGATTTTAAAACTGTCTCAGCAGGAGGATAATGAGCGGCAGAGGGATCAGGCTCAATGAGGCTAAACAAGATGCAGTTTTCTTGAGAATCGGAGGAACATTTGGTGAATTTTTAATCTGTTCTGTGTTATCTCGAGCCTCCAATTAGTCCCCCTCAATCTCCTCTTTAGCTTTCTCCCTCCTCTGACATCCTTTGTGTCAGTCATATCTGAGACGTGTGGCTTTTTGTTTTGCCACAACATCCTTTGGGTTTGGCACGAAGGTTGAAACCAAAGTATGCATGCAACATGTTGTACAAGTCTGCAAAGACGGATGCATTTTTCTCTTCTCTTCTTGTCTTGCTTAAGGATCCTCGGAGGACCACCAAGGATGTCGGCTTCAAATTAATTACAATCTTGAGGACGCTCCAGTTCGAGTGACATCAACTGCATGTTTCTGTTCCCTGATTCATGTTTGTGTGCTTTTATTTTCAAGCGCTATTTCACATGCACTAAAAGCAGTTTGAATCCCAAAGGCTCAGCGGCGGTCATGGGAATCTGTAGCTGCACATTGAACATAAACTCCCAGTGGCACCCTGTTGTAAATCCTCCTGCTCTGAACATGTATGGTATCATTTTTAGAGGAATTATTCCTCCGTGTCACGCACATTTTCAGGCTAAAAAGATGAAACATGAGGTGATACGGCAGCAGACCTAAAGGTGAAGATGCTGTGCCTTGATTTAACAGCTGAAGTTTTAAAAAGCCCAGTGCATATAAAAGCCTGCCATCAACACATATAATCTCTTAGCTGAGCCCATTGAAAGCTGGGTCCCAGGGGTTAATTCTCCCATCACTCCACGTTTGAATCAACTCCTGACTCACATTGAGATGAAAGCCGCAGAGTCCCAGGACCAGAGCCCGGACTCCGAAGGGCCCGCTGATTCTGGACGACTGGAGCGGATTATTGCATGTTCGTCTCGTCAGACCTCCATCGGGACAGGGAAACTGAAAAGAAAAACAATAATTAGAGATAATTGCTTGTGTCCAAACACGAGCGTTAAAGCCCCCCTCCCTCCCCTCGCATCTCCTTTCGTAGTACGTGAGGTGGAATGAAAGGGACACCCCCCTGTTTTGACAGCTGGGCAGGCGAACATAATTTGTGACAGCTGAACTGAAACGTCTTTAACCGCAGGGACAGACACAGAGAGATAGAGAGAGAGGGAGAGAGGTGGAGGCAATCGAGGGAGAAATAGTGAAGATCAGAAGGAGAAGCGAAGAAAAGAAGATGTAAGAGAAGAAAAAGAGACTGAAGAGGAAAAAGGGAGAAGTGATTGTGATAAAGAGCGGGAGGGGGGTTTCAGCGAGAAAAGGACGAGGGAGGTTAAAAGGGGGGGAAATTAGTCACACACCATAAACTCTGAATTAAAAATAACCCACAAGAAAGAGCGGACGAGGAGAATATTTAAACAACAGAGCTCGGCTGAACATGGTGTCATGCCAGCTTTGACACATTGGGTTAATTTGCTGCTCCCTGGAGTCGACCTTTGAGCTTCGGGGGACACGGGGTCAAATTGAACTCAAAGTGAGACAGCCAAAACCATGTTAGTCTGAGGGGCTGGGGTCACAGGTCACCTCGGAGATTCTTGGTATATAGGCCAAAACTAGGACCATATGTGGACGGAAACACATTGGAAACAAAAATAAGTCCCCAGTTTTTCCGTCTTCTCTTTCTCCCGACCCACCGCAGACTTTCTGCCCTAATTCAATAAAGTCATAAATACCGCCGTAACAGCAAATTGACATAATGTTGGCCGCTGGCCCTTTAAATTGTCAGTGACAGAAGTTTTCCCAGAGGAGAAATATTAATACAAACACAGGATTTCTTTTCCAAAATAACCCGGCTCCCAAATTCTCCCGTGTTTACTTTTCTCCTTGCTCCTAATTTCTGTGAGTGTGAAATGTTATACTTACTGTTGTGTTCACTGACAGGGGGAGGGAATAGGAAACCTGGCCGCTCAGAGAGTGATCCTCCAATAAGTGAGGCTCTGTCCTTACACTTTCACTTCATACCCAGCGGGAAATCTCCTTTCACCAGCCGAGTTAAACACAAGTTAATAACAACGATCAAACATTTGATAAACTTGACATTAATAACATCTAAAAAGTGTTTTTCACTTCATGACATCATCAGAAACTTTTGAAGTCTTCACAAAAACTCTCAACTCTCTTCATTGTTCAATATTATCCATTACACTTGCATTATTGCCAAGAATATGTAAATTTAGATTGCAGTCATTGAATCTGTTACTGTTTTTAATGGTCAACAGTTTAAAACGGTAAACTTTTGATACGGCAGATTTGTTTTCTCCATAACGACCTGTAGGCCTAGTGATTTTTTTTACGGAGCCCCTAAGGAGACATCAGTGGGGGAAACATTTAAATAAGTTTTTTGGTTAGGCTATGTCAAAACTCACAAAAGTCTGACATCTATTTAACAGAAAAATGAAACAGAGAAAGTCACAAAGTCGTATAGAATACCAATTTATGCACCTTAAGTTGAGATCATTGCGTCTAAATACAAATAAATTAAAAAAAACAAAGTCGAGACAGCATTTATTTAATTTAATTGTTTTCATAACATTTCAAACCGACTGAATGCAAACCGTTAAACTGAATGAAGCAGAACCAAACAGTAAAAGAATTCCTCCGTGGCTCTTTATTTTTATTCTTCGTGTTCAGTGACACAACCCCCGAGAAGTTCAGCACATATTTCTCCTCATATAGAAACTCTGTCTGCATTTGCCACTAAAAATCCACTCTAAAAAAAATTCCCACATTTAACGCCTCACACTTGTTAAAGTCATACACAACTCTCATAAGAGCTGAAGCTGCTTATCGTATATACGGAATGAAACGGTGTCTATAAGATGTTTAATGTCCTCCTGTGGTGTAACAGAGCGCTGACCCTGACAGACGACACATGTAATAGCACTTAAAACTCTGTTAAATCCTCCGTGGTGGGACTCGGACTATATTTCCAATAACGCTGAATGAGCTGAACACCTGCTCTCGGAGGTGATCCGGAGACGAACCTCCCCGCTGTAAAAGTCAAGAGGGAAAAGTTATTACACAGGGAGGGAGATGACTTTATCATGGCCGCCCTGCCTTACAGTCAATAAAAAGGGAAAAATTACCGACCGCAGCTGATAGTTTTGCCACATTAGATCTCTGAAACAGCAGCACACATGTCGGCCTTCAGCTCGGGGATGAGCAGCTCTGGTTACTGGCAGAGGGCCACATGGTTACAAACTCTTTATTAGACATGATAACGACCTATAACTCAACAAATGGAATAAATAGAAGATAAGAGAATCCTTTATTGATCCCCAGAGGAGACATTCAAGTGTTGCAGGAAAAAGACAAGAAGAAGAGCGTGCACATGACACACTTAAGGGGAGAGGGGGGGGTGATTTTTTTTTTTAACTCCTCTGTTTTGGTTTTGTGAAGGATACACATTTTGCATAATCATGGCCGTGACTGCTCTGACTGCAAGCGGGCGCGTTGTAGCTGTTTGTCCGAAAGGCTGAAGGCCCGGTTGAGACAACATTTCCAACATGGCGACCACCATCGATGGGCTTCAAAAGTGCGCCTCAGAAACCAGTGGCTGACTGTATAAATCCCGGAGATACGTCCCAGCAGTTTCGGTTTTGCTGCCATGCAGGGCTGGGCCTGTTAATTATCCGCTGTAATTTTTTTAATTCAATTCTAACATGGTCATTAATTTCAAAAACAATTATTGAAACCTTTAACTTCCGCTCAATTCTTTTTCCATTATTTTCACAGACATCCTGAGCCAGAGCATCCCGCCTCCTGTGCTTTAGAGAGCCTCTGCCTCGGGGGCTTTTACTGTGAAATGTTTGATCTACATTAAGGTACTTCCAGAGCGCAGTGAGAGTGAAGACAGTGGGGAAATATAAAAAAAGTTTCTATTATTTGTAGATTTTCTAATTAACATTAACGTCACCTTCAGCTTCAGTCAATTATTAAAAGGGTTGAAGTTACATTTTTGATTCACTGTGCCCACCTCTGCTGCCTTGCTCAAGAGTCTCTCCAGCAAACAGTCCCCCCCATCTAATCTCCTCATTTATGTTGTTTTTGTGTGGACTGGCCCTTTAAATGTCCTGTCCTGTATACATGCATATCTGTATTTGAGGAAACTTTTCACTACAGCTGCATTAAAGGACACGTGTTTCTGTCAGGACATTTCCTCTCCTTAGACGTGAGACGCAGATCCTTTGAGCCCCTGCAGTCACTTTGTCATGATTATTTTCAGCAGCTGAAGGAGTCCGTCTTCAAATCCTGGTCCCAGTGACAGTGATGGGCTTCCTCCATGTGTGTGTGCCTGCTTCCTTTATTCCTCCATGTGTATCCGTCTGTGGTGCTACGTCAGAGCCTGTTGCAGCTACAGGGCACGCAGACGGGGGGACAAATGGATTCCATGTTTGCAGGGAAAAAACACGCTGCAGGCGCAGGAAAACTTTGTTGTTTATGAAGAACACGTGAAACCAATCAAACGTGAATTATCTTCCTGTTGTTCCAGCTTTTGTCGTTTGCAGTTTTTTCAGTTCGCTCGCCAGCAGTGTCACCACCACCCAGAGAGCATGTGTGTGTGTGTGTGTGTGTGTGTGTGTGTGTGTGTGTGTGTGTGTGTGTGTGCGTGTGTGTGTGTGTGTGTGTGTGTGTGTGTGTGTGCGTGCGTGTGTGCGTGCGTGTGTGCGTGCGTGTGTGCAGGGAAGGTAGATACACACACATGCAGTGAACTTCCATACACCCATATCAAACTGTCTCTTGTGCTTCATCAAAATCACAAATTATCAGCTTTTATCCTTCAGATTAGTGGGAAAAAAAAGATGTTTGCTCTATATTGTTGGTCTTCTAAACAGAGACACACACACTCTCAGAAACAGACACACACACACACACACACACACACACACACTAACACACACACTTGATTATTTTGCAAGAAGAGCATCTAAACCTCGAGGGGATCCGATAAATAGTCACCACAGGAAATGATTTGCAGACCTCCTCAGCATAATAACCCATTTACATACTCATCCTCGTGTTTAGCTGGGCTGCACACACACACAGACACACACACACACACACAGAGAAAAACATCCTCTTCTTTGTAGTGTAACACACACCATATGCACAGAGAGACTAACAGGTATGTGCAGTAACTCTGGCATCGGTGAGATGTACCTCATTACTGTAATCAAGTCGAGTTTTCAGATTGTTGTTCTTTAATTAAGTCTTCTGTACGGAAGCCCAGAGCGGACATGTATCCATACTTTTGATATAGCATACTCAATTTCCCTGTGAAAGTCATTTATGTTGTTCTCCAACTAACAGCAAAACAGCGAGTCAAGGATGGGACGATGAAACAAAGATGCTTAAAAAAGGAAAACTTTAAACAACAACAAAACGAATGTCAAGAACAGTGACTCATTCAGTCATCCTGTTTCTGCCTAACAGCAGCAACACCTCCAGGTTAAACATTTACAAAGATGGATGTATTAATAGATTCACTTTGATATTTACACTTTTCTGTAATGTTTTCTCCTTTTTAATGAAAACTGTAAACTTTTACCACGTCACTCTTTAACATCTTCCTCCACTCAGCGATGTGAGATGATATAATCCAGAAGTACTCACGACTTAAAGACATGCAACCTGTAACAAGAAGGTCCCACATGTGTTTCATGAGGCTTTGGGAACACGGCCTTATTAAGTCGAGGTGCAAAAACAGGAATTTTGTGGGGAAGAAATGATCCCTTAATGGAAGCTCAGATTCACAATCATATAAAAACATGTGCAACTTGAATATCGACTGGTGACCTGTGCAGAGCCGTGCTCCTCATCCAGGGTGCAGCTTTTCAAGTTCAGGGTGATCCAGCACACACCAGGATTGTTCAGATAGACTAACAGAAATCATTGGGGGTTGATGTTTTATATGCATTAAACTTTAAAGTCTATCTGAACAACCCTGGTGTGCGCTGGATTACTCTGATGATAAAAAAAACTGTCTTTAAGATGCTAAAAAACTCCCCCAAAAAATAATGACAAGCACCCTGTTACTAAGATGACATCTCACCTTAACTTTCATCTTACAAATATTTTAAAACAAGCAACTCAGCAAGCTTCATTTTTAACAAATTTGAATTTGAATATAATGATGCAGGCTGAAAAATGTCGGTCTCTTTGGAGGGTTAGAACAAAACTGCATAGAATAAAAAAACATAGATCAGTCAGAGAGTAAGAATAAGATGATTTTGTGCCCCGTTAAGCCACATGAGGGAGAACAGAACGAGGAGAATGATTTACTAAGATACTGAATTAATAGTTCTTTGCATGTTAATTGACTTGTGAACAATAACCGACAGAAAACCGGCTCTAAACGTTTCTTTACATAATGATGAAAACACTTTGAGGCAGCTTTTTGTTCTCCTCTTTGAGCGGTGACGTTTTTAAAAACCTAACATCCTCAAACAATGAGCTCCGGTTACAGCCCACAACTTCATCTGTTCGTAGCCGCCCAGATCAGCCTTCCTATTAGCGTGCACCATATGGGAGGATGGAGGAGCAACAATACAAACACAATGACCCGGGTCCACTCGGTGCAGCCTGCAGAGCGGGGTCAGCACACATCACTCCTCCAGACTCATCATGATTTATAGGGATTACCGGACACTTTGGTGTGTTTGAGTCTGAAAGAAAAAAAAAATCCACAAATGTTTAGGGAGCATATTTGGCCTCCCCTCTGATTGGAAATAAAAGCACTTTATTGGACGCTCATCCTGGAAAGAAATCATCTCAAAAAACTACAAAGAGGGACGAAGAGCTGCATGGTCCAGTCCTGCACAGAGGAAAAACTAAGCACAGGAAAACACCTGTTGCGTTCAAGGACAGCTTTAAAATGACTCTGCCCCTCTTTTTGTTAAATCTGGAAACAATTCACTTCATTCATGTGCAATCATTTTATAAAATCCTCTGATACTGATGTGAGTAATATCTGAATGTGCAACGACTGCAGCTCTGATGCTGCTCTTTAACTTTTTATTTGTGCAACTTGTGCTCTATCTTTCTCTATCTTTGCTCTCTGCTGCTGTAATCTGAAAATGTCCCTGTTGTTTTATAAATAAAGTTTTATCTAAATTTGATTTTCTCTTATCTCAGAGTTCATTTATATGAAATAAAATCCCCTAATAGGCTGAAAATAAAACGTCAACATGCACAGTTATTTTATAAATGATCTCCACATGGAAATAATAAAGTGCTTTCCCCTTTATTAACCGCAAAATGACTGATCATAATCTTTTCATAACTTTACAAACTCATATCAGGGCTCGTGCGGATTTCTCGTGGGATTTTTTTCCGCTTTTTTTCCACTCTTCACTTTTCTCCTCTTGTTTTCTCTTTCTTTCCGGAGTTGTGATGGTTTCAGCTTGTTCCCTCAGACTTTCATAAATCGTCTCTAATGCTGCAGAAAATGTTGAAATCTATAATAGGGGGGTTAGGAGGTTGAGGGGAGGGGGTTCTTGTCGGCCACCCGCGTTTTACAGTGCTGTAAAAATAATGAAAGTCATATTGCGCTGCGGTTACAGATCTGCAGGCACAAGTTTGAAGGAGGTTTGCTAAATGAATGTCAATGTTCAATTTTAGATTTTTTTTAAGAGTTTGAGTGCGCGTGCCTCAATGAGCAGAGCGGTATACACTTGAAAATGATTTGAGTTAGTTTGGATAAAAATAAATAAATATATTTGTGCTCTTGGAGATGAAGATAAGCTTCCGCATGAAAAGTAGATCCACTTTAATAGTTTACTCTGCAGCTGAGGTTCCGTTTGTGACTCGTGAATCTCCAAATTCAGAAAATAAAACACCAAAAATCTTAATTCTAATAAATGAAGTCCCATTAGTTTAACATGTATCTGCTTCTGATGTAAATATTTGATTTATTAAAACACATTTCTATCATTCAGGAGGAGACGTGAAAGGAGAAGTGTCCGGAAGGATCTCTGGGGTGAAAAATGACAAATTAAATAAATCAATAAAGTTTAAAGTGAACTTTTTTTTTTTTACCCCCAAGAAGCTCAAAATTTATAGAAATTAAACTATTAAAAAATACAATTCAAACTCTTCTTAAACAAACACTGGTTGTTTGAAATATAAAGATATAGATAGCAACATATTTTTTTTGTTTTTTTTTTAAATCACCGGCTGAGTTTTTAGATTTGACGTAATGAAGGCTTCACGTGTTTATTTCCACAGAGGTGTGTTTGATGACATTTTACTCACGTGTCTAATTACGATCACAAAACACGGACCTTTAACACAGAAGGGAAATGTGTTTTACAAAAACAACAGCAGTTAAATCTCAGTTTATGGATTATTCACATGAGATTAATGAGGCTGGTTTGTTTGCACAACATCTATAAACAACCGGGAAATTAACGTGGCGATCTGTGACGTAATAAAAACACGATAATAATGATTTTATAATATTTTAATCATGTTTTAAAAAGCAAACAAAATTAAGAAAAAGTTTTTTTTAAAAAACAGGAGAATATCAGATAGGCCTACTGGACAGTGAAAGAGAAGGAACATAAAAAAACAACTCTTATTATTATTATGATTATTATTATCATGACTCAGTAGGCCGCGTGCAGCAGACACCTGCCCTGACCCGGGGACTGACTGACTGACTGGGCGGAGGTGTATTGATTTGCTCAGTGTTTCTGCCCCCGTGTGGTGCTCTGACTCTTCTGTTTATCCTGCAAACACAAGCGACAGTGAACGCATCACTAAACCATTACATGCAGCTCAGTGATCCTGCAGGAGGAAAAAAAAACACTTCGGCTTCATATGAGCTGTTTGCTGAGCCCGAAACTTTTCATTAATCATTATTATTATTATTATTAATAATTATTATTTATTAGAAATAGTGATTATCCTGATTCTGTAGAAGAAGCAGCTTTTTCTTGACATAAAATATCTTGAATTTATTGAAAGTTTCTTGTAAAGTAATGTTTTTTTATTATCATGTTCTCCTTTTTTATATATATATTTGTTAGGGGCCTTTTTGCCTTTATTGGATAGGACAGGTGAAGAGAGACAGGAAATGTTGGGAGGACGGCGTAGGTGAAGACCGGGCCGGGTTCAAACCCACGGACGCTGCGACGAGGACTATAACCTCTGTACATGGGGCGCGCAACATAACTGCTATAGGCTGTCTGCGCCCCACTTTCACCTTCTCCTTTAATATGAGAATATCCACTGACTCCATCTATTCTGTGTTAAGATCTATTCACGGTAACGCCTATGAAACACATCATTGTGTCTTGTACAAAAAAGATTGGGTGGTCCTCTCTCTTAGAAAGACGTGATTATGCATCGCTATCTATTTATTGATGAAGCTCTCACTCTTCACAGAGCTCGTTTCTGTTGAATGTTCCCTGAGTCAGATCAGATACAACATCTCCTTCAAGGGCAATGAACTTTGACCTTTTGGACATTTGAGAAACCTGTGTTTGTAACTGTGTTAGGTGTGTTTTATTTATTGTATATCTTTTTATTGAACTCATTGAGCTCGCTTTATTATTTGAGTGCATGTTAGTCTTTTTCTTACACTCTAGTATTGAATGAATCTTTTTAATTGTCTCAGCTTCTAAGAGATCCGCCTGTTTGTTGACTTTAGTGTCCTCGTATTCACCCGCGTTCTGGGGGTGGATTCGGATTGTCTCTTCTATCCCCTTTCACTAACCTCTTTAAAACATCATCTGGCTAAAATGTCTCTTATCGTTACTTTTCGTGAACGGTAGGATGCGTAAGTCGCTTTAAATGTTGCGGCCACAAGGTATTGGAATATGGGACGGCATTATCTCATCTCCTTTGGTAAAGGATGGTCCAGTGTTTCCTATGCTAAAGGAGGTTTTAAAGGAAGCATTGACCCACCTTTCCTTAGCTTTTAGAGAATTCAAACGGCTCCCATCATGGCCGCCACTTAGATGCTTCCGGGTCATTTCCCTCAGTTAGGAGCCTTCCTAAGCAAAAAAGACAATTCGAATGCACCATGGTTCTTTGAATTGCCTTTGAATTAATTCTGTAATGACTCAATGTCGTTGTTAATTAGGGTTGCCCAACTAATGAATGAATGAATGAATTTGAAGAATGATATGATTTAAAAAAGAGAGTTTCCTCTTTTGATTATTTCCAGTAAAAAGTGTCCCTGCCGTGTCTCTGTCTGTCTGCACCCTCTCATATTTAATGTGCATGTACGCTGCTTTTCTGCAGCTATTGACACATAACAAGCTCTGGATTTGTTTGGAAGTTTGTCATTATTTATACCAAAGTTTCCAAAACCTTAGAGCTGAGTTTGTCCATAAATCTCCATATTTTAACGAGCTTTTCCTGCAGAGAGCCTCGTCTGATTGGATTTCTGATGACTTCATATTTAATTATCGTGGTGAATCTCTAACATGATAACAGCTGTGAGAGAGGAGACAAACGCAGCCAAGTCAGTCTCTCTCTGCTGTGGGAAACTGCAGAACTTTACAACATAAACATTTGACACATCATGTTTGATTTATTAACAGGAAAAAGGAAGATTCTCAGCTTTAAAAAAGGGATGACATTCCTGCAGAATTTATGTCTGAGTGTGTTCATTGGAAGAAGGGAAAATGTCTTCATATGCAGGTGGACTTAAAGATGTAGAGCCGCTCTCTTCATCACCACGTCCTCGTTCATCGTCCATCTTCTGGCACCTTAAAGACATCAAACAACATCATACAAAACAGACACAAATGTTTACTGGCTAGATCAGTTTTCCTCGAACCAAACGTGAGGAAGCAGATTTCCCTTTTAAAAGAAAAACCTCGAGGTCGAGCAATTCCTCCCTTGAATTCCCTCCCTTATTTGGCATTAACCAGCTGAAAGCCACAGAAACAGGTCAGACGCTGTGACAACATAAGTGAGAGCCTGCGAGCGGCGCATGTGTCGGTATGATGAGGGCAGCAGTTTATAGTTATCCCGGGTTAACTGTATTATTCCTGCTGTCTGTTCGGATTAAAGTGAATGACTTTTTCCTGGAAACCTGCTGGGAGGAATCGACTAAAAACAATAAAAGAAAAGTGAGAACTTGCAGTGAGACGTCTTTACGATGATATTTGCATGGACTTTAAATAAATGAGATCCTGAAATTAATGGAAAAGCGTCCTTTAACGACGACACGTGATGTTGTTCTTTCCTCAGCACTTGCTAACGTAGCAGGTGTGAAAATATGACGGATTGAACGCTGACGACACTGTTAGTTTTTCCTTCATATGAAGCACATAAATGCTGAACTATACTAGTATGATGTTAGATGCATTGGGGGGGCAGTAGCTCACGCTGTAGGGACTTTAGTTGAGCACCAGAAGGTCACCGGTTCAAGGCAGACCAAAGTATGGAAGTTTGTCTGGTGGCTGGAGAGGTGACAGGTCACTTCCAGAGTACTGCTGAGGTGCCCTTGAGCAAGGCACCAAACCCTAGCAGCTCTGGTGGGCTCCCTGTGTGGCAGCCCCACTCTGACATCTCTCCATTAATGCATGTCCACAGGTCCTGTTTGTTCATGTGTGCCTGGGTGCAGCATGTATATTAAACATATCGTTGATTCTGCACGGTGCAGGCCCAACGCTGATCATTTCACTGCAGAGAGGGATTATATGTGGAGCTGTTTTAGTCCTAATCGTTTCGATTTCATTCATGCGAGGCTTATTTATTATGTGATTAAGTCTTTTTTTAACATTTCAGCCTCAGGGTGAATTCATTCCAAGATGCTCATGTGCTCTAAATACAGTCGTTTATTCAAATTCAAACCAGTGTTTGGACTGTGACAGTCTCGTTGAGAGGACTGATGTGCAAAAACAGAGAGTTGTGGTTAATATGAGATGAAATGTGTCATCCTGTGCCTGTTTGAATGAGCGCTGTGATTTAACATTAACTCTCTACCTCTATCAGCTCTGTACTGCTAACATGTTGCATGCTGGGTAAAAAGTCAAACCTGGCCTCAGCAGGATTCGCTGCCCTGGAGACGTATTGTGTCATATTTGTATTTTTTTTGTTTTTTATCACTAAAAGGAAAAAAAAGAAAAGTTGAGGAAACTTGGAGAAGTAAACAAGCAGCTGCAGATCTGTTTGAGATGACTCAGCGAATGGTTTAAGTGCTGAGTCAGCTTAAGAAGTTGTGCTATTGTGACTTTTTCAGACTTCATATCACCGCTCAGATCTGCTCATGTACTTCAGTCACACACTATTTTATTATAATGAAAACATCTGATAAGCTACAAAGTCTTTGTTCCTGTAGAGTGAAAACGTGCATCCATTTCTGTTCAGAGAAACGAACGATAAGACGCCCTGACACACCAAGCAGACAGCGGAGAACAAGTGGAAACTGAAGATGAGCAAATTCATCCGTCACCCGTATTTGGCGGGTCATGGGTGCTGATTTCCAATCCTGGTTGGTACCCTGATTTTTTACCACCATCAAATAGACAAATATTAAATGACCGCTTAGCTTTTTTAAAGTACAAACAGATTGAGTATTACAGTAAATGTATGTAATTATTTTCTGCCACTGCTGTGTACCTTCTTCTTCTGCGCTCTGTGTCGGCGCTGCGAGCTGAGCCTTCGTCTTCTTCTTCTCCTGCTGTAAAAGCTGCGTTACCCACACAGAACACGGTGTCATATGGAGGACTTCCTGCATGGACGCCATTCACACACCCACCGATGGTCCGGTGTACTTCCCGGGTTATAAAGCTGTACGCAGGTGGAAGACAGAGCACCGTTGTCGTACCGCGTAACACAACAGGATGAGACGTGTTAGTAAAAGTTAAAGGCTGTCCTGTCGAGGTTCGCTCCGTCACAGGTGGAGGTGCAGCTGTTTCTTCGTCTGAGTTTTTGCAGCAGGACATGATGGAAAACTTGCACATACTTGTGAGCACAAAAGTTCCGCCGACAGAGATCAACACCGGCCCTAGGAGCTGGATCAACTCAAAGCCAGGGTTGGCTTTGTGATGTTGCCACCCCATGGCGGTGAAAGTGACACCCAAGAGTGCCAGGAGGACTCCAGAGATCAGTAGGGCGGCTCCGGTCTTCTTCCCTTCCAGAGCACTTTCAGACAAATGAGGACGTGGAGCGGGTAAACCCACCTGAGCCAGGCCGTCTGCAGGATTTCTAACCCTGTTTGTCTCCATTACAGGCCTTTGTACCACCATGTTAGTCCAGAAAGCTTCAGGTCTTTGTTGGTTCATGTGTCCGCTGTGTGCAGAGCACCAAGACAAACTGACAGAAACCTGCATCACCCGAAACACTAACCAGCCGTGAGGACGAGTTACAGTTTAACCTGCTTTGAATTCAGTCTGATGTTGTGTTGTTACACTTTCAGTCACCGTGTTCAAGAAGTTACTTCTCTTTTTCAGCATGTGTGAAAGAACTCATGTGGAAAACTGGATTACTTTTGAATAAAGGCTGTGAGTGCTGAGATGGTGAATTAGGTCAGATTATGGCAGAGAAAAAGTCAGTTTGGAGCAATTTTGATGTAATAAACATACTCCTATGAATGAAATATAAGCAAGAAATCAAAGCATCACATTCTATTTGAGATAAACCCTGTGTGGTTAATATTTCAGTCAGGTATGAGACATGTCAGCCGCCTCCAGAGAGCATAACGTGAGGTACTAAGACCCTGAGAGAAGATTTGGTGTGTTTAAGGTCCGTCTTAGAGGCGGAAAAATCAGAAGAAAGGGAGTTTCATGCACGCAGGGAACGTGATCCGAAATCCACCTTGTCACATGTCATTTCACACAGACACGTTTCCCATCTGCGCCGTTATGCATAACTTATTAGCGACAGCTCGTGCCGCAATAGCTGAAACAATCAGTCTAGCATGTTAAGTGAAAGGGGCTTGAAAACACATCACGCCATACTGTACGTGTTGCAGTCAGTGGTTAAATGAGCTGCACACAGAGTGAAACACACACACGTAACACGCAGGCCTAGAGCTGCAGCACTTCAGGGTGTCAGTGCATGCTCATAGAGATACATGATCTGTTAGTGAATGGAAAGATGAAACCATTGAGATTAAATCACCGTGGTAACAATGATTGTTACCTGTATGCATCATTTTTCCATGACCTTTTAACTTCCTGTGAGTTTTTGTGGTCGTTTGTTTGTTATTATTAGTATCATTTCTGCAAATCTGCCAATCAATTTTATTTCTGCAGCTGTGTGCAGCTGACCAATAGCAGCTATCAATGGGCTCCTACACATTAGCCATTTGAAGACGGGAGAACCGTGTCACGCCTTGCATGCGATGTGGAAAGCACAGATCTAAATGGTGTGGCGAAATTGTTGCCCCTGATCCTGCAGAAACAAGTGGCGTAATGGGGGGGGGGCACTGTGTCCAGGTGTAACATCAGAGCTGGAGAGGCGGAGCAGCGCCTGGTGTGTGTGCACGCCTGAGTGTGTGTGTATGTGAAGCTACTCATGTGTGTTCACATGCCTTGCCTCTCGCACTTCCGCAACGCCGTGATATAATGTGGAATTCACACACTGGGACACCTTTATTACGATGTTAAAGATCCCATCGCTGTTTAAGCACAAAGAATCAATGACAGTGGAACTTAAAGCAAGTAAAGGGATAATAATTGTCGGGATCGGCTTGTAGCATATCCGTGTCTTTAAGTTTATTTTTTTATCTCTTCCTTTCTTCTTTCATCCTCTCCCTCTATCTAATTTGTTTGACCCATCAGGAAGATGGCTGTCCACCAATGAGACTTGTTCTGCTGGAGGATTCTGCCTGTCAAAAGCAATTTCATGGAACCTGCCGAGGGAAACTGGCTGCGTTCAATAAATGGGAAGTTACAAGCTTCACCTTTGTTTTATTGTTTTCAGTTTGCTTTTTTGCCAGTTGTGTGTATGTGACTTCCTGTGTTCCTGCAGCCAGCCTCAAGCGGACACTCAAGGAACTGCAGGATTCTGCACTTCCGCACTGGCTTCATTTTTTAACACCGGAGGTTACCGCTTGATCAACACCCGTGTGTCGACTGTAACAGAGAGTTTCATTGCACCGTATTTGGCTAAAGAGTCGACTGATGGACAAAAACAAAAAGGGATATTGTGACGGAGTATGGCTCTTAAGTGTCATTAGTAAGCTTCTGTGATGATTTGGTACTTTATAAATAAAATGTGATTGACTTTATGGTTGTGTGAAAAGGCAGAGTTCCTACCAGTCTTGCTAAAGTATTCCTCCTCTAATCTCATTATGATGTAGTCAGCGTGCCTCCTCTGTAGTCTGCAACATACTGAGCTAGACGTGTGTGTGCACACACGTCTAGCTACAGTTAAAAAAGCTACAGTTAAAAAAAAAATCACCTCTGTTCATGAATTTTTAATCCTGAATGCAAACACAGTGACATGCAAACATGTTTTCCGGTTGAATTTCAGAGCAGTCTGCTCTTCTCCCAGCGGACAGCTTGCATTCGCCTACATAAAAGCACACCCGTGCTGGATAGCGTGTAACCAGCCCTGCCAATGGGAGAGCAGCATCCTGCGCCGCTTATGGCAAAGCAAAACAAAAGGGTAACAACAGAATATCACACACACACAATGCCAGGGGCGGACCGAACCTAACCTGTGTGTGTATGTGTCCTTGAATCTGTGTGTTTACTGTAGCTGCAGTTCATTTCACTCGGCTCTAATTAACAAAGGGACAGATAACTATACAAAGAATCCATATGAGTTCAGTGTTTAAAGAACCCCCCAGAATTGAAGCTGCGCACATTCTTTCAATTAGCAAACTCCAAATATTTACGGACTGAACATTTCCTCTCTGCAGGGAAGGGAAGCTCTGTGTGTGTGTGTGTGTGTGTGTGTGTGTGTGTGTGTGTGTGTGTGTGTGTGTGTGTGTGTGTGTGTCTCTCCTGTTGACTCACACTGGGCCGTATTGATCCCCTGGGCTTATGCTTCATTTCACTTGAGCTCTGGTGCTCCTTTAAAAGCACATCTGTCCAGCATCTATAGAAAGTACTGTCCTTTTATGATCAGAAACATGCAAAGTCACAACGCAGTCGCAGACACACGTATAGAATCTAGTAAAAGAGGTTTCAGGATGACTCTTCGTGATTTAACAATCACAGATTTTCCCCTTAAAGGTGAAGATCTGCTCACAGATTTTGGAGAACACCAACTCCACCCACTTCCCTTTTTTCTCGATGCACCAGATCATTAAAGCTGCATGCTGAAGCCAAAAAGTCATCCATGTGTCCTCCTTGGAGTCAGGGGCGTGTCTACACTTTTTTTTGACTGTGGTGGCCAAATTGGGCACTGACTGATGCAAAGGTGGCACAAAGTAGTCACATTTATTTACCCTTTTTTCCACTCATCATACCTCTGTAACTATTTACATTGAAGCATCATTTAGATGTCATATTGTGCATAAGTTTGTGACCTTTCAAAAATAACACAAGCACTAAGGGTTAGGTTGCGCCCCATGTATGGAGGCTATGGTCCTCCAAGCGGCCCGATATGCGGCTCCTTTCCTGCATTCATTCATTCCCCACTCTCTCCCTATTTCCTACTCTATCCACTCTCCTAAATAAAGGCAAAAAGCCCAAAGATACAGAGTGGCAACATGTACTGTACTGTAATTTGTCTTTGCTTAATTCTCCACAAACTCAAAAAGAAGATGCCCAAAGTCATAATTTAAAGAATAACGAAAGGAGATGTGCTAAACTGAAATGCAAATCTTCTGGAAGCCTGTCGCAACACAGCTCAAGAGTTTATTTAAAAAAAAGTCCCACCTATACAAAGGCAAATAGCCAATCATATTTAAGGATTTTGGGGTGACAACAGAGGTGGCCAGTCAGATTTCAAGGGGGGTCCATGCCACCCCAGGCCACCCCTCTGGCCACGCCCCTGTTTGTAGTGCCTGAAGCTTACGTGTACGAGTAGAAAAATAGACTAAGCTTGACCGGTTGTCTCACTCTCCCTTTGTGTCATCCTGTCTGTCCTCTTGCCTGCTGTGTGAATGGTTCCACGTCTCAATGTCCTCCGTCCATATCGTATCCTTAGCCCGTTTCACACATTTACAACACTCGTTTTACGGAGTCCTGAAAATGTCCACAATGGAACAATAAAAGTATATCGCATGTAATCATACCCAGGATTCCCTCCGATCAAGGTTTCTTCCTTTTGGCTTCTTCAAAAGTTTTTTGGGGGGCTTTCTTTTTGTTTTACTGAGGGCAACAGATAAATTATTTCATTATTTTATACATGGAAAGTCCTTTCAGACAAATATCTGATTTGTGATACTTTGCAAAATAACTTAAAATGAGTTGAGAGAAAAAAGAAACAGCTAAAACGATCATTTTCCCATGAAGATGATTTCCCCCCATGCATTATGCGTTGCATTTGTTATATTTAAATCATAGGAAGGTTATTTGCTTTGTAGAGGTCTAGTACAATCTCAACTGCCAATTCTGCTGGGCCAATAAGAAACCGCCACAGCATCAGTGCAGGAATTAAGATGTGACCATTTCTCAGTCACCCCCTCCCCCAAACACACAGTCACACACACATGCTTACCATGACAAATAGCCTGTGACGTGCCTCTGTGAACATGGCACGGAAGGGTCCACTCCCTCTCCCCGGGGCAGAGAAGGCAGTCGAGTCTGCCGGTGGACGGGACTCCGAGTGTCTCCTCACTGGATCAGGATTTCACTCCGAGTAAATCATTCACCTTTCTAGCAGTAAGCAGGAATAAAAATCGACAGTGAAATCATGACAGTCTTATTTCTACTTCTGTGTGTTTGTACTTGCTGTGAAACGGCGATACAGATTTTTGCCGTCCATCGTGTTTACCTAACCCCGGGCTTTACAAATCACCTGACTCAGTGTCCTGGATGTGCAGAAAGAAGCAGAGGGGTGATGGCATATAGAAGTGGGTGCTCTGAAAGCAGCCAACCAGAAGGCATGATTCAATTTCATCCAGTCACAATAACTGAGGACTAGGTGGGGAGTTTGTGTGTTTTTGTAGGGATTCACTATCAAGAAGAGGCAAAAAGACACAATTGGCAAAGGACAAGTCGATTCTTTTCTCAAGGGGACATTAAAAACAAATCTGACGCTTTCTGTTCACGGAGTAGGTAACTGTAATGTGCTACGTCTTGTTAATCTATAAAAATGGCGGTTCACATCACTTTTCTACATTTAGTGATCACATTTGTTTTTGGAGGGAAAGAAAGATTGGTCCTCTTCAGGTTAGGGTGAGAGTGTGAACCACAGACTATAAAGTATGGACGTTGTCTCAGTGGCGTCAAGCATTGGTTTCTGAACAGGCATTATGGATGGTAAATGGTAAATGGACTTGAGCTCGTATATTTCTTTTCTAGTCTTCAGACTACTCAAAGCACTTTTACACCGCATGTCACACCTACACATTCACTCACTGATCGCAGTGGTTGCTATGTAAAGTGACCATCAGAGGTAACTAATCCCATTCATAGACACTCGTAAGCCGCTGACGAAGAAGCATGAGCAATTCAAGGATAAGCGCCTTGCTCAAGGACACATCGGACATGTGGCTGCAGGAGCTGGGGATCGGATCCCCAACCTTCCGGTTGAGAGACGAGTAAGGCTCTTCAATTGGCACAATCAGAGGCGTGGCCAAGATATCTGAGAGAACGGTAAGTTGTGTTGCTTAATGCCCGCCTCGAGTCGAGCTCTTCTAGAGTTACTAAACGTTCGTTGGAGTCAGTATTTCTAATTTGGCAACGCCATAGTTGGGCTTCATGACGCCATTTCAGAAAACAATAGGTGACATCATTAAGACTATGTCCATGTTTTATACAGTCTATGAAAAATCTTTGTTGTTTCCATGGATATCTCTATGGTAATAATCCAATAAAGGCAGAAATCCTCAGACATTATCCTTAAAAAAACCCACGTCTCCTGGAGTCAGTTTGTCAAACGTCTTTTTGAGGTGATTAGTTCCCTGTCTGTTTTGTTAACCTTGAATTGTGTTCATATTTGTGTTACCAGGAGGTTTTGGAAAATGTGACCGATGCCTCTGGACGTGAGTCTGACATGTTCCAGGTTTGAGTTATTCTTAAGAAGTCTTCTGGGTTTTGGAGCGAGCGGAACAAGAACCCATATTAATGCTATAAACTTACACCGTCCCTGTTTGTTCAGATGGTTTTCCTCGCGGCGAGGAGGGAGATCAAATGGGCACATCAATTATAAATTGCCCATAAATGTTACTGATGTGGGGTTCGCTCTCTGGACTGTAGAATAACTCAACTCTATGGCTCCAGTGGGCTTCTGGACAAACAGAGCTGTGATGCTCCCTCTGCTCCGAGCGTTTAGGAGTTGATTCCCATCATTCAGACACTCTCAACGCTCTGATGTCTGTGTGTTAAACAAAGCAAAAGCTTCTCTATAACTTAGCTTAGCAGAAATGTCTGGATCAGATCAACAGTAAGCTGGTTACTGAGCGAGAGAAAGAGATAGCAGCATGCTAGATAGTGAGTCGCCTGGATGTGGTGGTAGAAAGTATTTTCACCTTTGAACTAAGGATGTCAAACTTTTGATACCTCGATATATTTCTTTACATAACATGTTTTAAAACGATACAATCTTTTTCTCTTTTTTTACATTTCATAGTATCACAAAGCTCCAAATGTTTTAAAAAACTAAAAATCGTCCGCCATATTTGAACCATAACCTGCAGCAAGTTAAAGAGAAGGAGCAGCAGTGTTCAGCTAAATACAGCACTGACTTTAAGTGTCTCATAATGATTCAAAGATTACATTTCTGTATTTTACACACAGACTATTTTTTATGTGGTGAATTGTAAAAGAGCCATCTCTGCACCAAGCCAGGAAAAAAGCGTTTTGTTTTGTTTGCATGTGTGAAAACTCGGTCTCGAGAAAACTTTTTGTAGGTTTCGTCTCAGAATCAAAATCTTTTTTTACTCGATGTTGTCTCGGTATCAGACTGGGCGGACTCCAGATTTTAAATCAAGACCAGTCAAGACCACAGCTGAGAGGCTATTTTTCCACGTCATTACTGTGATTAGATGGAAAAAGCCTCTTACTTAAACAACAAATAACTTCAGTTCATTCATACTTAGATTTTTATCCCCCGGTTAAGGTCGCAACCCTCCCGCTGTTACGGTCTAATGAGTGACACGCCCGCTGCACACAAGATGATGATTTTTCAATTATATTTATGGTCTTGGTCTTGTCTCAGTCTGGCCCTGCCTTGGTCTTGGTCTTGGTCTTGACTCGGTCTTGATCCCTACATTTCTTGGTCTTGTTTCAGAGCACTCTGGTCTCGGTTAGTGTGGTCTTGACTAAAACACTAGTGAAAACACTAAATCTCATTAATTAGCCTCTTACCTTTGCAGTCAAGAGTCACTGATCCCCTTAGGTTGTGGAAAATGACAGACCACACACACACACAAACACACACACACACACACACACACACACACACACACACACACACACACAAATCTACATATGGACTACCATAGTGTTTGGATTTGACTTCAGCTCACATATCTTTCTTTGGCCTTTGAGAGGATAACATCACCCTCGAGAGACCCTAAGATCTCTTCCTCTTCGTCTGAGTGAGGCTGACGGGGAAAAGTAGCATCGACGCTGATGGCTCACACATGTGGCTGTGAAAAGGCAGCTCAGACGGCGTTTTTTTTTTTCAAACAGCGAGGAGGAGGTCTTCAGGCTGACGGACACAAGGCATGACTTGAGTGTGTAAATACGCACAAGGTGTTGATGTAGTGCTGATCGTACATGCACAGTCATGCAAACATCCTCCTGAACAGAGCGCTGCATGAGGTCCGTCGCAGTGCAAACATCTCATTATTGGCAACACATGTGCGGTGGTGTCTTCAGGCTTTGTTTCATGCTCCATCATCCTACATGTCAGTGCCGGGTTTAATACAAACCTTTTGACACGGATTATTGTCAAAAAACAACGGACAATAGATTTGCTGCTTTGATTTTTATTTATCTTGTAGTATTGCATCTCTGACTTTTCAGCGTTTAAAATGTTTTATCAGTAAAAATCAGAGTATTTTAGGGGGGATTTAGAGGGCTTTAAAGGGCCAGTTCACCTCTCTCTCTCTCTCTCTCTATCTTCCAGTGTTGTTTTCGTCAATTCAGGTCATTTCTGGGTGAATTTCAAATGTTAAAACCTTTCCACTGAGCAGCAATGTCTCCTCAGAGAAGGGATAAAGTGTTTACACAAGCTTTGATGATAAGAGTAGGGTGTTCCTGTTTTTTCCTGTTTTTCGCAGAGCCATGTTGCTGCTTTTTGTTTGCTTAGAAATACAATCGACTGTGGCAACCTTATTCTTCGCTAGAGCAAAAATCAGCCAAAAAGAGACTGAAACGTTTCAGAGTAAAATACAGTTTGTTCTACTGCTCTTATAAAAGAACTGATTTGTCAAACTGACATACGGATTTAACGTCTTGAGCTTCCAATGACGACCTTAAAAAATGCTGAAAAGCTACTCAGGTGGATGTAATGGCCACTCAGTACTCCACACATAGACTCTTTATACAGTCTATGGTTTGGTAGCTCCTTTCAGCTAATTGTTTTGGTTCAGACTTTGCAACCTTTGAACCATTGCTAGTTTATTAGCTTCTTTCAGCTATTTGTATTGGTATCAGGATTTCCTACTTTCTAATTACTGTGGCCTGTTTGCTGTTTTCTTTCAACTTAACGTAATATATCGTCAACTTATCATATGTTAAGCTAGCTTCTTTCAGCTAATTGTTTTGGCTCCAAGATTAACAACTTTCTATTTTCCTTACCGTGTTTCTCTTTATACAGTCTATGACTCTGCCTGAAAGATGTTGATGCTTTCGTCTTCGTCTGGCTGTTATGCAGTCGGCAAAATAGATTAGAAGCAAATTAAAGACTAAGACTGCGTCTACTGCAAACTCAAACAGTATATACACTGCATACTGCCTGCTGACCTGACCATTAGCATGCCATTTGCAGCATACTAAACTACGGGTCAATTGATGCACTTCCAGTTTGAGCTACGTTGGATAAGCTAGCATCAAGCTAGCACGACTGTCGGTACATAAACTAAATTTAACTACTATGTAAATCCATTCATTACTTATTAAAGCTACCTAAATGGTAAATGGTAAAATGGTCTGGAGCTTGTATAGCACTTTTCTAGTCTTCTGACTACTCAAAGTGCTTTTACACCGCAGGTCACACCTACACATTCACACACTGATGGTAGTGGTTGCTATCTAAGGTGACCATCAGAAGTAACTAATCCCATTCATACACATGCATACGCTGCTGCCGAAACAGTGGGAGCAATCGCGGTTAAGTGTCTTGCCCAAGTACACGTCGGATATGTCCCTGCAGGAGCTGGGGATCGAATCCCTAACCTTCCGATTGAGAGACGAGCGGCTCTACCAACAGCCGCACTCACCTGGTGATTTTAACATTATTAATATATTAAACGTATTACAGAAGGTTACTTTTATCCGTGTGTTGCATTAGGCTGGGACGAGCTCAGGCATTGGATAGGCAGTGGTTTAGTATGGCCAGTGTGCTCCTGTGTCGTACTTAAAAATTCTGGCCAGTCTAGTATACATCCAATTATTTCTTTCAAACACAACATTGCAAACTACACTTTTGAGACATACGACATACTCAAGGTCATGTCATATTTGGTGTGAATAGTGTGAAAGTGTGTGGTTTCCAGAGTGGATTTAGGAAATGTCAGGGGAAAGAAATCAATCAGGACACGCTTAGTCATTTTAATATATTTGTATATATTCATATATTACACATTTAATACAGGCATGATGAGAAATCATAAAGACAAAAAGTGGCTGTGATATTGGTAAAAATGTACAATTTATGAGAATCATTTACACAATTTTGCTCTCTTTAAAGTCTGTTTTAATACAACATATAAAGACAGAAAGAAATGTGGAGAAAGGAGCCCTGTGAAGTTTATTTTGAAAGTGTTGTAAGCAAGAACCAGCTTGCTAAGACTGAACACGATTACAGAAATTTGTGCTCTTTTTTTTCCCAAATGCATTTGGCTGATCTGACAAAAAAAAAAAACACTGATTGAGACTATTTAGAGAAAAGAGAGAGCGACGTGTTGAATTCTCACTGTGCAACTGTCTGGTGCTACGATTTTAGGAAACTTAACTACCTTCAAAACTGCCTGATTAAGGTTCAAAGACAAATATAAAACGTAAGTCTAACAGACATTTCACCCACTCCGGGAAAACGTCTCCTTCTGAATTCTTATTAAACTTTTGAGTCTTTAGCGGCGCCCTCCAAGGATAATATAAAACACTAAAAAAATGTTTGTTACATATATTTACCCTGGCTAAAACCTTAACTCAGAGTTCAGGTAGCCACATGATACACGGTGTATGAAACACTAGCCCTTAAAGGTCAACGCTTCAAAGCAACTGATCTTCTGATATCCTACACATAAACCAATTTCAGGACGAATACATGGTACTGTAAATGTCCGACACAGCTTGAGATACTCCATAAAGGAGTGAAATAGCAACCACAACGACAACAGCAGCCCTCATAAGTTAAGGCAAGAATGAAGCACCAAGAGCCAAATATGGCAACCCTCCATCCATCACATAGACTGTATATATCAAGTGGACGAAGCCATTGTGACGCTTCCCATTGGTTTGAATAAATGAACTCCATGTTGTAACGTACCTTAGATTTTAAACTGGTAATTAAGACCATATTCTCACGGGGGAATCAAAACTGAGTCACCTCATTGTGTCCACACAGCTGACAAGATGGGTCGCTTAAATTCTATTGTAAGGCAGTTTTGTGTTGTTAAAGGTTTGCAAATGGCATTAACATGTGGGATATGATGTGAATCTGAATGATAATTGTCCATTCACAGCTTTGCATTTGATCTGTGACTAAAATGGACTCTTAAAATCAGGAGGAGCCAACACGGGACAACGCTGTCATATGCATGCTAATATTAGCATACATTACTGTACAGTTAGGTCTGGCAGCCAACAGTGATGATAATGAGCTAATATTTTCTTCTTTTTGGGACTGTTAAGTCGACACTCAAAGGCTTACACATTGTGCAGAATTAGCTGGCAGTAATGTTAGCAAGATGAGGTTAGCTAGCTAATGCTTTTGTCGAGGGGGGGAGGGGGGAAGCTGTTTAGTCAACATTTAAAGGTTCACACATACTGCAGACCTAGCTAACAGTTATGTTATGTGGCTTGCAGACATAAATGTTAGCTAGCTGAGAGAACGATAATCTAGCTGACAGTTATTCTGAGGTCAGACTTCACGGTATAAGCACGATTTTAGACGTAGGGGTTTCGGGACCCGTCTGACCCGAAAATCATTTGTTTTATCTCGTGTTGTATATCATAGTGAACGACAAGCTCTGTGAGGGAACACAGTGCTCTGTGACCAATGTGAGCACAGAGCACTCTGCACACGAAGTAGTTACGAGCGTTAACAAACAAAATGGCGAAGTGAAAGAAGAATGATAAAGTTACGCGATGGAACTATTGGAGAGTAATAATTTAAATTTTTTATGTAAACAGTCTTTCTTAGGGTTAGGGTATGTCACGTCGGTCGTGATGATAAGTCGGGTACCAACGTGTAGTCTGTCATGTCTGTCACAACAGGAATTTGTGGGTCTGTGATCGCCTAATCTGACAGTGACCATCGTAACAGACACAAAGATCATGAAGTCTGACCTTAAGCTAGCTAATCTATATTTCTTTTCTGCGTGGCTATTTGGTCGACAGTTGACGGCCCACTCATACCTTAGGGCTAGCTAACAGTTTAGTTAACTCGTAAAAAATAATGCTAACTAGCTAAATGTATCGTTAGCTAACAGAACTGTATGCTAGCTAAAAAATATTTACATTTCAGGGCGCTATTTAGATGGCAGTCAAAGATCCATTCAGCGCTGAACAGTATGTTAGCTCGGAGTGGGATAGCTAATGTTAGCTGTTGTGACTCAGCAGTTTTCACATGAAACAGGGCCTGGTTCCCTCCAGATTTTTATATTTATGTGCGTTATGTGCTAATTCATCAAGAATTGGTGAAATGGTGACAATTTGCCAGATTCACAAGGTTTATAAAATTTGCAAACAGAGAATCGAAACAAGAGGCTTTAAATCCACTTCGTATACACAGTCTCATCCCTCAATTTTTTGCTGTTTAGACTTTCAAGAGTTGTTTCCCATCATGCACTTGGGAAGAGGCAGGACAGGTTGGTAATCCAAAAGGCAGTGCTGCGCCACATTATATCTAACCACAGTGAAGAATGCTGGATTACTCCGTGTCGAGTAGTCGTGTTAAGGCATTTCGATCATTGATTTGGCCTTTTTGTGCTTACAGTCTTCTGCACAGTGAGAGGGAGTTAGGATGAGAGTTGAGTAGAAGAAGATATAAAAAAAGAAATCAATCACAGAAGGCATAACATGATTAATTCATTTCATGGAAGACAGTTGGGTCGTAAAAACTTTTTTCCCTTCAACATCCAAATATCGGAGTAAAAAACACGACTGGCACATTGTTGGTGCTTTTCTTATAACTGTGCTGTAGCATACAAAAACAAATACAGAGAAAAGTTGGACTGAGGCACATTTCTCCATTATCAGGGCACAAAAGTTTGATAAAAAAAAACACCGCCAGTTCTTAAAAAACAGGCAGACGTTGAATTATGGGTAACGTCCCATGACTTTGTTTTGCAGCTAACATTTGACGCAATGTTTAAGAGTCAAATTGGCTGTTTTTCTATGAAGAGGGCTTCAAAATGTAAAAAAATACAAGATGAATGAAAAGGGAATTTACACGGGAAAAACATCCTAAAAGACCGCACCGATCACAGACCCCCCTAAGAGGTGATTGTTAATTAAAAAAGACCTCTGTGCAATTTAGCACAGAGTGACTTCAATCTGGAAAATCCACGAGGGTAAAACCCTGACACACTTTTGTTGCTTATTGAACCACAGTATAAGAGGAGGCACTGAGGTCAGACTTCTTTTTCTTTTTTTGCATTTGTTTGAAAGCACTTGGATGTTTTTTTAAAGGTCGAGTGTGTGAGTACGGTTTTTAAGACAGATTCTACCTTCATCGCTTCATTGCACATGATCAAAAACGACAAATCGTGAGGAGGAAAAGGAAGAGAGGAAAACCAGTAAACAAAACTGATTTGAGTTGAGTCAGAGCTGGTCGAGCGGAAAATTCAGCGTTAATATTTACAGATTGGAGAGAAAGGAACCTTTTCTTCTCTGCCGTGCAGACGTGGATTTGTTTTATATTCCTGAAAGGCTCTTGAAAGATGGATACAAAGAGGAGCAAGAAGAAGCATCGGAAAGATTGTTAGTGCATTTTTTTCTTTGTTTTTTTCTTTTCATGATTTCAAATACAATATAGATTTATATCTAATCCATAAAATGTTTTCAGACTATACAGAAGTGAATTGATCAGAAAGCATTCTTAGACTTCATATCTACACATTTCCTGAAAGCTCGTCTTAAGTTTTCTTTTATTTTCTATTTTTTTAAACAGTGTTCAATACTCAGTGCTGCTTTATTGTAGTGAGATTCTCGCTTGCCGGGGCGAAATGCACAACTGTGCTCGGATGGATCCGGAGTTCTTGAGTAGCCTTGCAGAGTTGTGTCAAGCAAGATTTGTTTTCTTTTCTTGAGAAACCAGAGTGATGGGTCAGTTTAGGAATCTGCCATATAACGTCCTAAAGAGAAGAACAAAATGAGTCGTCGTTAGAGCCTGATGGATACAAGAGTCAACCCATTCACTTTATAGCTGAACTTGCTTAAATATTTTAAGATTTTCACCCTTATGGACACTTTTTTAAAGACCACATATTATGCAAAATACCCTTCACCAGTTTTACTAACACTAATATGTGTCCCTAGTCTGTCTACAAACCCCCCCAATGATGAGAAAAGTCCATCCTCTCTGTCTTTTACCTGCTCCACTTTTCAGAAAATGTGTGCTCAAACAGGCCATTCGGAGATTTTCCCTTCATGACATCACAAAGGGCAGTAACCACTCCCCCAGGTGGGTGACACTCCCACAGCTAGGTGTTTGTTCTGCCCTCTGAGTCTGCCTTCTCACCTTAAACAATAGGACATGGAGCGAGAAAGCCCGAGCCACCAAAGCCCTTCCAGAGAGGGGCGTGGTCAGACACAGCTCATTTACATTTATAACGACAGACACAGCAAAATGTAATTTTGGCTTCACTTTTGTACAACGGGAGGAGATGTCTTTAGACACACTCTGCGGGCTTGTCTGCATTGGTACAGGGTTGGACGGGCTCCCTTAAATAAAGCAGTATGAGGTGTATATAAACAATAAAGGGGACCACATACCTGTTGCAAATCTCTTCTTGTTGAGAGAAAGTCTGTATCCTGTCCCCAGCAGATCCATGTCCACTCCTGACAGGGTGCTCCCCTCATTCATAAACTGCACCGCCAGGGTGGAGGGGTTCGACGGGCCGTTTGACAGCTCAAACTTGGCCCTCAGGGACCCTGCGCCTGGGGGCCAAACACAAACAAATACACTCACTGATATCCAGCTCTTTCTTTGGTGCACAAAGCTTATACAAGCAGAAATACAAACTTACATGTGACAGGTTTATGGACACAGTTTGGCACAAGAAGACAAAAGATTGTTTACCTTCATTTTCTGACTTTTCGGAGATGTCACTCAGCTTCCACAGACACTTGTTCTGCTCTGCATTCCTAAAATAAGAAAGAACATGTTGAGATGCTGTCATAAATTAAAATATAGATGTTTCCCGTTCATAGAACAAGCAGCACTCCCTACCAGAGGGAGTTGGGAAGAGACTGCATGCTGGTGACTCCTCCGTCAACAGGCACTAAGACCTGGATGTTTGTGAGCGGACCTGGTGAAGCCATGGACTCGGGGTTGTATCTGTAATCCACCCGCAGGTCCGACGTAGTCGGTGTGCACTTCCAGTAAATGGCCAGGTTGAGAGGGGTGGAATGAATCCCATCAGACTGCACCTGAACACAGCAGAACAGTATTTTGTCCAACTTTAAAAATTAACATATATATCCTTAAATTCTCTGCTGCAAGGAGACTACAGTGTGAGATGTGCACAGTGTTCCTCCAAAGTTTAGTATTAAACTCCGTTGAGCTGTTTTTACCAATTTATGGATTTTTTTAACTGTCTGTTAATGAAGCACTTTGAGAAGTATGTTTTCAGAGAGCATACTTGAACTAAAGTTCTTGTATTTGGATTATTCTTCTGGGCTCAGCGTGGGCTCACTGACCTGATATTTGAGGATGTCCACGTTATAGTAGGAAGCTGAAGGATTCTGATCGGCGGCTTTCCTGAGGTAGGACGTCAGTGCTTGCATGTTGAACCAGAAGTCCTTGGAGTTCGAGTCACTTTGGGAAGGATCGCTGCATAAAGAGACAAACAGTCAGAAAAAAAACATCCAACACACACACACACTCACGGGGGGATTATCCAGATGCTGAATTATTAATTGCCCTTGTCTTAAAGCTCCATTTGGACCTGATAACTCTTTTTCTATCCAAGTAGCTACCACATCAGATTCAATAGAAACAGACATATTGTCTTTGGATAACTTAGAGAAACCAGAAAATAGATTAAAATTCATTTATTTCAAAGTTATTACCACCATGTTTGTTTGATTGAGGGAGGAGGAGGAGACCTCTGCAGATAATTGGCTCTTGATTAAATCTTCATGAACGATGAACACAGAAAGTCTGACTGTTGGCGTCAGAACTGGTGATGTATAAAAAGTTGTTCTAAAGAGGAGCCGGCGTACAGGATGTCACGGCATGTTGAAACGTTTACTGCCGGAGAGGCTAAGGTCTACATTAAAGCTCTCTGACTGAGACTGAAGAGGTGAAGGAGATGTATGTGTTTTAAATGAAGCAGCTGTTTGATGAAGTCTGCTGTGGGCGTGAAGTATTTCAGAAGAGACACGGGCTGTTGAGAAGCCGGCCGGTGGAAAATAGTTCCCTGACAGCGTAATGATAGCTTTATGTCACATTACTAATTGAATTTCCTCTCACTGACGCAGACTATATTTCCTCGCTGGTACCACGGAGTCCAAACCCACGACTCCAACAGTTAATCCGTTCGTCATCAGGTCTTCACTTTCGCTTCCAGCCGCTCTTTTAGTACATTAACAGACCGCTCACCTGAACAGTAGCTGCTGGTTGGGCAGGATCTGCTCCAGTCTGCTGGTGTTCTTCAGTTTGAAGGTGAGCACGGCGGGGGAGGGGTTGGTGGTGAACACCTTGATGATGCCCATTGGGAACGACAAGGTCATGTCTCCGGTGATCTTCACAATGCACCTGTGGATTAGAACCACGTGAATACGAGTTAAATGTCTTATAATGATAATTTCTGTTGACTTGTTTTTCCAATTAACTAGTAAGAATGTATTCATTATTTAAAGGTTTATTTTGACTTTATTTGACAGGACGGTGGATAGAGGAGGAAATCGGGAGAGAGTGAGAGAGTGGGGAATGACATGCAGGAAAGAAACCACAGGTCGGACTTGAACCCGGGCCGCCTGCTTGGAGGAATATAACCTCCGTACATGGGGATTAAACCCTAACCCTAAGCGCTAATCCATCTGCACCCCAGAACTTTGTTTTCTAAGTATAAGAAAAGTACCAGAGCCCTGAGCGGACATGCACAGGTAATTCACATTCAGCTAAATGTCTTTTCTTTCTCTGGGGGCTCATTTCGGTTTTGGAGCCGATAGTGGACATATTGGCTCAGGTTTAACACACCTTCATCCTCCCTTTTCTTCATATACATCAGCATGTTTCTACAGTTTCATAGAAATCCAGTTTCTTAAAAAAATTCTGCATCCAGTAAAAGTCTTCCTCCTCTTGCGGTCGGCCTCAGCCGCGGTGGTTACAGCCAACAGCAGGTCTCCACCTCGCACCGTGTCTCCGCTGCATTGCTTCTGAAATGTTCCATTTGCTAATCCCTGCATAAATAAGCCTTTTGCACAGCAGCAATTTAGCAGCAGTTAACCAATAAACGGCTGTATGTTTTCTCTGCCCCAGACTATAATCTGCCTCATGTAGGTTATCCACTCTGAAAGAATGGTGTCAGACTTAACGCAATACATTCCACGCATGCAGAGCGAGAGGCGCTAACACTCTGCTCAGAAGCCCTTTGGTGGTGTGTTTGGCAGAGTGCATGCTGGGTAAGACCCCATGAGGTGCAGGACCATGTACTCTTATGGTTAAGGGTCAAATATGGACAAAAATGTGTATGCGTGCAGGTCCGAGTCTGGGCCTTTGAGCGGCTAGAGGTCATGTGAGACTCACTTAGTGGGATCAGCTCCTTTGAAGTAAGCATTAACCGATTCTGTGAAGGCCACGGCAATGGGCAAAGCATCTTGGGATGCCAGGGTCACAGGGCTGGGACCGCGAGATGTCCCTGAGAAGGAGAGAGAAAGAGTTTAAGGTTTCGGCTGCAGGTCAGACTTTTATTACAGTCAAAATATGATGCAGAGATGCATCGAATCATTGTGTTATTACATTTCAGCAAGACATGAAGGCATTCTGAGTCAGCACATTCTGTTAATCCTCCAGTTAAAGAAACTCTAGCGAGTGATTTAAAAATGTCAGTAAATTGTCAAAATACTTTAAATGTTCTACTTCTCAGATATTTCTTTTTGCTAATTGAATTAGGCCCCGTGTCCACCTAGCCTTTTTTTTTCTGAGCGCCAGCGTCTTTTTTCAACTGTTTTCAATAAGGAAAGAGCGTTTGCAGCAGCAGGGGGCCGCCCAGAGAAAGAGCGCAGCGCCCAGCGTCTTTTTTACGAGTGCTCCGCCTTTTTTGTGCGGGAGCTCCGAGCGCTCAAGTTGAAAGTCTTTGAACTTTTCAGAAAGGCGCTGTTGACGTCACCGGCCCTCTTTTCCAATGATATTCCTACGTATCGTGTTCATGTACCCACATCCTCTTCGCTCCGTGTCTAATCGGGAAATAAACTATTTAAAATATAAAACATGCAGTAAAAAGTAACGGAGCAGTGTCGGTCATACAGTGGCCGTTGTTGACAGACTGTTGTCATAGAGACAGGACGGACGTGCAGCGCTTTTCTTCTCAGCGCACAAACGCTTCATGCACGGGCTCGTGAGCGCACGGTCAGCGCTTGGAAAAAACACTAGGTGGACACGGGGTCTTAAGGACGAAGCCACATCAGCAATATCTCTTCTTAGAATGGATTCTGCGTATAAGCTTTTTACGGGTAAACGTCCTTTATTAAACGACGTAAACGCCAAATAAGGTGTAATCATGCAAAGATGCATCATATCTTTATTAAGAATATTTGAATGATTACATTTAAGCAAGACATTAATGCATTGCGAGTCAGTACGTTCTGTTATACATGGGGAAATTGAAATAAGGGTCATTGTAGAGCACACTGCAGCCTCTCCAGGATTTTGCTGAGATATTCTGTCATTGTGTCGGCTTAAAAAGCCTAATTTCACTGCAATTTCTTGAAAGAATTGCAATGCATGCTGCAATGTTTGAGTTTTTTTGTTTGTTGTTGTTGCTGTTTTGAGTTACACATCTCACAAAAACTCATCCATTGATCTATTGGCTGAGCAGACTGTTTGTCAACTGAGGTCACCTGCAGTCATTTTCTGAGTCAAGATGAAGACTGAAAATGTGTAAAAATGTCATGAAACTCAAAGAAAAATAGAGTATGCACTGCCCATGCCCTTTTCAATGCGATCAAACTGCATGGTCGCAAATCATGGTGCAGGGATTGGTTGAATTTGTGTGAACTTTCCAAACATTGCATCCTTCTGGAGAGACTGATATTGTATCAAATCTAGTATCATTAGAGGGTCAGAATATAACCAAAAAATTCACAAGTCAAAAAAAGTCATGACACATCATTTAGAAACAAAATATTTGAAATGTTAGGAATTGATGCTGTTGACAAGAAGACAGATGTGAGAATGAAATGTGAATAAGGAGAAATGCAATCATGGCAGAGCAAGACATCCAGATGTTCATCCAGCCCGTCCAGCAGACTGGTGTTGGTTAGTTTTAGTAACATACAGAGGAGAGTCTTCTTGTTTGAAGGTTCATCATACCTGCAGGTGTTTCACATCGCTTCTCAAAGGTAGGCAGCTTCGCTATGAACACATCGTCCTCTTTACATCACATTTAAGGTGTAAAGAAGGAAAGAGGAGATAAACAAACCCAGACAATGTGAGGAGAGATGATGCTGACAGTGACACAAATGTGTGATGCTTGTCCGTAAGCACTGATCTGCCTGCACAGGTGAGGGAAGCAAAGAGCTAACAGGTGCTAACGATGAGAAGTGAAATGCATGAAGAGGAGACACGATGACGGAAAGGATCGTCTTTTAGGGGAGAAAATAAAGTTTAAAAAGGAAGACTCACTTTGGCTTAATAGGAAAAAAGGAGAGAAGGAGAGCAGCTCTGGCTCGGGGGAGGAGAGGGGGAGAGCAGAGGTGTGCTCAGCTCCTGTGAGGAAAGGAGTCAAGGAAGGAAAGAAGGAAGGAAGGAAGGAAGGAGAGGAAAACAGAACATTGTTTTGCAGAAATAAAGGTTTGTGAGAAGCTGAAGAAACAGAGACTAAAAAGTCCAATAAAAAGGGAGATAATCAACACACAGAGGCCGAGGATGCTCACCAACAGTGGGCGTGTTTGCAGCGCTGAGCGAGGCGTTCGAGGACAAGGAGGAGGAGCTCTCTGCCCGGGCGAGAGGGGCAGAATTAGGAGGAGGGCTGGCGTTCGAGGTCTTGGGTGGGCTGAACGGCCGTACCTGAATGAAGGTGGTTGATTAAATAAGATTATTTTAAAAACAACGAGAGCATATATTTTAAAGCTCCTGTCAGGAACTTCTAGTTTGACCACAGGGGGCGCCAAAATCCACACAAGGTGGTACTTCTTATCTCTTTGTTTGACACCTACCTCTGCAGCAGTGGTTATAAACACAAACACTTTGTATCTAGAAAGTACCAATCTCATTGGTGGTCTTGTTGTCATCAGTATTTATTTCAGTTGTTTTGTACCCAGCTGGAAAATTCCTCACAGAGCTTTAAGACCGATAAATGTTTCAGAGATTTAACTCACAATTTCATTGATTCCTGTGAGCTTCCCGCTGGAAAGTTTGGGCCTGGACGAGGGTCGAGGTGGGGGCACCAGGGCTCCCGCTGTCAGCGGAGTCGTAGGCCGGTTTGGAAGTGGCACTACACAGAAACACACACACAGACACAAAAGGAATATTTTACTGGTTGTAGAGAGTCACACAGCATTGGAATCGGGTACAAACAAGAAGCCGACTGTTAAATACTTTGCTAGCATAAACAGGCCAAAAGTGGCCATAATATAAGGTACTGGTCAATTAGGGATGTGCACCATTAGCCAGCGTATCGATTAAACATCATCACTTTTGCTTGTCGCCATCGGACTTACTAGTCAGTAATTAATAATAATATTTTTATTAAATTATCGTCCCACAAAGCCAGTTAAATGTTGCGTCTAAGCTGTAACGCAGCCACCCGCCACTAGTGGGGGCTGTAGCTCCACTTTATAAGCCTGTTCACCCTGCTTTACAGCTCGGATATTAAACAGCACAGTGAACAGAGAGCATCTCATAGAAGCAGCTCGGTTTGGCAGTATTTTGGTCTAGAAAATGGAGCAATGACACGTGCAACCACAACGTGCAACCACATTCAGCTCAGGCATGTGAACATCAACCTGAAAAGAGGATTGCAGGCTGGTGCTGCTAGCATTGCTAATGTTAGCCACACTGAAACCCATTTGATACTGTTTACCCTCAGACGCTGTGATCCCCTTTTTAGCCCGGTTAAATAAATTGTGTTTACTGAGTGTTTTCTTACTTTAGACTACTCGACTAGTCTGCATGTACATTTCTTATTGCTCAACTTTTGAATTCGTCACCTCGACACATCCCTCGTATAGGCGTCTATGTTTTCCAGTAGTTCTTGCTTAAGAAGGCTTCCTTTGAGGTACCTTTGCATAATCACATCGGTGCTCAAGCCACAAAGAAAAGGCCTTTTTTATTACAGATCAAAATCTCACTGCATAAACTGCACTACTTGTAGTGGTCACTTTTGGCTACAAGAATGCAAGATTGTGAAGGCCAATATGCTAAACTCAACGTCTAAATGCTAATCTACAAACCAGCGTTTGTTGCAAGGTGGCTAGGTCACCTTCTTATCTACAATCGTCCCCATTTCAAATGAGAAAAATCCCCCCCGATCAGGCTGAAGTGCAAACCAAAGTATTTACAAGTTTCAAGAGAGCTTCATTTGACTTGATGCAAAAAACAATCATGCATAAAAAAAAGCATAAAAACAATAAAAGCAAAAACGTGTTACAGAAATGAAAATCAAAAAAGAAAACACATTTCATACCAAATCTGACAAAAAAAACCTCAAAGGCAAACCAGGCAGTGAGTTATAAATCAAAGTAAACACGAGAAAAACTTTCAAAATCAATCAACGTCACAAATAAAACAAACTTATCATACAAGACCATACAGTTCAAATTAAACAAAATGTGAAACAGAAAGTCCAAACTCAGGCAAACACCACTAGCATCAATATTTATGTTACCATTGAAGATTTTGGATGATGGAGAAGCAGCAGCCATCGCCCTATCTGTGACCCCAGAGAAGACATCCGTGATGCCGGGGTTTCCGTCCTCTCTGCTACCTGAAGCTCTGCCGCACGCCTCTGCAGAGTCGTCAGTGAGGAAGCGACTCGACCTGCCCGAGCCAGACTGCAGCCTCTGGAGCTCCTTCACAGACGACCCCGAGCCCTGACGGCGAGGAGGAGCGAAGTTATCACTGAAGGCGATCCACTGGCACTGGGACCAGGACACCGAGGAGAAGGCGTCTACGCTCTTTGGAGGGCTGGAGGGTGTGGGGCTGTAGATGGGGTCAACTGGCTCGGTGGGCAGAGTGATAGGGGCGCTCTGGGCCCTCGCTGGTACGGGCTTGAGTGCTTGGAAAGGGTTTTCTGGCGAGTCCCAGGGTGAGGACGTTGAGGAAGAGAAAGAGGAGACTTCTTTGGACTGTTGGCTCTCTGCGAGGGGAGGAAAGTGCTCCGGTTGTTGCGCCGTCTCAGCTGAAGGGGGCGACGTGAGTGACAGAGGCGATAAACATGACAAACTTAAAGTACAGAGCTTAAACTGATCAGACTTTCAGTCACACAACCAAAATACAGAAAAGCAACCCTTCGTCAGTTAGTCGCACACAAGCAGCAACCTCTGGGGCTGAAACATGGAGCCATTGCAGAGGTGCAAAAAAGTGCAGTTCCTTGACCGTCCACTTGAGGCTGGCTCCAACGAACGAGGAATCGCGATAGGCACAATGTTAAAGGTGCACTATGGAGCTTTGGGAGAGAAATATGAAAGTTGGAGACATTTACAGATTCTGTGGTATATGTTCATATCTCTATACACAAACTGTCCAGTCGGGCTCACACATACTCTGACATGCATTTGAGGTAAAGATAGAGAAAACAGCATGCACAAAGGCTGTTGATGAGTGCTTCGAACAAGTTTTCCTTTCAGACTTTTGTCTGCTAAGCCGAGCACACACATTTTACCTGCAGCCTCCGGTAGAAAGACGTCATCCATCAGTAAAGATGGAGAGGAAGGGATTGAAAGGAAGAGAGAAGCGAGGTCTAATGAGAGATGTTCAAAAGAAATACGGAAATAAATCAAATGAATAAAACACCAAGTCATTCAAAACTTGTAATAAAACAAAGCAAAAACAAGACTTAAAACAAATAAATGAAGTTTATGATACAGAATCAATGCATGAAAATCCAATCATTGTGAGCTTCTTTTCATTGAAGGTGTAATCTTTTGAAACCTTAATGTGTCATGTGTGCTTTAGGAGCTGCTAATGCTGCCTCACTGTACACAGAGAGATTTAACAGGCTCTGAGCCGGCCCTTAATTCCCTCCACGTATCCTAATCAGGGCACTGCGAGCTGCTCTTTTGACTTTTAAGCCGAGACCTTTGACAGTAACGAGACACTGTTTGACAACATACGTGCCAGTGGGCTTTATATCCGACCCGCTGACCTCAACTAGGTGCCAATTAACTGTGGATTACGCTTAACCTAGGCAACGGGTCAGCGCTAATGTCACTCTGTTTAAAGAGGGGTGTCATGAACTGAAGCTATGAGAATCACACTAAGATGGCGCTGTGTCTTCAAAAACTTCAACAGTAACAAAGTGAAACAAACATTTAAATGTCTTCCTGCTTCTTTAAGGACTAATTCCCAGTTTCAAATCCAAAATGTTCTGTTTTATCGATTGTTTAAAAGCAGTTATGGCCTTGATTTCGATACCAGCCAAGCTTCTGGAGGTAGTTTTACACATTAAAGGCAGGGTTGGTCATTTTCGAGAACTAGCATGATTTTGAAAGTAGCATTCCCTCAGTGCTCCGTCTACACCCACCCCCTCCCCTCTGTGCTCCCTCAAAAGCCACGCCCCTCACTTACATGCCAGAGCGCCGTTGCTCCAGAAGCGGACCTCAGCTCATCGCTTGCATTGTGTAGAAACTACGTCGTCTCATGTCTCATTCAGCGGTAAGTAAACTCACAGTATAAACTCCGTCATCGGTGACGTGCTTTGAGTGCGGGCTAGTGCACGCAAGGGGTAGAGAACGAGCAGGGAGACAGGGAGGCGTGTGATTGGTTCATCAGATTGGTACCTCGTGGCAGACATTGGTCGAACTTTTTACAGGCTTACAACTGCTACAGATGACGGATTTTCTTCAGAGTACATGAGTTATTCATTTCTGTCAGGACCTAAAGACAACTTTAACCAAAATCTTAAAAATTGGATCTGGAGAAAATTACCAACCCTGCCTTTAACTCACAAACATTAAAGCAAGGCAACATCCTGCTATGTAAAGAGGTGTGAAGATGAGAAATGGTCCAGAGTTTAAAGCGATATCTAACAGGGCTGTAACGGTTAGTAGAGGTCACGGTTCGTATGAGTTTGGTTCAACAGGAAAAAAAATCCCGCATGCATATTTCTTAGTTTCTCTAATTTAATTGGAGCCGACAGTCGTGCAAGTTACAGATTGTTTTTTTTCCATCTCGTGTTGTTCAGAGCGTCCTGTGACACTTGGTACAGTATGTATTGTGTTTAACATAAAAAAAGAAAAAAAAGAAAAGAGGGAAACAAAACAAAAAGATGCAAAACAAAAACGAAACAGAGAAACAAAAAACATCTCCAGAAATGAAAAAATAAACTTAATCTGGCTCAAACCCACAAACAAAAACTAGAGTAACACTTTAAAGTAAGGTCACAATAATCACCATTAACTAGCTGCTTGTTAGCATTAACTCAGCAGAGGGCCCACGATACAATATTGTATTATCACGACACTTGAGTCACGATACCACCAATAAGAAAAAGTTCTCAGTCATTTCATCTCACTTCAGTCTTTTTATTTCAAGTGCGAGCTGTGTTTGACTCCACATTCACCGCTACCACTAACACCCTTCATAAGGCCTGACCGTAACCCTCTTATTGCTTTGACACATTTTCGTTCAGAGGTGCTGCGTAATAAAAAGATAAAATGTGTGCAGGATTCAGGGTGAAGTGAGGCGTCGGGGGATTACCTGCTGATGAGGACGCAGAGAGAGAGGAGTTTCCTGCCAGAGTCGGACTGAACGGATCCAGAGACAGGAGGTCGTTGTTGGCCAGACTGCAGAAGAAGAGTGTGAAAAAAAAAGCATTATTTTAAGATGAAAGCAAATGCTAAATGGGAAATACACTTGTGCTTGTATATTTCTTTTCTAGTCTTCTGACTACTCAAAGCACTTTTTAAATCGCATGTCACACCTACACATTCACACACTGATGGTAGAGGCTGCTATGTAAAATCAGAAGTAACTAATCCATTCATACACATTCACACGCCACCAATGAAGCAGCAGGAGCAACTTGGGGTTAAGTGTCTTGCTCAAGGACACATTGGACATGTGGCTGCAGGAGCTTGGGATCGAACCCCCGACCTTCAGGTTGGACGACCGACCCGACCACTGAGCCAGCGCCCCTCTAGCACAATGTACACTGATTTGCTTTACAATAAGAACTTGTATAAAACAGACCGGCATCTAACGAAGCTTTAAAAACATGGTGCAAATGACGGCAGCCGTGCACGCTTTCATACTTACTCATATGGTGTTGGCACTCTGGGTTTCGCCAGCTCATCGCCTGCAGCGAAATGAAAAAACAAACAGAAAAATTAAGACCTGGAGCCTGACGCAGAGTGATGACAGCGAGAACACTTTCACACCAACTGAGAAATGAAATCAAAACCCCGGCACAAGAGGTTTTCATGGGCTGGTATTCAAACACATTGTGCCAAAAGTCATGTTCGATCTCCGTCACACCTTCGACCAAAAATATCAACTGAGGTTTGGACTCAGCGAGTGAGAACAACCGCCTGCCATGAAAAGTCAAAGAATTATATTTGCAGTGAGATTTGGGTGAGAGTCAATGTTTTACTTTTTTTTTCTTTCCTCACACAGGAAAAACTCAATATCTCACCCAAATCCTGCAAAAATAAAAAGTGTTTTTAATGTGCTGGTGACACTTTACAACAGGGGAGGGAGTCATTCTGCAACTTCGAATGAGATCCAGCATGGCTTTCTTATTTTGCACCCCTTTCTAAAGTGTTACACAGATTCCTTTGAGCGACCTGAAGCAGCACGTAAAGCACCAGAGATAAAAAAACAACCTTTAATGCTTCTGAAACCCTAAAACAAATAAACTGCAGTGAGAGGACACAGCGTCAGTGGTGTTAGCTCATGTCAGCTGGCTGCAGCGGCTGCGTGAAAGGCTCCGATGAGGGGACAGAGATGAGGGCTGGGGCAGATATTTGGAGGGGAGAGGAGGGGGGAGGCAGGGGGAGAGGAGGGGGGAGAGAGGCAAGGGTAAAGGCTAACTGCTGTAGTGAAAACATACTCACCAGGACCCTTAGCCTTAGAGCCTAATGTAGACACTCTTGTGATCCCTGAGTGTATGTAGAGTATACATCTATCAGTGCTTGTGAAAATAACTGATCTTAAATCTTTAAGCTGCACAACGACAGTATAGTTACTGTTCAGTAAAGTATGGACACAACTTTGAAATCCAGGAAAAACATTTTCTTTAAACTTAAGAAAAGTTACAACATCATTAAAGAGACTATATTTGCATTTATCTCAGCCCGTCGACTTTTTTCCTCCAGTACCAAAGCACCTCAGTGTGCCTTTACTGATGCCCTGAGTCGATGCAGATTCACAGCACCCTGGTGTTCCCTTTGAGTGCTACATCATATGTCAGTAACACATCTTAACAAAAACAGACTAAATAATTGAGACAGGTGTAGACAAGCATCTCCTGCGTTTGGTAAAATTACTGTTTTTATGAATGCAGTCGGTTGCTTTTGAAGACAGCTATGACAGAGAAGTTTCTGGCAAAGAGATACTTGTGCTAGGAACCGTTTTACACTCTTTTATTGAGACATGCTACACACAGGCTGAAATACACACACAGGCACTAACTGGATCAGACGTCAGAGTGAGGGGCTGCACATTAAAGAGCGCCAGAGCATTTGGGCTTGAGCTTGCACCTCTCAAGCTACCAGACCACCTTTCGGGACTTAAACCGACGACCCTCTGGTTCCAAACCCAAGTCCCTACAAACTGAGCTACTGCTGCCCATTTTGCACTATGAGGTGCATTTGCCCCTACAGGTATGTTGCAGCCATTACAGCCTGTGTGTAAGAGCGCCTGACTGAAGCAATCTACCGGAGCCTTTTTGTGTCTTTAACAGATTTAGCACACAACACGTGTTAAAGTGTAGCCCAGGTTTACCAGACCTCACGGAGCATGATGTGCTACATGTAGGTGGAAGTACTTTTATTGCTGCAAACAGCATTCAAACACCAAATGTCCTTTGACAAAGTGTGCCAGTGTGCAGATGGAAAAGATAATTTCTGACATGTCCAAACATAAACAGCTAATTTAGCTATTAATCTTATTTGTAACGCAGGAGGGAAACATCCTTCAAGCTCACATTTACCGAGGAGAACACTTGTTTACTTTTTCTCGGGGACGTGTTGGCTTTGGCTACAGTCTCTGGATTTTCCCTCTTTAAAGACAACCTCTTTAAAAACAAGTCGTGCCAAGAAAAATCTCGCCGAGAAGTTGTTCAGTTGACCCCCCTCCCCCTCCCCCTCCCCTCCCCCCGCTTTTTACAGTTCTACAGCAACTTAACAGATAGAGGGAGGCGAAACAGAGAAAATACTTACTGGACTGATTCCTCCGCATCTGACCCTGAAAACACAAACACACATTTATTACTCAAACCACTCCTCTTCATATTTTTATTTTGGCCCTGAAAATCGTAAAATCAGTCAAATATGACAGGACAGAAATTATTACACAACATGCAGGATAAGAAGAAAAAAAGGTCAAATGAAGTATTATTGTTTGTAACCATATGTCCAACTTTTGCCACTTCAAACTTCTCCAGTCCTGCTTTTTGACGGGCAACAGTCTGAAACATCCTTTGAAGGTGCTGGGTGAACCTCAGGAAGCTACAGGCGAAACACGTTGTTCGCTCACAATAAAATACAGTAAAGTTATTTTCAGTGTGCAGCAAAAATAGAGTACTGTTTTATGTGCATCTCATGTTGAGTTTTCTGTATTTTAAAGGCTCCCCCAACCTTCAGTGAGGTGATCGGGCACTACTACCACCCACCGGCCTCCACCAACAGACTGTGTCGTCAAACCCAAACCTCCAGCTTGTGCGTGTGAGTTTCTTTGTGAATTTGGTGTTTTATGAAATGTTCGTGGACTTCATGTCATTTTTATAACACACTGAAATAATAAAGAAATAAAGAAGATGCTGAATGAGGCAGAAGCAGAAAAGCGACTCCTGAGTTCTGTCGGTAAGAAAGCTGATTTTGTCACTGCAGTGTGCTGCCTTCGATCTTTGGTTTCTAACCTTTTTTTCCTTTTGGAGCCCCCCCTTCTATCTAAGAAAAGCTGAGGCCCCCCCCCCAGGAGGACCCACTTAAAAAAAGGGGAACTATTACTTTCAAACATTAACATACATTCTAATCGTTTTCATTGATCAGAATATGCCCACACACTTCTCACTAAAAGACCTATGTAAACATTTCCCAGTGATGATTTCACATGATTTTATTTAATATGAGCAAATCTAATTTGACAACCTCCGAGCAGACAAAGCCTCACGCCCCACCCTGAGATCTCAGACGCCCCCAGACCCCAGGTTGGGAACCAATGCCTTTGAAGAGGGCGATCATAGGAGAGTTTCTGGCTTTGAAAAAAATAACAATGCACTCTTTCAAACAAAGAGGTATCTCTGCAGGGAGTCTTTACACGCTGTTTTTAACACCGACTTTAATAAAGTCAAATACAGCATTTTTATTCTGTGTTTACTCATGTGCAACTTTTGCCAGTTCAAACTTCTCCACTCTTTTTTTTCAAAGTGCAACAGTCTGAAACCTCCTTTGATTGTGTTTATGCAATAATAGATACTATTTCAAGTGTAAAAACCACGAGGAAAATAAAGACCGAAAGAGACTTCATGGGCTGAAAAGTATTTGATGAATTATTCCCAGTGGCCGAGGGAAGTTTTTCCACTTCAGAGTTAAAGACAGTAAATCACAGGACTGCTCTCCGCTCTCACATACCTCACGTTAAACCTAGGGTGAAAAATTCAGCAGCGCAAAAACCCGTCCATCGAAAGTCCAAACAACAGTCAGTGAGGGCTGCAGAGAGCGTGCCCCCAACACTTCACCCACTTCCTTTTACAGACTCTTTTTTTTTTTTGTTCTGGACGTAAATCTCACACTGAGCAACACAAGATAGGAAAGATACACTCCTGAGGGTCAGCAGCCCGATGGAAACCTACAGCATCAATTTCAATAAAGAATTTATTTTCACAAGGAGAGAAAAGTTTGGGGGGGTTGTTGAGGATGGGAAGAGGAGGAGGAGGAAGGGACACAGAAAAAGCGTTTAACCAGCGTAGCGCTGTGAGGCCAGGGTTTAGTCCCACAGGCGCTAAGCGGCAAATGGGTTCAATTACGACTCTTGCCGGCCACACACACACACACGACTTCCATTGCTGCTTCAATAAAAGGAACACCGCAGAGGGGGAACCGAACAGGAGGAGAAATGAAAAGGACAGAAAAATGAGCACTGAGAGGGAAGAAAATAATTCGCAGCAGATGATGAAACCTTCGTCACCACCTCGGATGTATGTTTTTACTTTAATGCAAAGCTTTTCTGTGAATGTGAAGTTAGAAAAAAGGTGAAAGAGAAAAAAGCAAATACAAAATGAAAACCACTCTGGGTTTTGAAAGCAGAAACACACAAACAGCGGTTTGTGTCGTTCTGCACTTAAAGGACGAGAAAGTGTTTGTGGGCTCGACAGAAAACAAAACCAAACAGCGAAGAAAAAAAGTCAAACATGTTTACTCCGCTGCGAAAACTCTAATCTTTGGGAGTGTCATAAATATAATGCACAAAAAGTTGCACACTACGGCTCCTAAAGATGCACTTATTTATTTGCTTAATGCATTAAAGAAGTGTCCTTTGATGTGTACGGCAAATAAGAAAAAGAAAAATAACAGCCGTGATGAACTTGTAACTTTTCTTAATTATCGACTCGAAGGAGAGAAAAAAGAAAACCTTTGTTAAAAAAAACAACAACAGCAACTTAGCCCATAAAGTTTCCATAAATAACCACAAAAAAAAATCCGACCCAGAAGAAGTGGGCTCCAATAAACCAGAAGAGTGAAAGCAAACAAAGGAGTGAGGTAAAACACAAACAGCAGTGAGAAGATGGAAGGAGAGAGAGAGACGGGGAAGGGGATGCCGTGACACTGCAGCCGGGGAGAGCGGCGGGTGGAACTCACTAGACCCCCTCCGCGACACTGAGCGTGCCCTCTGCAACAACACACACAAACACATGCACACACACACTGACAAGGTGAATGTTTGCACACAAGCTGTAGTGGGCTTTAAACTTTAATGGCAGCGGCTATTTTTCACGGAGGAGAGTGATTCAGAGATTGAGTGATGGTGAGAGACAGGAGGGCTGAATGAACGGCTCCATGACATAGGTCACGGATCAGACCGTGTCCTGCTTGTTTGTGTTTTCGTAAGTGTGTGTGTGTGTGTGTGTGTGTGCTGGCCACTGTTGCAAAGCGTTCCCTTAAGTGCAAACAATGAGGACAGCGTGCATGTGTGTGAGTCTGCAGAAAAGGCCATAAACACCAGATACCTTATTCAGTAACTGTTTCTGAGTTCTTGATATTTTCTTTGTTTCACGTTAATTTGAAGCAAAGGAAATCCCTGAAATGTGTGTAAACTTAATTTGACACATAAACTAAATAAGACATCACACCTAATCCTTTCAATGTAAATAAATAAAGCTCTAAGAAAGAGGGACTCGTTTAAAAGAGGGGTGTAGACTTTGATGGTGTTTCCACACAGCTTTGATATTCTCCTGTTGCCCTCTAGTGTTGCACATGCAGATCACACTTCTGCAGCAGCAACAGGTTTCTCATTGGAAATCTGTACATGAAGCCATACCAAGGTAGAAGGCGACAGGATGATGTTTCCGATGGAGGCTTTCAGCTCGTCGATGGTGGCTCGGTTTTGATGCGTGCCGTTGTTGGGCGCCACGGGTTTGATTTCTACGTGGAACTTCCTCGGTTCGTCTTCGTCCTCTGAGTCGCTGGACGAATAGAAGGAATTCTCTTTGGCATGTGAGCGCAAGAAAAACAAAAACAAAGTTAAGGAAGCTACAGGAACAACAGAGAGCAGACGGAGAGGGAGAAAAATAACAAGAGAATGAGAAAGGATATCATTTTCATTGAGCTCCGGTCTGATGCAGAAGCCCTCTGCATCCACCTGTGGGACATTCTGCAAAACATAAACAGAGCAGAGAGGAAGTTTAAAATCATTTCCAGCATGCACATGAGACGTTATTTGGAAATAACCTACGGGATTTATGGCCCTGCACAGATAATGCAACTGACATGTTGCGTTTCTGATATATTTTCTGTTAATAAGTAAACAAAGCAGAAAAGGACTGACGCCTATTGCAGGAGAGATGTCAGCATTTTACAATTCAAAGGTTTATATTTTAATGTATCCTGTATTTCTATGTCTTAATTTAGATGAATTATGTTCTCAAAGGAGCAATCAGTGAGATGTGTAGTGACTGAAATCTTAAAGTGACCTATGTATGTATGTCCTCCTAACTTTAGATTCTGGTCCTGAATGGTCTGGATTTGTTTGGACCAGAGAAGGTAGGCGGTTTGAAGGCAAACATATCGTATCGCATCTCACTGTACAGTTAATCACTTTACCGTTAACATATCGTATCGTACTGTATCAAATTATTCAACATGTAAACAACGTATGTTGATAAAATGCATGAATTAAATATTTACCAATATTTATTTATTTATTTTTATTTCTTAAAAAAAATAGTAGATGTTTGGTAAAAATATTACCTTTGTGTGAGTGTATGTGTAGGTGTGTGTGTCTGTCTGTGTGTGTGTGTGTTTATGAGTGCATGTGTATGGTGTGTGTATGTATGTGTATTCTGTGTGTGTGTGTGTATATGTATGTGTGTAGGTGCGTGTGTGTGTGTATGTATGTGTGTAGGTGTGTGTGTGTGTGTGTGTGTGTATGTATGTGTGTAGGTGTGTGTGTGTGTGTATATATGTATGTGTGTAGGTGCGTGTGTGTGTGTATGTATGTGTGTAGGTGTGTGTGTGTTTATGAGTGCATGTGTATGGTGTGTGTATGTATGTGTATTGTGTGTGTGTGTGTGTGTATATGTATGTGTGTAGGTGCGTGTGTGTGTGTGTGTGTATGTATGTGTGTAGGTGTGTGTGTGTGTGTGTGTGTGTATGCGTGTGTGTGTGCGTGTGTATATGTATGTGTGTGGGTGTGTGTAGGTGTGTGTGTATTTATGTGTGTAGGTGTGTGTGTGTTTCTGAGTGTATTGGCTCACTCACAGCATTCTGGATGTCTATGGAGCCGTAGTATCCGGGGGGGAGCACCGTTGGCAGTGTTCTACAAGCGTCAACAATGAGAAATGAATGAATGAACAAATGTACAAAACAAACACGAGGGAACGGAGACGCTGAGAGCGAAAGAGACAGTCACATGTTCCAGCACAGAGAATAACTGAAGGTTTGTACTCACAGCAGCTTCAACTTCTGTCGACTCCCTGGAAGACAAAGTGTCACATGATGAATGACAGGACAATAAAAAGAGACGCAGATTTATATTAAAAATGAAATGTACACTCACGTTGAGTCTGTGTCCTTGTCTTTCCTGCGACCTGGGATGCCAAATGGTTTTCTTCTTCTGGGTTTAGCACCTTTATTAAAAAAACATTTCAACCAGTGTAAATAAGTCTCAGAGCTCCTCAAAACATGTGTGTGAAGTTTCTTGTTCTAAATCCACTCTGATCCTGTATTTGATCATGCCTATAAACCCCTCTATTTCAGCCCTGCTCAGAACAGGCTGTTTCTGTGTCTGTAGCTTTAAATGTAAATGAGCTGTGTCTGACCACGCCCCTCTCTGAAAGGGCTAGGGCTTTCTCGCTCCATGCCCTATTGTTTATAGGGAGAAGGCAGACTCAGAGGGCAGAACAAACTCCTAGCTGTGGGAGTGTCACCCACCTGGGGGAGGGGTTACTGCCCTTTGTGATGTCATGAAGGGAAAATCTCCAAACGACCTGTTTGAGCACACATTTTCTGAAAAGTGGAGCAGGCAGAAGACGGAGAGGATGGACTTTTCTCATCATTGAGGGGTTTGTAGACGGACTAGAGACACATGTTTGAAAAACACGGTGAAGAGTATTTTGCATAATGGGACCTTTCACTTAAGAGAAATGCAACTTGTCATTGATGTTTTAAACGATTTATTTTATTATCATGCTTAAACTTGAAGACAGACTGTGTTTGCAATCAAGCTTACAAGGTGTGCAGGAGACAAAAGAGGAGCCACTCTGGCAAAATTATTCACCTTTTTATTTCTGGAATTCGCAGATTACTACAAAAATTCTTCTCATTCTTGTTCATTATCATCAATCTGCATGTCTGTGTCAGCTTCGCTGCTTATCTTATGTCTGCTGCAATCGTCAGTTTTTATGTCTATGTTACAGTGATGTTGTATCGTGTGTGTTTATTCCTAAAAGCCTTCAACAACGCCTTCATGATCTGTCCCTGACAAATAAACTGAAGAAAATAAATAAAAAAAAACAGATTTTTTTCAAGTACAGATGAAATGACTTGAATCTTTTTGATCTGTTTTTCCCTCCTTATGATTGACATCTTACATTTGAGTTTGAACATTGAAAGCTGTGCCTTAGAGACACGCCACTTGCAGCGTGTAATTAACATCTTTTCGTAAATCTTTAGACTCACCTTCAGTGGCAATAGCTGCGTTGCACTCCTCAAACTCAATGGGCCCTAATGAGACACAAAAAATTCATTTAGGTTCATTTGGCATGGAAAGGGTCACTGACCCACTGCTGTGAGAGCTGTGAATGTACATCACGCAATATTCACACACACACACACACACACACACTTTGGCAAACACACAACATGCAGTCTGGCGTGCCATACAGAGTGTGTGTGAGTGTGTATACAAACAGGGCAGGGTCTGCTCCCACAGGGCAGACAGGGTCAATAGCGGAGTCAACTGTGTGTCTGGTGGCCCTCACAGAGATGCGGCACTCCCTCCTGGGAACACAAAGCGCTTCTCTACAGAGCGGAAACGTCCGCGCAGAGACGCACAAATCAACACAATCACAAACCAACACTTGATCAATGCAGGAGGCTTCGGGGATCCCGACAAACAGCAGGTATGGTGACTAAAACCGAGCTGAAGCTAAACCTCCCCGCACGGGACACGCAAATGCTGTAACCCTATTACAATAAGACAAACACGGGCAAGATTACATGCAGTGAAGTGTTTAAAGCCACATGGACAAATCTGCTCTGCGGGCTTAAGAGATGCCCTCTCCCCTCTCTCTGTTGCATGCCAGAAAAAAACAGAGCATACATAAAACAAACACACATAATGAAGCCTGCACGAACACTCAAAGCCACTCGGATAATCGTGGCAGCCTTGATTAATAGATTGAACTAACAAATTGTCACATCGAATCCAACCCGCTGCTGAAACATCACTTGGAGCACAACCAGCCTTTAATCTCCACTAAAAAATAACATTGCTTTTGGTTATGCAGATATGTCATCCAGAGAGGGGAAAAACAACAACGTTTACACTTAATTTAATGCTCATCAATTATACACATCCATCTCCGAGGCTCCTCCTGCACGTCTCGGGACTGTCACGCATCAAATGTGCCTCCAGAAACGTTAATAGGGGGCTTTTTCAAAAGAAGGGGACGGCACTTTAACATACACACACTCACAGAAAAACACACACACGCTAAAAGGAGGCTGGAGCAAAAACCAGAGGCAAGACATGCAATGAGGGTGCGTGTCAATCAGAGGGATCGGGGAGGTTGGGCTGTTGGTGTCTGTGAGATGTTATTATTCTGTATCAGAGGGAGACAACTCAGCTACACGATGAAACTAACTGTTGCATAAGTGTAACATCGAAGTTATCGTATAAACATTTGAAGTTTATATCTGCACTCAAAGAGCAGTGATGCAGAGGGACGTAACGCTACACAAAACTCACGAGACAATACTTCACAGCTAGGCAATTCATTGAGTTTTAATTTCAACTAGAGCCCGACCGATTAATCAGCCAGCCGATAATATCGTCCGATATTAGCATATCCAGTGTCTATCAGTATCGGCTGATTTTATTGCAGATATGCGACAATATTACTAGATTTATTCACCAGTCAAATAGCATTTTGTTTGAGCTTCATTGTATTACAACAGCAGTTCTCTTTCTGGCTGTCACCAGCAGAGGGCGCTATATGGATTACAACCACAGACTGTGAATATTAATGGACGAAGCCTAAGTGACGTCAGCCATCTGTTCCTGCAGGGGGCTCCGGAGGCTCATCGGCAGCAGCCGCCATGCTGGAAATCCTGTCTCAGCCTAACTTTCAGTCAACCTAACGACAGGCTGAGAGTTGGAGCTGAGGCGGGTTTTAAGCCTCTTGACGAACAGTTACATCGCGCCCACCTGTCAATCATGTCAGCTACGCGCCTAACTATGGATAACACGTCTTGTTTTCTAAATCAAAACGGAGCCGTTTTAAGAAAAATCACCCCCCGTACAGTGTGTGCCAGTGATGACAATAACTAATCACACCTATTTCGTTTTTTGTACCAGGCTGTTAACATGTTTATTTATGCTGTAAAAACTGCTTTTGTGACTTTAAATCCACTTCTAAGTGCATGTGTTTATTGTTTTTGGTGTCTCAAGCTTCCCCATGTAGCGCTGTTTTACCTGCTGCATCATATTGGTTAAGCTAACTGTGTCGTTCATCGGTCTCTTGCAATATTTGCTCACTGTTTTTGTCAGTGACGAAACAGATGTGGTCACCTCACAACTACGCCCTGCCTTAGAAACAAGAGGAATTCTCCAACCGTAAAATCTTTACTTGCTTCTTCCAGGTCTATGTGCCTCTCTTCAGCTACTGATGTTGAACGAGAGAAGTCAAAAGCAGGTAATGTTAGGTAGAGTTGCAATACTCTAAATATATTTTTTTCTGTCTCACAGATTCAAATTGTCCATGTTTGTGTCTTTTTTTAATTGTATTAGGAGGAATCGTTAGATCTCTTAAGACGCACATATGTTTCTTGAATGCTGCTAAATAGAAAAAACACCATGAAAGCTCAAATTTGAAATGTTTTGACTTTTTCTTTCCTAAAATGCACAACCTAGAACACATGTAGCGTGTGTTTGGTATCAAAACAGCACAGAAACAGATACACAGCAGATAACTAGAAAGCCTAACAGCATGCAAGACGAGCAGGAGGGAGAAAAGAAGAGAGGGAGATGGGGCAGAAGCCTCTGGCTATATTTCTGATCTGCTAACATGCCTTGACCTGAAAACAACAAAGCTAATGATATTTTAACTCAAAACGCATACAGTAGCAGCAGCCTCTCCCCAGAGGATGCCGGTCGCGAGCAGAATTGACGCATTGTTTGGCGTGTGCGATGCTGAGTGAAAGCGCAGGGAAGCGGCGAGTCACGAGAGGCATGCATCACGCCAAGTGAAGTGGATAAAGTACACCAATGACCGATCTACTCTACTGTGCAATATCAGGGCCTCTTCACCGCCGGCGAGTACACAGCGACGGCACGAATGAGTGTTACAGTGTGTGTTTGTGTGTGGGTTTCGTGCCAATCAAAACAAAATTGGCATGCTCGTTCCAGGACTCAGGGGAGGAAGTGAGAGAGGTCAGTGTGCTGACATTAAACAGGTGAGAACGGATGAGATTCATCTTTTCCTGCAACAATATAGAAAATGCATCACTTTTAAACACATGCAAACTGAGTGGGGGGGGGGATTACTGGAAAATTACAAGTGCTGTTCTTTATTCAAGCTCTGGGATGTTTTACAAACGCTAAAGGATCTACGTAAGGCTCAGGCAGAGCAGGAACTCTTCGCCGCCGGCATCCTGCGATTGCATCTGACAATATTTATGCACACCAACTGCAGAAAAAGTCCAAACACCAGACAGATGAATATTACCTAAATGTGGGCAGACATTAGGAACTGTTTAAACATCTCCCAAACAGACAGACGACTTTGTTTATACAGGGGAAGATGTTTCTTTTCTCTCTCCTCTCTGTGAGGGAAGCATGCAGTCACGCATGACTGGAGGATGGTTTTTTAAATTGCATATGCTTCACATGGCACTGGGAGTGGGAGTAGTAGAGGGAGGATGGGGTGGGTGGGGGGGGGGGGGGGGGGGGGGGTATGAGGGGAGGGTTTGCGTGTCTGGCCCACCGCCAGTTGACAGCTCAGCTGGATATCGTTGAACACTCCGAACCCCCCTGCCTCGCAGCGTGTCACTTTGGGATTGTTTCCGCAATAGAAAGTTTATTCAACCTCTCTCTCTGTGAAGGCACCGGACCGGCCATCCGTTCAGCCATTTAATCAGGGGACAGACAGGTTATTTTTCTGACAGGGCCGGGGCTGCTGCGCGATCCCTAATGAACAGCTTGATACAAGAGGAATTTTCTGACCGTTTTTTTAGCCTCAATTAATTCTGCTGTCCAAACAAATGAAGGCCACCACTCCCTGGACGCAGCGTCTGCACACTGGGGTCGCCGTTTGTGTACACACAAACACAGCGGAGGTGGACTTTTTGTGCCGCTGAGCTGACGTAATGTAGTACAAGTATAGGGACCGCTGTAGTTATTGGATATGTATTGGTGTCTTCACACATGCAAAATAAAAAAATAAAGAATCTGCATATTATGAAACATATTCAGGGTGAGCTGCAAGTGTGAACGCACAGACGAATTTAACACCCAGACTTGAGCCTGACTTGAGCCTGACTTTTTCTTTCAAGCTCCTGAACCATTTCCACAAAAGCACGCCTCACAATGTCTAGACATTTCAGACATGCTGTCCAAGAACTCTTCTTGTTAACACATACAACTCAGAGCATCAGACTTTCCCGCTCAGAGGGGAGCGGATGTCTCGAGTGGATGTACATGACATAAAAACAACAAACGAAGCATCGGAGACCAAAGCTACAACGTCATTACATGCATGGAGATTGCACATGGCGCGTCAGTCTAAATGGACGTGGACCATTCGCAGGATGTAAACATCATCACTCCCTCTGATTCACTCCCTCCATGAATTGTCCCTGAATATTTCCTGCTGCGTTCATTAATCTCAATTCATCCCAACCCGAAAAACTTCAGGAGGTTTTCAGGACTTTTGTGCAGGTGTGAAATCACCATAAGTAAAATTTTGTGAAGTCACGGTGAGAAAAGTCAGGAAACTTTACACAGGCGAGCAGCAGGGGGTCAAGACGTTTATATCCTGCGACTGTTGTAATCTTTGGTGCATGTAATGGATCTGCTTTATACCCTTCCTGCTCCCCAGTATGTCCTTCTGTCCTTTTTCATTCATACTGGGGATATGTCCAATTACATGTATCAATGATATAAAGGCAAACACTGTTGCTTCGACCACCATTTTGGATCTAATTTCTGGCTGTGAGGGAAACTTTTGAATATTTCAGGGGAATGCAGTCCGATGTTTTCAGGCATGTGAAAACAGCTGAAGACCGGGGGTCTTTTCACAGACTTATATCAGGTAAAAGAATATACTGGACGATCTAAAAACCATCAGAGCTTCTTACTGACCGAGCTGTTGGTGTGTGTTCGTGTGTGAAAAAGATGGAGGCGAGGGGTGGGGTTAGAGCCCAAAGACTCTGAGGAGTATTCCCTTGATTATTGTGGCATGGCCAAGTTTACACAAGAGTCATTGTTGAGCCCTGACCTCCTGAAAAGGTTGGTTCTGGCTGCTTAGTCTGGGAGCACAGCGGCAAAGCCCCCCGTGTGTCACATGCTTACTGGAATGCCGAGCCTGCGTACCTTTACTACAGATTACTATGATTGACTCTGATGGCCCTCTTTAACGTCTAATTGCCCCTCTCTACACACCCCTCACCCTCCCTCACAGGGCAGGACCAGGCTGAAGGCTTGTTCTCCATGACTGTTGATGTATTTACACACAACACACACACTGAAAACTGAGATTTTAACAGCATTAAGGCGACTCACCTGGCCTCTCCTTCCCCGTTCCTTTGCTCTCGGCCAGTTTCTGTATTAAGCTCTCCACTGAGGTGTTCTCGATGTTCCTCACAAACTCAGTGTGGACCTAAAAAATACAAGACACATTTACTGATGATGACATTTACTTTGAATCCAAGAGACTCATTAAAGAAAAGCACATGAACAAGTTGAACTTCCTGCAGCAGAATTTACTCCAAAATCAACATCCGCTGCCAGGATTTGGATTGGATTTGTTGTTGGGGTTAGAAATGCACAGATGATCAATTCTTTCAACACTAACAGTCACTGCAATCAATCAATGAAATAAAGTTTATTAGGTCATTTAATGTGGTCCACTTCTCTTACGGAGCATGATCACCCAATAAAGGTCAGATTAAAAGGGGATGTTGGCCTTCTTTTTCATCGTTTTAACATGTGGGACGAATGTGTCTGCTCTGAGTGCATCCATGAATGGTAAATGAGCTTGAGCTTGTATAGCGCTTTTCTAGTATTCTGACTACTCAAAGCGGTAGAGGTTGCTATTTAAAGTGACCATCAGAAGTAACTAATCCATTCATACACATTTAACACACGGTTAAGTGTCTTGCCCAAGGACACATCCGACATGTGGCTGCAGGAGCTGGGAATTAAACCAACTTGACTGTTGGTCACCTTTCAGGCATCGGACCTGTCAGCTGGTAGCCGGTTCAGCAAACTCTAGAGATTTGAAAAATATTACAAGATACAAAAGAAAACGCAGGTCGGGGGACGAATGCCTGGTCTAGGTGGATCCACCTGCAGTTGTTGATTTGGCCACGTACAGGCTCATCATGTCTTTGCTATATAACGCAGAGCTGTAATTGTTTTTCCTTTTTTCATGCCCGAGGAGAAACATTTTTTTAACATAACGGGGACTAAACAGGCAAAAGTTTAAAATATCATCAGAATAGTGAACATTAATTTCCCTATGACATTTCATTTCTGTGTGTGCAAAAAATATGAAAAAAACTGCAAATATTTACACATATATCTACTTAATCTACTTACATTTAAGTGTGTACAAGATGTATGCAAGATGTGCATGTCACTCCCTACTCTGTCTCTCTCTCTCTCGCCCTGATTTCCTGTCCCTACTGCCGTCTCCCTCCAATGGAGGCACGACAAGCCCAAAAATAAATCTTTAAAAAAGTACATTTGTAAATAGATATATGCATGAGGGATTAAAGAAAAAAGTACTCCTATCCTTACTTTTTAAGATGTCTTTCAAGCTTTTTGCGCTCTACACTGACGTTAACTTTATCAGATATTTGCACATCACAATCGATAAAACTGATCACGTGTTAAGCTCTTCCTGTGTTGGAGGATTGTGGTTGATCAAAGTTCAGTAGGACGACTTTAGAGGAATTGTTCGGTGCTTGCATAGTTTGACCTTAATGTTTACAGTTGTGTCAAAGTATGCATGCATTTCAAAGAATGAAGAAAAACAAAGGATTAGCGTCACGTGTCGAGCGTTAGGTTTAATTTGTTTAAAGATGACAGGGAGACTAACGCACTCTGCTGCTTTGACTCGCTCTGATTGGCTTTTATCTGGTATTTATAAGGTTTATATTAATGATTGGCCTGTGGAGACATACTGTACTTAACCGTCTTTCTCTTGTGTCAGGTTGAATCATCGTTGTTGGCACTGTGCTCTGCAGAGGCCCTTTGGGCAGTATCGGAGGAAGGATAGTGTTTGTTTGCTTGTTTGTTTTGGATGTGCATGTGTGCTTGTGTGTTTACTGAGGGGGAAAGTGAAAGCGATGTATAGTTATGTGGTTGAAGAACAGCGGCTGACTGCCATCTCGCCAGAACCATTTAGATGTGCGTGATACTGTTAGCGCAGAGTGGCTCCACTTTCAAACAAACACACACGCATGCACACACACGTATGTGTCTGCCCCCCCGGGCCCCCGTGGAGAGGTGGAGTGCATTAGCCTTCTGTGCCCTGGCAGGAGAGGATGTTGGGGGGGGGGGTTGCCACGGTGAGGAAGTATGCTCAGTACAGCACACGCGATCTGTCAGGTGCTGCTGCCACGACGGAGGTCATCAACCCCTTTCTCACACACACACTTTCTGTCGACCACATGCTCGAAACATGCATCTGCCTTCAAGGGATCCTCTCTCTCTCTCTCTCTCTCTCTCTCACACACACACACACACACACACATACAAACACACACACACAAATGCTCACTTACAAAAACAAACACAGCACGCAAGCTATGACACACCTGCCCTTCTGTGAGTCTAAAGCCCTCTCTTCTTATAATGTCTGAACCTAATACACCTATATAAGGTCTTTTCTTTTTCTATCCCCGCTCATCTTCTCATTCTAACCCTCTTATCCTTCATCCCCACTGAGCTGATTGCCGCTCTCTGTAAATACCTGCAAGGCTGACGTGATTTTTGTGACACCTGCGGTACACTTTGCTGTGGTTTCCATGCACATAACATCTCTAGAATCACCTGTCTCTGCCTCGCTTTAACGCCCCTGAACTGACAGCGAGTGAGAGCTGCTGAACATTTAAGATTAAAAGTACAACATTTGTTGTTTTTGCATGAACTCCAATTATACTTTGCACTAGAGTCAAAGTCTTTGATGAGCTGCATTTGAGCCCGGTGGACATTTCTTGACGTCAAATGCAAGCCACAAGTGTATGAAGAAAGGCGTCTCTCCATCTGTTCTCTCTTCACCAGTCTTTTAGTATTGAAAAGGCTTATTTAAGCTCCGCGTCAACACACACAATATTCATCGATTTAAGTGTAGATAATTCAACTCCCATTACATTTGTAACTTTACTGAATTGTGAGCGTGACCCCCAATTTCCACATACTCCGTGCCCGCCGCGGTCAGTCAGCGCCACGGTTTTCAACCAATTGCTCAACTGGATCCGTTTCTGGAACATGAGCGCAGCAGACCGCAGCCATGATCAGCTGTTCACACATCACAGGAGAACTACAAGATCACCCAGGAATAAAGAGAAAAACATGCAAACAACATGTTGCTTTGTCTTTTCTGAGGATGATTTTTGTTCACTCAGTGCCTGTTCTGACGTAATGTTGATAAAGTGATGAAAAATACAATCCTGAGTCCGTACATTGTGCTTGATTTTGAAATTGACCGGACGCTGTGTGTTTCTTTGTCTGACTTCCTGTCCGGCTCGTTCTGTTCAGTCCAGCTTGACTGTCCTGCAGCGTACTCCGTCGAAAATAGACTCTCAGCGCATTTAAAACGGAGCAGAGCGTAGTGGCGCTGCTGGCACACTCCGGAGACGGTCTGCGCCGCCCGCTGAGGAAACACAATCAATAACTAGAGTGGCAGCGAATGGCGGCGTAGTGCGCGTCCCTGACGCACCGTGGCGTGCACGGAGTATGTGGAAACTGCGGGTACGTTTTTGTTGCTGGCCTTTTTAAACTGTGTAATGTATATTAAGCACACAGCATGTTATAGAGAAACATAAAGTTGAGGTGCAAATATTGAATACATAAAAATGTTGGACACAATTCCAGAAAAGTAACTTTGTAGGTTGAAATTCAAACTCTTGGTTGCTCAGAGCAGAAACATGAATAAACTGACTCACAACAACACAACATGTAGGTGTCCAGTGTGTGTTTCAGTGTGTGTGTGTGCACGTCTAACTAATTCAGCACTCACGACAACTTATATTCTAAATGCAAGTATATGCAAATGTACGATTGTGTTTGTGTGATTGCCTGACAGCGTGGATGCCTTTAGGCTCGGTGACTAAGCACAATGTTGCAACAGAGTCAAAAACCGGTCCCTCGCCCTGCTCCCTCCCTCCTCCCTCTCCCAAACCTGTTTGGAAAAAGTGTGCATCTTTAGATTCTAGAACAGGCAGCAGCTCCGTCCGCCTCGTGTTCAGAAGCAGGAACTATGAAAGAGCTGAATAACCTGCGGTAGCCTGTCGCTCTGTGTTCTTTCCAACTTGCCGCACGAGCTGCAGGCTGGACTGAGGTAGTATTTGTAAGGCGTGGTCGCCCTCTATGGACATTAGGAGAAGTGCAGCTTCATCACCAGCAGAGCGCTTCTTCAGATTAATGCGAGCGGAGCAGCAGATTGGAGTTCATTCTGTGTGGCGCTAATGTAAGTGTGATTGTTGAACAAATAAATGAAAAGAAATCTCTGCTCAATGTTAAACACGGATTCATGTAACTGTAAATGATGTTTGAAAGCTCCCAAATTAATCAAATTTGATGCCATTACCTCAAACATAAACCCGCTCTTGCAGAAACAAACAAGCCCGTGCAGAACTTTTGAATATCAGACGCAGGATTTAGCGAGTGTTTGGACTTGTGGAGGTGTTTCAGATCGGCTGGGAGGGAGTTTTGATCAGTTTTTAATTGCTTGGCATTAAAGGCTGAATGAACCATTTCCTGGTTCTCAGTTAAACGATTAGCGAGATCAAAGACAACACTAATGGATATGACACACAGTGAACCCAATGAGCACAGCCTCAGGTCAACAAGACACCTACTCCTCCCAAAGGAATGTTTGAATGTAGGTATGTGCGCATGTGGGTGTATGTGTGTACACACTCACCTCTCCGATTTGAGAGTGCGTTTCTTCGACAGACTGCGAGTACGACTGGATGATCTCCTTCATCTGTAGGATGTGGTTTTCTTCAATGTCTTGGAATTTCTGCAACACAGAGAGAGAGAGAGAAAGCAGTTATGAGCAATGCAACTCATCAACCAGCTGTTTGAAAATTAACATCATGAAGTCAGTCTCACGCCTGAAAACTCAAATAAGTGAAGGATAAAGTTAAAAAAATCAAAGACTGCATAAAAAAGGGAGATAAGTAGAGTGCCTTAAACCTGCATTCTGTCTGATGGCCAGCAGGGGTCGACAACACTTACAAAAAGAAGACTGAAGCTGAACTCCTGAAAAAAATCTAGATAATTTCAGGAGGACAGCTCCGGATATTCTCCTGACCAGGCTGTTCACACATGCACCTCACAGCAGGAGACTATCCTTGTCAGACAGGAGGGAGGGCGGGCGGGGGGTCTCCTGAGTTAAGACGTGGCGTAAACAAATTACACGTAAGTAGCGAAAGAAGCAACAGAGTCTGCTGACTCTTTCGCCTTTTAGTTTTCTATACATTTTCTGCAGTGCATGTTTGAAAGAGGCTGAATTCTTATAGCTCCTCCTACATGTTGTCAAATACTTTGTTCAAGAGATATTCTGACTGGAGGTTCTTCTTTGAGTTTGAAGAGAAATATGGAGAACATAAGAGGCGTGGATTGCAGTACCTACTTCATCCGACTTTGAGATTTTTTTTTAAAAAAGAATTTATTTTGGGGCTTTTTGTACCTTTATTATAGAGATAGGAAAGTGGATAGAGTTGGAAATCAGGGAGAGAGACACCGCAAGACATGCAGGAAAGGAGCCACAGGTCGGATTCAGTCCCGGGCCTTCTGCTTGGAGGACCACAGCCTCCGTATATGGTCCGTGACTCTGAGCTTTTGAGGTAACTCAAGGACAAAAGTATAAATAATCATGAAGTAGAAAATGAGTGAGGACTGAGAGGAAGAAGAGCCTTTTAACCACAAAGTCACTCCTACGTCTACACTACAGAGACTTGTGTCATCCCACCGAGATAACAGCTAGCATACGCTCGCACAAAGACGCGCTCGGACAAAGAGAACACACATGTCGGAGCCCGGGTGATGTCACAGCACATGTGTTCAGTGTTTATAGCTCATGTCCACATGTGCTGCGTCTGAGATGAGCCGTAGACTGTGATACCGGGGAAGCAAGACGCTTCTGGAGGGTGGGGTGGGGATGGGGGCTTAGAAGGCTAACTGGAACCATTTCTGGTGCTGCGGTGGAAGGATGGAAGGAGGATATGGAGGGCAAAATCCGTTGATCTGATTTTAATTTGGAGTTTATCTAATCAGACCTTCAGATGGATTCAATCAAGGATTTCCACAGCGATTTCGTTACAGAGGAAAAAACACAATCTGGAGATGATACAGGGCACTTAACGTGACACACACACACACACAAGGCCTGTTGGATTACACAAGACAAATGTTGCATGCCACAGAGACAGAAAACAGGGAGTTTTTGAGGACATGTTGCATTAAACAGTTGTACATTACGTACCTGTGCAGTTTCTGCCATCTTCTGTTCAAACTCGGACTTGGCCGTGGCATATTTCTCCACGTACGACTTGTAGGTCTCTGTGGCTTTTTTGGCTTTCACTCCAGCCTGCAAAACATAAACAGACACATAAATGGCTATCACTAGTTTAAACTTGCACAATGGCCCTCTGTTCTTCCCAGATCAAGTGAAAAATCGGCGAGGAAACATCTGAAGCTTGTGAAAGCTTTGGGGTTAAAGTCTCTGTAAGTAAAGACACTTCATCATGCCTTATTACCATACCATGATTATGTGCGTGTGTGTTCGTGCAAATGTGACCTCCCACCTTGTCCACATCTCTCTGGGTGGCCCCCTCTTTGCGGAGGCGCTCCTGCTCCACAGTTTTGGCGTTGTAGATCTCCTTGGATTTCTGCAGGGCCTGAGAGGTGGTCTGGATGTTCTGTACGGCCTCCAGGGTGGACGCCACTTCCTCTTTTGTCTAATGACACACAAATGTTTCATGCAGTGACTCAGCTGACATCAGGCTGAATAATAAGTGCAAGTGTTGCCCATTGCTCTGCTAACTGAGGGGGTGACTCTTGTATAGTTTGTCACAACAAACAGTGACAACTTCTACTAGAAGCCTGTTGTTCATTACACAATTTCAGTGCAGACAGAGGGCTTTCATTAATTACTCTCCTGCATAGGAGGACATAAGACTGTAGTACGGAAATGTATTGAATGTATGTCACAGATTATTCCAAATAATTTGAACTAAAATAAATAAATAAATAATAAACTGCACCTTTTAAAGATCCCCTTGGTTCACAACAACGAAGTCGGGGGGGGGGGGGGGGACCATTTCCATCGTTTATCTGTTCAGCTGTGTAGCTCTTTTTTTTAAGTTACATTTTTGGGCCTTTTTGCGTTCATTAGAAAGAACAGCTGAAGAGAGACAGGAAATATTGGGAGGAGAGTGATTGGGGGACGACATGCAGCAAAGGGCTGAGGTCGGATTCAAACACAAGCTCCCCCAACCTTCAGTGAGGTGATCTGGCACTACTACCACCCGACGTCCCTGACGCCCAGCCACAAAAATCGGACTGTGTCGTCCCCATCACCAACTGACGCCCAGCCACCACCATTGGACTGTGTCGTCTCCTCAACCTTCACCTTCCTCATTCATGTTCAGGCAAGAAAGTGTGGACAACAGGATCGTGAGGAATACAAAGGAGAAATCCTGATTGATTGATTGACACGTCAGTCGGTATGAGGACTACATGAGGCACGGGACATAACCATCTAGCCCCCTGTGTAGCTCTATTAGTATCATCTCTTTTCACCACGTGGACCAGTGTAGTCCTGCTAGCTACCTGTACGCCAGTCGAGATCTCAGCCTGCAGTAAAGTTGATGTACAGACCTACAGTCTGCAACCGATTTGCCGTAAGTCGTTCTGCCCACCACCGCTGGTCACTTGTTGTCTTTAATTCAGGAGTCTTTTCAATTTAAACAGAACTCCACTCCTGTGTTTAGAGACTTTTTGCACGTGTAGTTTGGACAGTTTTTTGTGTGTTTGGAGACTTTTTTTGTTCGTATTCTTATTGAAACTCTTTTTTTTAGGAGTTCTGACGTAATGTGAACACGAGGCAGCAGGAAAAAGACAACAACACTGGTGAGCTCCTAAACGATGTACAAATGTGAGCACCTGCTCCATAAACAATGTTTACTTTCCATTACTCACGCTGCTTAACTTCAGCGTGCAAAGTGCACTGTATCTGCAAGTTAGCCAAGAATCACGAAAACAGAGAGAGGAAGAGGGAGAGTTTAAAAGTGACGAGGAGAAACTGTGACAGCCTTTTTGTCATGCTGAAAGCACAAACACAGCTCCACTAATTCCAAGCTCCTTTTCCAGTTTGTGTTATGTGGCTTCATGCATGAGATGTGAGCTGATGGTTTGTCTCAGCAGGGAGGAGAGACGTAGAAGAGCAGGGTGAGATACAAACTGCTGCGTGGAATAACACTGCACGCTATGTTATTTTAGGCTAAAATCAACTATTAAAATCTAATATTCCTTTTCATGTGGAGGGAGGATTTCTGTTTGGAGTCTACTCTGTCAACGTCTTTTACTCAGGAGGTAACAACCAGAATTTAAAGCACCTCGTTACGAAAACAGGAAGTGGGTCGACGGTAGCCTAGCCCTTTTAGTGTGCGTGCTCCATATACAGAGGGTTGAAGTCCTTCAGAGCAGGCGACCCGGGTTTGAATCCGACTTGTGGCTCCTTTCCTGCATGTCGTCCCCTGCTCTCTCTCTAAATCTTCTGTTATGTTTATCCAATCACGCTGATGAAGGCTTTTGCTAAAAAGCGTCCGTTGCTGGTCTATACCATAGACTGTAAATATGAATGGACGAAGCCTGAGTGACATCAGCTGTCTGTTCCTGCAGGGGGCGCTGGAGTCCCATTGATGGCGGTCACCATGCTGGAAATCCTCCTCACCCTAACTTTCAGTCAACCTAACAACAGGGTGAGAGCTGGAGCTGAGGCGGGATTTAAGCCTCTTGACAAACCGTTACATCACGCCCACCTGTCAATCATGTCAGCTACACGCCTTATTGTGAATAACTCTTAACCCTCGTCAAATAAAAACTGATGAGTTATCAAAAATACACCCCCCGTACAGTGTGTGTCGAGACATGAGCTAATCAGACCTATTTTGTTTTTTTGAACCAGGCTGTAAACATGTTAATTTCTGCTGTAAAAACAGGCTTTTTTGAATGGGTGTGTAAGTGACTTATTGTGCTTCTGCAGCCAGCCTCTAGTGGACACTGGAAGAACTGCAGGATTTTGCACTTCTGCATCGGCTTCATTTTTCCGCTTGGTCTGTACGCTGCTGCTCTCCCCAGATTAAAAGGCATTAAAGGACATTAAGTGTGCAGACGTGTCTTTTTGCAGACGTGCACCTGAAGTGTGTGAGCTCCTTTAACTACAGTGTGTGTATGTCCCCATGTCCTTACCTTCTTGTGTGCTTTGGCCTGCTCCTCCACATACTTCTGAACCTCTTTAATAAGTTCCTGCAGCTTCCTCACCAGCTCCATGTGACAGCTGGCCAGCTTCTCTGTCGAGCTCTTGAACACATCCCACACTGGAGCGAAAGTGCTGCGATAAAACAACACTTTAGAGACTGAAACAACACAACAAGATCTACTGACATTTTCTTTAAAATCAACTACTAGACAGCTGTTCACACTCACCCAAGCTGGGAAAAGTTGCCCGCTGATTTGGCAAGTTTGGTCATAGACCTGGCATAGGCCTCTTCAATAGTACTCCTGAGAAAGAGCGAAGAACACACACAGATTGCTGGTTTAATGGCGGTGTGACAAAATATCGATATGTCAAAATATCGCCGCCCTGAGTCGTGTGATCAGTCAAACAGTCAACCAGTTTATATAAGTCTCAAGGCTCCCCAAAACATGTCTGTGAAGTTTCTTGTTCTAAATCCACTCTGATCCTGTATTTGATCATGCCTATAAACCCCTCTATTTCAGCCCTGCTCAAAACAGGCTGTTTCTGTGTCTGTAGCTTTAAATGTAAATGAGCTATGTCTGACCACGCCCCTCTCTGGAAGGGCTTGGGTGGCTCGGGCTTTCTCGCTCCATGCCCTATTGTTTACGGTGAGAAGGCAGACTCAGAGGGCAGAACACCTAGCTGTGGGAGTGTCACCCACCTGGGGGAGGGGTTACTGCCCTTTGTGATGTCATGAAGGGAAAATCTCCAAACGGCCTGTTTGAGCACACATTTTCTGAAAAGTGGAGCAGGCGAAAGACAGAGAGGATGGACTTTTCTCATCATTGGGGGGTTTGTAGACAGACTAGGGACACATATAAGTGTTAGAGAAACATGGTGAAGTGTGTTTTGCATAATATGTGACCTTTAAAGCAATTATGAATAACTCATTATATCTTTTTCCTGGATATCGTAATGTATCATTACATGATTGTCTTACAATATATCAATGAATGCAGAATTGTTAAATCTTGGTCTTATCGTTATCATGGGCCACGTATTGCGTATCTTATCCCATTATGACACCCACCCAATAAACTTAAAGCTAACAGTATCATCTGTCAATCATGTCGAGATAACACTTCTACCTTTAACAACCCTCTGAGGATAAAGAATAGCAGAGTTTTGGCTCAAATAGTTTGAGTCTCTTAACAGTTTCACATCTCAGCCAACAATCTCACTTAAACCTGGCAACATAAACGTCTGACCTTATCGCGCTGTGTGGGCTTGAGATCTGTTCATGAAGCTCACGTTGGAGCTGACACAGTGTGACAGCGAGAGTTTGATTTCACTGCTTCTCTCAATTTTCATGTTTACTTTTTCATCTGAAGCGAAGAGACGGGAGTAAAAAGACACTTAAAACACTAAGGCAGTGTTATTGTGAAGTCCTAAATGATGCATGTTTCATTTAGCCAGCCTCTCTCTCTCTCACTCTCTGCAGTTACTTCACAGGAAGAAGGTCAGCCAGGGGGAAACGGGACAAACACTCAAACACACACATCCAACACACTCAAACACACACATCCAACACACACACACACACACACACACACACACACACACACACACACACACACACACACACACACACACACACACACACACACACACACACACACACACACACACACACACACACACACACACACACACACACACACACACACACACACACACACACACACACACACACACACACACACACACACACACACACACACACACACACACACACACACACACACACACACACACACACACACACACACACACACACACACACACACACACACACACACACACACACACAGAGGACGGGTCAAGCCCCAAATGCATCACATCCCCACTTCCACGATTCTGTCTGAGCCCAGAATAGAGGTTTTATTTTTATACTCATTATTTTGTAAATACCGTCAGAGTGCCAGGAGTAACGTCTGACTCTAAATAGAACAATAAAAAAAGTGAAAGTGTTTAAACTAAAAGTTTAAAAGGTGTGTTATAGACGGCAGACGCTGATACATTTTAAAGGAAGGAGGATTCATTCATCTAAAAGTCTTATTCCATTTTGGTCCGACGACCTTTTGACCTTCCGTTAAGGCACGCACACCACTTCTCAACGTGGACTTGACAGGTTATATTTTATTGCAGTTATTTTGTGTCTAATCTCCTTTGATTACTAAATACTCCTTGTGTTTTTATACACATATAATTTATTTTATTAGGGCTGTCGAACGATTTCATGTTTTAATTTCGATTAATCGTTGAATTTCAATGGTTTATCTCAATTCATCGCATGTTTGAAATGTGATTATTTTGCATGTAAAACTGTTTGGTTGGGCTTTTATTTTGAATTTCTGTACTGTCTCAAGCTGAGGGTACTCTACTTCCTGTCTGTGAAAAGTTTGATGTCATCAGGCGGATATTACGTTGGACTTGTCAGCTGAGCTGTCTGAGAGTTTGTTAAAGTGAAATGAGACATTCAAAGATGCAGCAGTGTCCTTCTTTTACATCACTGAGACTACAGGGAGACACTGAGGACGACTATCTACGGTGCGTCTAAAGGGACAAAATAGCAGCAATGAATGAATGCTCACAGCCCTCATTGTAATACATATTTTTATATATTTCTTGTAGAGCCAGCCCGTCGATATTAGCGTATCCAGAGACTATCAGTATCGGCTCATTTTATCGCAGATACGCGCTCATATTACTCGATTTATTCACCAGTCAGAAAACATTTCATTTGAGTTCATTGTATTACACTAGCAGTTCTCTTTCACCAGCAGAGGGCGCTATATGGATTACAACAAGCATCATCACTCTCCAGAGTGTTGAGCGGTGATGCACAAACATGCGCAGTTACTTTACAGTCGAGTGACCATCTTGTCTTCATTAAATATCTTTTCCAGCAGTGTTTGATAACATTAGAGGGATCAACGCCATGAATGTGTTTGTCTAAATGTATCTGCCTCTAAAGATTGAACATAGATCTAAGAAAGGTATCAGCTGATTTATCGGTATCAGATTTTTTCTCTTCCAAATATCGATATCGGTCCCAAAAATCGGTCAGGCTCTAATTTCTTATGGAATTTGTCTGGTTCATTTATTGTTTTCTTTGAGTCTGTTTATTGTTTCATCAGTCTGCTTTACATCAGTATTTATTAGAGTTTCTTTTTTCATAGTTTAGCTCCTATATATGATTCTTTGTTTTCTTAATGTATCTGTGTTTTGCTTCTGTCTTTAATATAAACGCTGATCAAAACTATTTCCCCCTAGAGTGATTAATAAAGTTGTTTGAACTGAATTGAACCAAATATTGCAGCAGAAATCATCTTTGTCTGTTTGTAGTTCGTCAACAGGAAGTTAAGGCTATTTTTAATCCTCCTCAGGTCTCTTCTTCAAAGTCTGTCATGTCCACGTCAAGTCAAAGAAGAACTGAGAATAAGGCAGCAGTGTGCAGCTGATAATATTTATGTGCATCTTGCTTTGCTGCAGAAAGCACCAACACAGCATGACAACAGATTTTACTAATCTGTGTGCAACACACAGATAAATAATATTTAAGTCACAAATGCTTTCCACTGGAAGTTATGACACCATGCAGAGATTCTCTTTGTCCACCAGAGGGAGCCATGGTGCAGCTTTTCAGAAGGGAAACTGAACTGTAAAGACCCCACTCACTGAGACGCTGTGATTAGAATAAAATAACAAATATAGTGAAGCAGAATAAATCCCCCTCCAGCTGACTTTCTGTGTCCTCTACGAGTGATTCATTCATTCCTCGGTACAGAATAAACAACAACATTCCCATAGACTGCGAAGAGTGTTAATATGTGTTCAAAATGAAAAGCTAAAAGGTGATTTATTACAGCGAAGCCCGCCTCCAGGGTTTAAACAATGACCTTAAGCCTTACAGGTGGGGTTTAGAAAATCATATGGCAATCTTCTGCCACCAAAGGAAAACTTCAGATGTGCTAAATGTGTGCAGAAACGACGTTATCCTAGAATTCACTGTAATAATGATGTGAAGAAAAACCTCTTAATCGTCTTTGTCCATTAGCAACCAAGACCGTCCAAACATCGATGTATAAACACAGTTGATCGGGCACACAAAGGTTTTATATCAAAGAGTCTGAGAACATTCCTCAACGTCAGGTCGACGGAGGAATCCACGGTTGGATTCCAGCGGCAGCAGAACATCCATCATGTGGCGGGTTATAAACACACACCACCACCTCCGACACGCTGAAGCTCATCTTTATGGAGTTATTATGGCTGCAGACGCTCATGGTGAAAAACATAATGCCAGGTTACAGGTGGGCTAAGATTCACTCGAGGAGACTTTATGTTACAATCGGGAGACTCTCTGCTAAACGTTTACCTGATGTAGTGTGACACAATAAGGGATTAGTTTAATGCCAAAAAACTGCAACTATTCTGATGGCCAATTTCACAGGCCCAATCCCAGTCAGTCCAAAAGCCTAAGTACTGAACCCTCGCAGATGTCAATGGCGTCCGGTGTGAAGGGTGTGAAGACACACTATCATGCAGGGCTGTACGTTAACTTTTTTTGCCAATAGCAGCGGTGGCAACCCTAACCCAACCCTAACCCAAACACTTACTTCTGGTCTACAAAGCATTAAATGGAATGGCACCTCAATATCTTTCTGACCTGCTCACTGACTACAGCCCAATCACATCCCTCAGATCAGCAGGTACGGGTAAGCTGAATGAACCTACAGTCAAAACTAACTCAGGCGAAGGTGAATTTAGTCACCACGGTGTCGTTATGTGGAACAAACTGCCTGCTGACCTGAGGTCTGTAGAAACTTAAAGATCTTTAAAGAGCGGTCTTAAAACGTTGCTTTTCTCTTGTGCCTTCAGCAGCCGAACCACAAACTTCCACCAGAGTGTGCATTGCTTGTCAGCTCTGGTACGGCTCTGCCGAACAGCTGAACCTCGCAAGACCAAGGAGTTCCCCGCGGTAATTACAGAATCACAGCACGAGATAATGCAATGTGTGTGGTATAAAACCGACAACAACAAACACTCCTAAGGTCATTGTTCCCGAGCGAATGAGTTGAAGAAGGGTGGAGGTTTTCTGCTTCTAACATGAGTCAGTAACTATTGTGACGTTTTGAAAAGTGAAATAGGATCCAGCGTGTTTTATTCTGAAAATGATCCGGATGTTTTAATGTTGTTTCGTTGTGTGACTTCCTGTCCTACTAGATCTGCTCTGTGGCAAACTGATATAAATGACCTGAGCGTCTTACCTTTCTCTGATGAAGTCTGTCAGCTCCTTGGACGATATTTGGCCATGCTTCATGTTATGGTAGAGCACATCGAAGCCATTATTTTTTTCACCCTGCATGTCAGAGACAAAAAAAAAAGATGCAGAAAGATCAGTCATCGAAAACAAGCAGCGAGTGAAATAACCACAGAACTCTCTCATGACATCACCGTGAAGGCTTTCCCTACAAGCAGCGCTCGGACTGTCTGCATAGCGTCCAGGTGTGTTTGCAGCAGCCTCTGGTCCACCATGCTCATCTTTGCCATGTCTGACTGACAGTAATGGAGGTGATCAAATGTGGAAAACAGCGCTCGACTGGTGTCAAACTGGAGCAAAGGTAAGAGTGGAGAGTGGAAATGAGAGAGAGAGTCGGGCGACTGTGTGTGTTGCTGTAACCACGCAACCAGAAAACGGTGTCCTCTTGCACTGACGCTTTAAAACATCCCTCTGAATTATTAATAAGAACGATGACGAATGTGACAAAGATCATCATAAATGACTCATATAGTGCAGAAAGAAGCGTCCTCATACCACTATCACTCTATAATACTCAATGATGTAAACAGATCGAACACATGACAGCAGACAGAGCGACCCCTCTGATTACAAAGATCACAATAAATTAAATAGAGATGGGACCAATCCGATCTAATATCAGTATCAGGTCCGATATTGACGTAATTTACATGTCGGATATCGGACTGACGGCGCCGATCAAGAAAGATCTTTGGGCACTTTAAACATTCTCAACTCGCACAGTTTCGCTTTGAAGACTTTTATATTGAACTGTAAGTCCCCGTGTCCACCTAGCGTTTGTTTCTCAGCGCCAGCGTCTTTTGTACGTTTTTTTTCGATTGGTAGAGAGCGTTCGCAGCAGAAAGTAGCCGCCTGGATGAAAAGCGCTCAGTGTCTTTTTTTACAAGCGCTCTGCCTGTTTTGTGCGGCCACTTCGGACGCTCAAGTTGAAAACCTTTCAACTTTTCAGAAAGGCGCTGTTGACGTCACCGGCGCTTTTTTCCAAATGTATGATATTCCCCGTACAGTATTTGAGCCTCCTACGGATCATATCTTGTACCCACATCCTCTTTGCTCCGTGTCTGCTGGGGTAAAAAACTATCTCAAATATAAAACATGCAGTAAAAAGTGACGGAGCAGTGTCGGTCATACAGCGGCTGTTGTTAACAAACTGTTGTCATAGAGACAGGACGAACATGCAGCACTTTCTCAAACACTTCATGCAATCACTCCCGAGCGCACAGCCAGTGCTTTTCTGCCTGGAAAAAACGCTAGGTGGACACGTGGCCTAAGAAGTGTCCACAAATCGTTTCCATGGCAACGTTCAGACGAGATGGAAACAGCTCCTTCTATGTGATCAAAATTCTTACACTTCAGTTTAAAAGACTTAATTTGAAAACCTGACAGTTGTTGCTGCTTCCTGTTTCAAATACGTTTCCTTGGAATACTTTGAATTTTTAAGCATTATTATTAATATTTTTTTCATATTGCATGGCGTGTTGTGCTCGTTTTTAAGTTCTCCATGATGTTGCTTTAATGTCAACCAAAAAATAGAAGTTTTCCAGATTTTTTTTTGAAGAGGAAGAACCAGAAATACCAGAGAGAAGGTAACAGCAGCTCATGGGTTCAACTTTCTCCTGTCATTTCTAAGAAGAGAAAAAGAATCCCTTTACTTCCTCATTGTCCTCCTTTAGTCTGTTTCTTCAGTGAGGGAGGGAAACATACAGATCATGGCTTCCAGCTAAAGGAAGTGACCTTATTTTACCACAAAGATCATCTCAGAGCCACACACAGGCTGTAGACCAGCAACAAACAACACAGAAGACATCAACTGTGACTGAAACAGTGGTTCTTCTTGTTATGTTTTTTTTTATAGGATATCTTAAAATCTGCTGCTCAGCATCTACAGGAGTGAAGCACCAGCAGAAAGTCCCTACTCTGACTAAAACACAGGCTGAAGTTCATCCTCATTCTTGTCTAAATGAGCGGGGCAAACTTTGCTTCACCTCAGCCAGAGCCTGTTGCAGATATTTCCTGGTTCCTGGAGCGCTCCACAGTCAGCAGTTTGGTGCACGGAGGGTGAGACAACACGAATGTGTTTCTTTCAGCTGTGTTTTTGCACACTGACGGAGATGAAAGGTCGGGATGTTTGTGTCAAAATGAAACCTAGAGCGATGCTCAAATAGCCCGATGTTTACAGAGCAAATAGACGTTAAATAGGAAAACATCCTCCTCCAGGCTACAGCGTCACTGCATGGAGCAGGCCGAGGAGATCTACCTTCTGTTGTGACGAGATCACTATCCAAAAAAACTGTTGAAGTGAACCTGTCTGAAGCAAACAGCGTTACATGCAAAAACAAGGTGGCCTGAACTATAAGATACACAAGGCGAGACAGACGTTGACAATTGGCCAGTCAGCCGACAAAACAGGGAAGTGAGTAAAAAAACCCATACAAAGCAGAACAGCAACAGGAAAAGAGTAGAACAAGAGTGCTCATGTGGAATGTGATATCAATGAATACAAAGAAAAATACCAACAAACACAGGAACTAGCTCGGGCGTTTTTAGCTTTCCAGCCGGTTCTACAATACTCAGATTTATTTTAAAAATGATCCGATAAAGCAGAAGCCCAGATTATAAAGACAGGCTTCTTAAAATGTACAAATTAACCACAAATTATTGCAAGTTTGGGCTCGTATGCATGGGAAGTAGCAGGAGGAAGGTCGACCAGAGCGCAGCTCAGAAACCCAATGCCCTCGTCTGGACACTCATTGATGAAAAGGCCTCGTGTTGGCTGTTTAATATTCCAACCACACATTGGGAAATTCAGAAGTTCTCTTTATGCATGCATTGAGATGGAGAGTTTTTTTTAAACTCACCGCTCCACCCCGAGGGGGAGGGAAACACGCTGAGAGGTTAGCACAGATGTGTCAATCATGGTTTGCTTTCTGCAGAAGGAGCTTCCAGAGAACAGTTCATTAACAGGAAGAGAGCGAGTAGTCAGAAGATCAATATTCAGTCTCCGCCGTTACGTCTGCATTGCACAGGCTGCAGGGGAACTCAGCAGTGTTTGTATGCTTTTAGACGGACAGATACAGCGTGTAGGGAACAGCCCAGCGACCAGAGAGCGTACGTCATGGTTGAATTTGCTCTAATGCTTTTGTTGAAGGAGTATACCCTTAAAAAAAAAAGAATGCTAGGATGGGGAAGGATAGAACCGCTGCATTGATTTGCTCATTTAATGATTGACTAACAAGTTGATCAGCAACTATAAATAAATCATTGCAGTCGTATCTTAAGCAGAAATAGTTCTAGCTTTTTGGGGGGGAATCATGGGAGTGATTCTCTCTGCTCCCCCCCTGGATGAAAATGAACTCCGGGTTATAAAATCAACAGAAAACCAAACTGAGGTTATTAATCAATCAATACCACCTTTATGAAGGGATGCAGAAAACCACAGTGCTCCATGTAACATCTGCCGGACAGAAGAGGACAGGAATTCAGTCTGTTTCTTTCTGAGAATGCAACACTCGTATTAATATCCTGCGTGCAGGGAGTCGAGTGTTCACTCCCTGACAGGCGGTAATGAAACCCATGACACGGAGAGAGAGCTGGCTAACATCTCCAAACATTACACTGCCTGCTTGCTCAAACAATAGAAGAAGACTCAGCTGGAAAGTCTTTAAGAAACTCCCACATATTCCAGCTTGGTGATTTGTTGTTTTAATGACAAGGTAGTCCGTCGTAACGGCTGCAGCAAACACATTTTCACTTTTAAAATGATGAACTTCTGTGTCGATAAAAGCAGCATTTCTGAAAAACAAAGTAAATGCCCGTCTCAAATCCTCAACGACCTCAACTTCTGACAGGTCTGTCAAAACTATATTCGCTATGTCACATATTTAAACTCATAGCTGTCTGATCTGATATGCAGAATAATCCTAACAGAGGACACTGAGCATGGGAGTTAGCTTTGTTAGCATTAGCTTAGTCAGAGTTTCAACATCAAAAATGGCTGAGTGTTCAGTTTTTTCACCCTGGAGCTTCCTTCCACCATCTTAATTTAAAAACTGGCAGCGAACACTGTAGTGGTGTTCCTATTGGACAAAACTGGAGTGAAGCGTGTGTGAACGTAAACAGACAAGATTTTTCACTGCCACTGCACGTGGAATTTTTCCTGACTGTCCTCAGGTAGATTTTCTGCATGAAGTCGAGGTGAGCTGGTGTGATAATAAGCAGGAAATGTTCAGGAAAAGCATGCATTTACTTGTATGTAAAGGTCAAACTGTCATTACAGCGTCAGACTCTGTTGCTTCATCCAACACTTCTGCTTCGTCATTTCTTTCCCCCTGAGCTGTTGCCACTTTTTTCCGGTTAAGAATAAAGAGGTCTACGTTGGACATGGCAAACAAAGGTTTTGACATCATCTTGAGTGTAAATTCAGCTAAATATGGAGACGCATTCGCAGAAAGAGCAAACTCCAATCCATCAGAAGAACCAAATGTCCAAGAGTGATAAGATGAAGTAAGGAACATTTTCTATCTTTCAACAACAGGCTCAAATCAAAGTCCTTTATAGAGTTTGTGTGCATGAAGGCATTGTCTGCAAAACGCAAAGTGTAGTGCATTACCTTTTGATTAGATTTTAAAAAGAAGAAGAGCACACGGCGTTATTTATTGTCACTGTCATGCAGCACCTCTGTGTTTTCAATAAGAAATGTCAGTAAATTACAGACTTTGCTAATCCAGTGAGAATGTGTCGCACTAAACACAGACGCTAGGGGGTCCAGAGCTATCCAGGCAACACTTATCCCGGGCTTCTACGTCTAACTGAGGTTCATTTGTATCAATACATTTTATGTTGGAGGTTAAAACGTAACAATCTTTGCACAGTATATTTTAAAAGTCTTTACAACATGCAAACAGTACAGAACTGACACAGACTTTAAATCACTCAGCTCTAACTACATAAAGTTATTTCAGTCAGTTGCAGAGTAACCTGCGTACACAAGCTTCAGGTAGACACCACATTTATGTGAGACATTATTCAGTCAATCAGACAGGAAATGCAATATAACAAATGCTTCTTAGCAGTGTGAGAGCTAATAAAACACACAGTGGTGAACAAAACCCCCCCTCCGAACCGACTTCTTTGAATTTAGAAAGAAAAAGATAATAATAACATCTTCTGCATGTCTGTTAAAGTCTCTGCGGTGTTAACAGCGTATGCATTCATCACATAAAGGTGCAAAATGTATCACAGGTAGCATAAGTGTGCTGTAGGAAGTCTTGGGGATATGATTTCCACTAGCAACAGAGTTAATAGGGAAAAACATTTCAGTGGGATTAAGTGCTGACACGACTCCTTTTTGTGTTTAAAAGGTGAAGTGGAAAAAACGGCGTCTACCCTGCACGCTCTCCTTGAGGAATCTCAGATCATTTAAACAAGACTCTCTCCCTGCAGACACAGACACACTGTAAACTCTGGTCTGCACCGTGCAGCCTGCACAGACCCACACAGCCTCGAGCGCACAGCGAGTAGACAGCACGATGACATCAGAGCGTCTGCCCGGGGTCATGTGAGCAGAGAGGTCTGGGAGCGGTGCACTGAGCCGTCACATCGCACAACAACAGCCACCGAAACACAGCGGGCGTAAGACGTAGTGAGCACACACAGGTTGGGCTTTGTTTGCAGTACAAACATTAAATGCAGGAGAACGTATCCATCACTGAATGGTGTGACATCAAGAGTTTTCCAACAAGAACAGGTTAGCTTACCACAAGTTATCCTACCTGTAAACCCGGCGTACGTACACGCAGGAGTCTTTGAGATCTGGCACTCGAGCGGTGAGAGCAAAAGACAACAGACACCATGGGGCAGGATTTATGTTTCACGTAAAGAAAAGAGTCAATGTTTACCTCAACCTAGAAGAAGATTAGAAATGTCACTGATTCTCACAGCTCTTTTTAACCTCTCAACTGGATTCCTTTGCAAAAACTCAGCGTTTCTCCAAAGACGAAGTGTCCAAAATATTACCCCCTGGAGTGGTGCGGTGAGATTTCAGGCCTTCCTAATCAAAAATGTCCATCAAATGGACCCAAAGAAAATGTATGGATATGAAGGCTTCCCCAGAAATGCTCATCTTCTTGTCTTGCTTTACATTTTGCTTTCATCATTCAGTGAGTGAGCTGTGTGAGAACCTATCAGACCACACACACACACACACAGATTGAGTACATCCACCAGAGAGAAGAATGGCATCCTGGGGCTGTTGGCTGTATCAACACTGTTTGCTTATCACACCGCCGTCTTATTTTCCCATGACATGCTGGAGGCTAACAGACTCCACATTTGACATCTCCTCCTCATACATGTACAGCCTAAAAGTGGATCATTAGGGCCGACTATGAGGTCTGGGACTATTAGCTTATCTCCAGAAATCATCATACTATGGCAACACTTGGAAAACAAATGTGGCTTTTAAGGAAACTATAAACAGCTCAAGAATCTTACACATTACATGGAAATGCAATCCACTTATTCTCCGCCCCACCAATTATCTGCTGCCTTTGCAAACCAGACCAGAGTTCTGCATTGACCCTGGTCCAATCGACCTAAAGCACAAAAACATTACTAGGTGGTAACCTCAAAATATATAAAACATGCAGACGGACACGTGTCGCCACACGGTTTTATCTTCAAAGTCTGAGCCTCTGCCATCGAGGTGTTACAGCCGTCCCTATTTCTCCTCAGTACGTCCTAACAGTATACAGCACGGAGAGAAGCGACCGTCTACTGTCAGATTGTGTAAGCACTTTGCAATTCAGAAGCACCCAATGTGGTGGTAAAAATGTTGGATTCAGAAGGCACAGAGGAACAAAAAGATGTGACTTAAAGCGAATGTGTACTCTGACTTTGTTTAGTTATCGCACTTGAGGTTGTTCTCGCAATATTAAATAACTCCATGGATGCATCGCATATTTTCTCATGCAGACCTTTATACGTAATGTCTTAACAATGAACTTGACCGTTTACATCACTGAAGACCAGGAAGGCTGTCCTTAGTTCCTTTTTTGTACTTTACATTTTGGCTACCAAAACTCTACTTTGGTCACAAAATAACCGTACAGGGCTCGGCTGTCAACGGGGCCAGATTCTAAAACTGCCGCCCTGACGAATCCTGTGGGAAAAAAATCATATATTCCAACTTTAGTTTAAAGGCTGCAGTGAACTCACTAACTTGTGCACACACAAACACTGACAAAAGGGGAAATGGACATTTGAAATGTGCAAGTAAAACTAGAGAGCGGAAACGTTGCAGCCAGGGTGCATTGAAGAGCGGCAGCTTTGACAGAAAGAAAAACATTGCAGTACCATGTCTGGCTCCTAATTCCTACAGAACTTGTTTATTCAGCTGAGGGGAACATGTTGTGTGCAGGAGAGATTCAAGCTAAGATTACATACAAGGAAAGGAATGAAATGAAACGTCAAAGACAAAGACTAGAGAGCGGAGATCGCTGTATGATGAGTGAGAGAGATTATAATCGGTGTCTGCATGAGGTGATGATTTGTAGTCAAGTCTAGGAGAAATGAATGCATCAGCTAATGCCAAGACTGCATGTGTGTGTGTGTGTCCTGCATGCTAAACACACAGCTGATCTTTGCCATCACTGGTTTCTCTTGTGGCTCTCTGAGGGGCACAAAGGGCAGATTGAAGAATCAGGAGTGTCTCCGCTCTCCTCTCTCCCATTTAGTTCATGATGGAGTCTCCTTCAGAGGTTGACAGTACTGTATTTCTTAACTTCTCCATGAATTCAAGCCCTGATCTTTTTGCAGTTTCCTATAATATTTGAGCGCCCCGATCGCCTTCACCACCTGGAGCCGAGGTCGAAAGAGGCCACATGGAAGTGCTTGATTTCCCACGTTTAACAGAAACAGAGATGTGGTTGAGAAATACTCTGCAACACTGAAACTACTAGGGTCATCAACATGTTCAGGATACCAAGAGTTTTAATGATCGATAGTCTCTTTATCCTCTGTCATATTTTTAACACAAAACTGCCGAGAGAAAGTACTGCCTAAAAATCAAAGATAGATCTCGCCTGATTAATCGTTATCTTATTTACTGGCCAAATAAATCCCGTATTGGTCGAGCCCTAATGCCTGTATTGCACACAAAAAAGTTGGCAACCTTACGGTAGTGAAACGTTGCCAACATATTTGTGCAATAGACACCGTGGAGGAGTTGGCCCGCATTCTTCTGGTAATTAAAAACATGAAATACAGAATGCATGCGACTTCTAATTTCTGTAGTCGTGCCTGAAGAAGTGGGTATACTCTAAATTTTCCCCCAGATGTATTGTTTCACGTGTCCCGTCCTGCAGAGGATAACCAGCTTCCTTTATAATCAGTGACATGTAACGACTACTCTTGCATATTTAGTTCACATTTACACTCAACTTCCTCTGACTGACTTAAGGGAGGAAGGATTGTTGTGAAGTTAACATTAGTCACAGAAGAGGAGCAGATTTTGGCGGAGACAACTACATAGTTGAGTGAACTATTTCTATTGTGCATTGTTGGTGGTAATTATGTGTCACAAAGCAGTGCACTAGTGTACTAACTAGGGCTGGGCAATTAATCGAATCCGACATTCAGAACCTCTAATTGACCTAAACTTGCCCATGACGATTATTTTGATTATTTTCAGGGCAGAGTCACGTGACGACACGTCCGTTTTGTCTTTAGGGAAGACGACACCGAACAAAAAGAAGTCAAATGTAAACACTGCGGAAAAAACTGTTTGCAAGAAATGCAAGTTATTTATTTTCTACTGTTTTAGAGAAGTTGATTTCTACTTTCAAACTCAAATGTGTCGTTTTCACTTCAATCACTTTCATGCTTTGATTTCAGTTCAAAATATTTAATAAGTAACCACAAAATAGTTCCTCAGATATGCACTCTTTCATTAGAAACAATATCCCAGCTTTAATGGTTGAGCATATTTACAGTAGAGACCATGTCAGTGAACTATGAGGGCAAGAAAACAAAAACGAAATAATCGTTCATTCATCGTAATCGAGGTCAAATGTTCAATTAATCATGATATTGATTTGCGGTCATATCGCCCAGCCCTACTATATTGGTTTTGCAATTCAATGTATCAGTCATTATTTAGAAGTGGGTATACCTTATTAAGACTGACATATAAGTGGGTATACTACATCAATCTGCGTATACCTTGCACTACACTACTGGATATATGTCTTTGCACCTGAAAATGTAAACGTAGCTCTATATTTTCAACAGTTTAGGTACACCTTATGGGAAAAGCGGGCAGATAACAAACGAGCCAGCACATTTGAAAGCACTCAAAAATACGACCAAAGATCCAAAACATGACCCATATTTCTGCAGCGCCTACAGTTCAACACATTTAGCTTAGCTTAGCCAGATATAGTTATGGTCTGAGTGTTTTAAAGCTTCAATAACGCAGTCTTTGAGGCTGGAGTTTTATGTTAAACGCAATACAAGGTCGTCAAAGCTGACTTGAATATGACACTCAGCAGAAATGATGACAGGGTTTTACTTTTCTACCTGCTACAACATAGCCACGTCAAGTCGGAAGAGAAACACCTTTAGGCAGTAAATAGACAACAACATACAAAGTGTAGTAGTACACGTAATGTCGAATTGGATGTGTAAATATTAGACTTGTATGTTTTCGATACAGTTTGAGGGCGATTTCATGTTTTTAAAGCTGTTCTCTAACTTACTAAACATCTGGCCTCTCACCGAAACTTTGTGACGGAAGAGAAATGACGCGTCCGGCCAACGGTTGTGACTGACAAGCCGCGGCGTCCAATGGCATTCGATGAACTGACCATAAACATTCCAAGCAAGTCCGAGACGGCCAATTAGCGTCAGTAGGGGGTGGGTCATTTGAGATTTCAAGTTAGATGGGTTTCCAGAGGCCCAAGCCCCGGGGTGGCAAAATAATAATCGCCGAGGAAATGTAACGATGGCCGCGGGGCTGCTGACCGGTTAGTCTGGCGGCACCGGACACCCCTCCTTCAGCGACAACAAACAAACGAACAAGCCGGCTTCCTATGCGACCCTAATAACACTTGATTCCTGGCTGACATGAACATGATAGAGGCAGCACAGCAGTAGAATAATTAGGGGTAGCACCGGTGTAAACACCGTGAATAAAATAAACACCACCTACCCAGAAACTCTCCAGGAAGTACGGCGTTATCATCTTGTTTTATTCCTCTTGGCCGCAACTCTCAAAATTGTCGTGCTGCAACTTTTAAAGCGTAAATCATCCGCCGTCCTCCCCCCGTTTCTGTAGTATCTGCCTTTCCCCTTATCCTCCTCTCCCCTTTCTTCTTCTCCCTCCCCACCTTCAGACTCCACCTCCACTCCGCCGTGCAGCAGACTCTCTGCTTCTTTCTCTCCGTTGACATTCAGACTCTCTCTGGTGGACGAAACAGCGCCACCAATGGCGGATTTAAAAAACCAGAGCAGTTGACGACGGGGCCGTCGCTAGGTAAAATGTTGCATTCACGTGCATCACGTAAATTCCTGTACTCGGCGAGAAATGTATTTTTAACATTTTAAAGAGAGCTACAGCAGGTCTTTTATACCAACATCAATAAGTATGGTGGCCATGAAGGCCAACTGCACAAGTATTATATGATTGCAAAAATCATATATTATTTTACCATCATGTTACTTCAGCATCTTTTGCACTACTCACCACTGCACTGTTTCTTATTTAGTCTTGTACATATTAGTCTTTGCTTATTATGTTTATTGTTGATATTTAATGTTGTACCTGTACATAAGAGAGCACAGTTCACCGACGTTTAATTCCTTGTGTGTGTAAGCATACCTGGCCAATAAAGCTGATTCTGAAAAAAAAACCTCACCAGATGGGAAACAAATTTTACCAAATGCAAATGTATACATTTAAAAAACGAAAAAATATTTCATGAAACATCAAAAACATTTCAGTTACTGCAAAAAAACAACAACATTCAACTCTCCTGGAAAATATTTCACCTTCTGCAAAAAAAAAATTCAGAAACCACTATGGGGAGGATATTACTAGGCTACTTGTTTGTGATTGGACTGAACTCACGTCACTTAGAAAAGTAGAGTCTGTTGGGGCCCCTCCAACCATCACTATTGTGTCTGCCAGTGTCCTGACGCTTACTCCTCTTCCTCTTTTCTTCACTCCCAGACAGATAACTCCTCTTCATTTGCCTTCGGTGCGACTTTCGTTGACAAACTTTGGTTTTCACAGCAGTAATGTATCTAACATTTGGCAAGGAGAGTGAGTGTTGTCAGATGGGTCCCCCTTAGGTTGTTTTCTACTGTCATTGCAAAATTTGCACATTTTGAGCCACAGCTGTGTGGGGGGCCCCTACCGGCCTGGAGACCCAAGCAGTTACCTGCCTTGTCTATTAACTGGCAGTGTCTCTGATAGTTCTACCCTTTAGGGTTCTGATGTATTTGCAATTCAGAAGGTGAAATATTTTTGATGATTCCAGAATTAATTTTGTTGTAAAAATGTTTTTGCAATCATGTAATATTAGTACAGCTGACCTTCAGGGCCACTATAAAATCGGACTCCTTAACACCAGATTATCATGCAATTACTTTACCTCTCTGTAGCTATTGTCCATCATTTACCACTATGACTGCACTAATAAAACCATGCTGTGCAGTCATTTTAAGTGCAATTTTACTGCAAGAACTTCTAACAATTTCTTTGTGTACATAGTTTTTATTAGGACTATTGTTATCTGTATTGTAATTCTTTTTTTATGTTTGCCCACTGTCACTTTTCTATTTTTACATTTTGTTTACTATATTTCTATTTCCTCTCTTCTTGTGAGCTGCTGTAACAACTGAATATCCCTCTACGAGGAATCAATACAGCTTATCTTAAATTAACTACTGCAACATCAAAATGTCCACTGATAATCAGTATCAGCTTTATTGGCCAGGTTTGTTTGCACATACAAGGAATTTGACCCCATAGTGGTGAGGAGTGCAAAGGATGCTGGGATAGACATGATAACAAATAGTGTAGTTATGTTCCAGATGGGTTGATTTCCATGAGAGTTTTCACAGTATTTACATTAAAGCAGTGTGACTGTGCAAAGTGTGATGACAGAGGAGAGGAGATTTCCCTGGTTGTCAGATAATACTGAATAATACTAGATTTGGACTCTGCTCTGAACAGAACTTGGACAAACTATTACAAATACCCAATAACAATGAGTTTTAAAAAGAAGAGGCATGTTTGTGAAGTAAAATGCATCACTACAACTTAAAGTTTCATTCCCATAATCCCCGGTCATGTGACATGTGCCTCACAAAAAAACTATAAAAGACTTGAGAGGTATTACGTGCTGTAGTGTGTATGTGTGTGTGTGTGTGTGTGTGTGTGTGTGTGTGTGTGTGTGTGTTTTGTGTCTCTCTGTCTCCCTCCAGTCGCTCTGCAGGTTGGTGCTCTCCTGCAGCTGCTGATTGAGCTCACCTGATGCCAACTACCAATCAAAGGGCCTCAGCATAAAAAGCATGAAAGGAGAGCACAGTTGCCAGTGGGTCATGCAGTGATCGTGGTGAAGTGAGCGCTGGTCTTACTTCTTCAGTGGAAGAAGGGTGTCGTCTGACAAGAGGCCTTCGTTCAGTTTCTTTTGTTAACTGGGATTCTGTGTTGGTGTTAAATTCATGTCAATGTTTGGCTTCACTTTAGTTGTGTTTTGATAGAAGCTCGTTTTCAGTTAAATTGTGTAGGGAAGGCTTATCCATTTTAAGTTCTGTTAAGTTCTTCTTTCATCATTCCTGATTTTCAATTAGTATTTTTACTCCCTTTATCCCCTCGACATCCCGGGGAACGTAACAAGATTTCTGAGACGTCAATGTGAGGAGGACTGGACAGATGTTGAACTCAACGTCCGAGTTTCCATCTCCTCCACGTTTCCTCGCATGACATCATTGCGCTCTCGCAGCTGGAAGAAAGCTCTGCGATGTTTGAGTAAAGAGACAAAGGCCTGGAATAATGTAAACAGTTTATTGGAACAATGTACAGATTCAAGCAATGGTAACCATTCACATCCACTATATCATCTTACAAATATTACAAAATTACTACAGTACAATATAGAGTCTTTGCATGATCCAAAATATTTGGTGGCCCCAAAAAGTATTACTTTTTTTTTTTTTTTAATTCAGCAGCTTATTCAAAAAAAAGAAAGAAATCAAACCATGTCTATCAAAATGATGTTTTCGCTTTTATCAGCAAAAAAGATGAAGGCAGATCGTCTAATGGAGAGAGAAGGCTAAATGAGAGGACAGGACTTTCTTTGACGACACATTCCTTAATATTGGTGGGTGCTTTACAAAATACACGTTCAATAAAGCTTCGTAGAAAGTCAAAGTTAGATCTGCAAACATTACGTTTGAAACAATATGTTTACACGTTGTCGACAGGGTTGGAAATTAACTTTTTCGCCTACCTGCTAATTTTTTTTTACCTGCCACCTTTTAACCGGCAGCGTGATGTAATGACGTATAACATCAATCTATTTTATGAAGGGAAATGTTTCAACTAGAAAACACTGACATGCTCTTTGTCTCGCTCATAAACACAAAAAACCTGTTTATTTGTGAGGCTGGTAAGAGTCTCCATTGCAGCCGTGTCTTCAAAGGTTAATTTGGTTTTATTGAGCTGCAAATGAAGCTCGACTGAGAGGCAGGATAATCAACGTGTTGTTTTAAAATCCCTCTGTTACGTTACTTTTAGTTACCCGCCAATGTGAGGGGTAAGTTGAGCAAATTCACCCGTCACTGCAAAAAAGAAAACACACCCGTATTTGGCGGGTGAGGGGGGCTAATTTCCAACCCTGGTTGTCAACCTACTGTACGTCTTTGCATTTAAATTCGGTGTTTCTTTAGATACAGAAGACTGTATATCTATTGCAAAACGCCAACAAAGTATTTGCTCTCAAGGCATTCTGTGCACTTTACTCTAAGTATTTACCGCAGTCTTATAACAATCACTTTGGACTCTAAAAGCACGTTAATTATGTGCAAGTTACCGTAAGATTCTTCCCCCTGCTTTGCAGTTGTAATCACGTTGGACAGGCAGCAGTGCTGCACACATAAGGACACTAATGTCATTTAACACCCACAGTTATCCGTTTCTAACATAAAGGGCGAGACTGATCTGAAGTCTTTGAGAGGAGATGCATAAAAGGCATACACATGAGGGCTTAACGAATAACACTGAACACAGACAACCTGAGGTCAACACATATTCAAGTAGTGAAACACAACTACAATGGATAGCAGCAGTCGAGTCAGAAGTACAGCACAGTAAAGGTGGGGATCGTTTGTGTTTGACAGACCTATAAGAGGACTTTACACACACACACACACACACACACACACACACCCCATCGAGCTGTAGTTACTCCATTTTTTGCATGCCAAACAGCTGGAATGTGACAAGACGAAATCACTTCAAAACACAAAATGATGTGGCACATACAAGTCTCTGCCTCTGTATTCCATGATGCATTAAATCCTGTATTCACTACTTAATCGTATTAGTATTAAATCGAACAGAGCAGGTAAACATGTCAGACTGTTCATGTTTGTCTAAGACACTAAACTGCTTTAAAAACTAATACACTTATTGCATTTCTTAAAAGCATTTGAGCAGCAGTTCCTCATTTGTGTTCTAGCTAAAGTCATATTCAAGGATTTGGCTACATCTTCATTATAAAGCACTCGCTATTTAAAATTGAAGTGCATTCAATGTGCATTACAAACGTTTAAAATACTGCAGTTATTACTCTGGCCAGCAGAGGAAATAATTACTGGCTGGGCATTAAAAAAACAAAAACAATCAAACTAAGTCTCTCCAACCCATCATGGAATACATTCAGGCTTTCTGTAACTTAAACACTTTATAAAATAGAACAGCGCAAACACAACCGGAGACGATAACAGCGTTGTAGTTTCACAGTATTTAAAATCTATACATCCAGCTATGGGGTAAGAGTTTAGGGAGGACACTCCAGCGACAGAACGTGACGTTTTCAAAGCCCCAGTGGTGTAATACATTAATGTTTACTATGCACTTTTTAAAAAAACCTTTTGAATCAAAGCGCCCCTCCCTCCCCAATAATCCCCCCGTTCACACTATACGTTGGGGTGTGAGGGGCCACCAACATGCAAGAGATGAAAGCATCCAAGTACCCCACAAAAAAACACAACCACCCAAAACATTACACAGTCATCCTGGAGATCATGCTTTTAGCACAAGGAAGCCAAACACCCAAGAAAGAAAGACATCGAGAAATCAACACGTTTTGACATTCGCTCGATGGACTGCGAGGTTCTGACAGCCAGAAATCTACGAGACAGGATCTGTGGTGCTTCTCCTTCACACATGGTATATAAAGGATTGTAAGCATTTAAAGCTCTGCAACGTCCAGGACACATTCACACCACGAGACCAAACTCCAACGTCACATCACAGCCAAGATTGTTACACCTTTTTTGCCCCACATTTCCGTGTGTGTAAACCCAGGCATGCTACACTACAGCTGAGGGCTGTAATTCTCTGGTGAAAGGAAACGAAACGAAAACTTTAAATAGATTAAAATACAAGGTCAAAGAAGAACCTTATCACAGGGCTGATGACGGCTGTCCAACGCAACACGCATCACTAATGTTCCACAGCTTCACATCACAACGGTACACGCATGCTACCTACTCCCAGAGAAGCTGCTCTTGTGCTCTTCAGTGACATTTTTAACAGCCTTTGTCCTGCTAAAGAAGAGGATCATCCAAAGACGTCCCATGGCTATAAAATGATTAATTACTCTCTGTGATATGCAGCATTATTAAATTAAAAATCCCCCGGTTTGATGCTAAGATAGCATCAGCTGCTAGTTGTCAGCTATTTGGAGGAAAGATCTCTTGATGAACCTTTAACTTCTACTCCACAGGTAGACTTCAGTCCTATTGAGAACTATTACACGTCTTAACCTTCCTGACGTTATTTTTAATCCACTCCTAAATGCGCAAACTCCTCCTCTAGCCAAAATCAAAGAGCAAATGCTTCACAGAGTTTTGCACCCTTCTCCCTGTATTTACTGACATTTCTTCTCAGTAGGTCAGGGAACAGAAAATAAAATGTTTGTGGGGATAAATGGAGAGAGAATAAAAAGGTGATGAAGTTCATTATTTTCCGACTGAGGTGTGATAACATGAATTTTCCTCCCATTATAAGGTTGTTCTGCCGGTCCCTTCCCCCCCACCCCCTCCTTGCCTGTGCATGGGGGCACCGAGCACTGCAGCTACCACCTCCCACCCACCCCGTCCGTTAGGTCGGGGAGGGGTCCGCACCCCTTCCCCTCCCCGTCAGCAGGCAGACCCTTCCCCCCGATAAAGGGTAACATGTTCCCTGGGTAAAAGAGGTTCCCTATGTTGTCTCCCGTAGTTAATCACCTGTGTGGACAGAGGGAGGGAGGGAGAGAGAGAGAGGGAGGGAGGGAGAGGGAGGGAGAGAGAGAGAGAGGGAGGGAGGGAGCGGGAGGGAGGGAGAGAGAGAGAGAGAGGGAGAGGCAACATAAGAATAAGGGATTTAGGAAAAGTTGCACATCAAAAAAATATACATCAAAGAAACTGACCCCAGTGATGAGGCACACTGCTGAGGGAACAGTTACACCCCGTAAAAGGTCGCCAGTCGTTCTTTAAGCGGCAACGGGAACTGATCTGAGAAGCGCCTCCAGTTCTCCTCTCCCACCTGGTTCTTAAACCCGTGAAGGATCTGAAATCAGACACCAGAAAAAAAGTCATACCGAGTTATAACAGTGAGTGCCGCCTTTCAAAATAGATCCCGAGCATGACGAGCGTGTCACTGCAGACACTGACATTCTTCTGTTTGGCCACTGGGGGGCAGACAAGGTTAGTGAGTGACTTCCTGATTTAATCCAACATGCTTGAGCTCTTTTTGAATAAATGTTCAGGTTTTACCTTGTAGAACATGTCTCTGAGATCATCCTTTGGATTCACCCAGGAGGCCACCGCGTCACAGAAGAATATAAAATCCTGTTTGAGAGGAGAAGAAAACGAGGACACGTTTTAACTCGCAGTGCAACTCACAAACCCAAGAATCACACCAGCAGTGTGCGAGTGGACCTCACCTGAACTACACCTCCTGGGTTGACACTGATCATAGTGCAAATTCCTCTGAATGCAGAGTCTTTCTCCTCGTTGTCTCTTATATTTCGCAGAGAGGTGCACCTGGCGAGAGCGACGGCCACATTTAATATCAGACGAATCAAAAAAACACTGCTCAAGCAAGAATCTTACAAACATGTTGAAATCTACTAACGATACACTAACGTTATATCTGTGAAAAACCTTCATACAAATGTATCTTTAGGTGTCTTATCCTCAACTTCCTCATCAGTACAAACATATCAGACTTTATGTATTCGTCTACGTGAGGAGAAAAATGTGTCTATGATGTCGTGAGCTAAAACCACAACGAGTCAAGCATGCACACGCAACAGATTCAGATCAAACATTTAACTTTAAACAAACAAAAAAAAACGCTGACTCTTTACGTCTTCACTTTAGTCTATGAGTGATGTGTTCAGCACGACCTCGTCTGCAGCACCTTGAATATAACATTACTCTTTCTTCACATTGACTACAGAAGGTTTGGGCTCTTTTTTTGTTTTGTTTCTCGGGACAGGCACATGCAGCTGGGCGACTACTAAACGAGAAAGGGCTTTAAGGAAATGCTCTCTTTGTTTTTGGAGCACAAAAAAAAAAAACTGCACACTTTCTCTGTTATTGAACCAGCAAGGCATGTGACAAATCTGATCCCATGCATCTTTTAGGTTAGCGACAATTAACAATGACGAAAAACTACAAATTAAACAAATCAATATATAATACATGAAGGTGCTACTGAGGCAAAAAAAACAAAAATAACCACAGGTAGGACCTAAAAGAGGACAGGGTTAGTAACATGGTTGGCAATGATTTACAAACTGATAAGAACCAAAAAAAGAAACAACTGAAAACTTTTTTTTTGAGAAGGAGAGTGAGGAGAGGAGAGCGACAGTGGGGGAGGGGAGAGAGAGAGAGAGAGAGAGAGAGAGAGAGGGGAGCAACAGGAGACAGACGAAGAAGAAAGGAGGAAAGCAGAGAGGAGATGAATTAAATAAAAGATTGAATAATACACACCAGGGTCTTATAAACTGCTGTAGCATGGGTGCCACCTCTTGAGGACAAACGTAACCAAGACGACCAATTGTTATTGCTAAGGTAACGCAATCACGGTTACACACCACCAAACGCCAACCAAGACATGAGCAATGAGGAGGGGGAGGAGAAAAAAATAAAGAAAAAACAAACAACTCAGAGACATAAATCAACAGAATCTGTGTATGATAATAAGAATAATAAAGAGAGAGATTTCACTAGTGTTGATTATTACTGCCCCCGTCTGTCAGCCAGGAGGGGGCGGGGTGTAAAATATGACACTCTACAAAAACATACAACACGTTTAAGGGAGAACACATTGACAACTTTGACAGGACATTCATAGAAAAGAAGGCAAACAATGGCATCTGCTTTCACAAATCATAACAGCTATCTGATTGAGAGGCATTAGCTTGATTTTTAAATGGACACAGGCTCGCCAGAGATTTCTCCCTTAAACTCACAAATGTTCAATTTTTTTTTTCAGAAGAAACAGAAATGTTTGTTGTTGTTTTTACAAAAAAAAGGAAATGACAAGATTACTCCAAGCCAACTACATGGAGGGAGACTAGTATCCAGCACAGCAGAGGAGGAGGAGGAGGAGGAGAAGGAGGAGGAGGAGGGAGGACCTAAGTTTAAGAGACACAAAACTATGCAACATTCTCATTAACAAACAGGCATTTATGAACAGTCCAATGACACATGCAGAAAGCAGATGGTATGCTCATTAGAATACAGTTCAGTGCAGGATAAACTCACCAGAGCCAAACTCACATGGCTGAATGTTTACATTTTGCACCAGTAACAAACTGGTTTCTCTTGGAAATCTTTAAGCCGGATCCTGATTCATGCATCTAAATGTTTTGTTTATATACAACCACATTTCCCAAAAAGTTGAGACGCTGTAATAAAAATATGAATAAAAACACAATGTGATGATGTGCGAAACACTGAAACCCCCCCATCCCCCCACGTATCACATGCTGAAACTGAGAATTTTCAATGTTTTTAAAATTGTATACGCTCATTTTGAATTTGATGCCAACAACACGGGGCTGACCACAGTTTCTGTTATTTCTGTGACGCCAACAACGACCCTCTTCCTACTTTACCACATCTACCGTGAAGCTCAGAGGATGAAACGTGCTGCACGGATACGACGGGTTTTAAACAACAGGTGTCGTTTAGAATCACGTCATATAGCGGTTCACTTCCTCCTTTGAGCACGGTTGCGTTCACGTCTCCCGCGGACTGTACTCGAGTACACATGACACGTGACCACCTCTTCTACCTGACTCGGGCACAGTAGGCTACCTGAGTACGGTACGTTTGTGTTCACACTGATCAAATGAACCGGACTTTGGGGTCAAGCGTACTCGGATCCAGTCCCAGGTCCCCTAATGTGAATTCGCCCTGAATCATCACATTCTGTATTTATTTACATTTTCGTCCCACATTTTTTGGAAACAGGTTTGTACGTTTTTTGAGCCGTTTTTGTTTCCAATCACTTCATTGAAAAAAGGCAAAAAAATACTGGTGAACATGTTCACCGGTCAGGAACAGATTTTCATCCAATGAAACTCCAATGGCATCACAGTTCTCATACTTTAAGGTATCCTGCATCAAACGTCGGCCATTCTTAACAACATTTAACATCTATTGGCAGATATGCATCCACATTTAAAGAACAGTAAATAAAAGCAACAAATAAACTGACAGCAAACAAACAGGAACACATCTAGAGTCCCTACAGTTCTTAGATTTAGCCAGGTTACACTCCACTCCTGTATGCATGTTTTTTTTTCCACAATATTTTGACTCGTACTTTCCAATTTCTCAAAACAGGAGCGAGAGTGTAACCTTGCATTCAAAATCCTCTAAGCTAGGTGCCCTACGTTAAGTCACTTTAGGTGTTCTGTCAATCGTTTAGCAGTAGTTATTGTTTAAGTGTCCTTTTCTAACTATGTGATCTCACCTATCTGTCTCACACACTGCCTGAGCTTTGCATGTTGTTCTGCTTCTGTACTCTGGTGCACGCTCAGTCTGCATTAGTGAATCCAAAGACTGGGCACTTACACGGCTCGCTCGATTCAAGAGTGTTAAGAATTTCACACCGTGGCGTGCCTACGGTTTCATTTTTTATCTTTATTTACGCTGCCAGGCTGCAAATCAGCAGGGAGAAATATTTCACATGCTTTGGTGAAACCAGCGAAACTTGTAAGGCTCAAGATTTGGGAAGGGTTTTCTTGGATAGAGATTAAAGGAGGGGTGAAGGGGGGGCAGGACAGGCATCCTGATGGATGTGGTGGATCCTGACTGAGTGGACCTGAGTGTGTTTGAGCACCTCCCTGTGTGTGGCGTGCGAGCTGGCTGGCTGGCTCAGCACTGCCACCGAGTGGTACCTGTGTTCTCCAGAAGAGTCTTTGGGGTATTTGGCCTGTTTATGATCTCCACCAGCTGGTGCAGCACCATGGCGATGTACGGCTGCATCTCAGGCCCTGAGGGTGTAGAAACAGTGAGCACTGGTGGAAAGAAATCTGTGTTCAGTCATTTAATTCATCAAACACTGAGTGTAAACTGCTCCAATACCGCTCCAGTACATGAGTTCTATAAGTGCACAACACAAAGAAGCTGTTTACAATTAAGCCTGACTGGATTACATATCATAACGCAGTCTGTGTTTGGGGGTCACCCAGAGGGAGAGAAAAGTGCAGTTTCTGTGCAGAAGTGTTTAGGTGTGTGTTTCAACAGTACCTAGAGCTATGAACAAGCACGTTAGGCTTTATCAGAGGCATTGGTTGTGTACACAACAACTCTTGTGTAGTCAGGGAATTATTGTGAATATTATTGGAACGAAAAGCACTCACCCATTTGTATAGAAATCTCTCCAATGGCCCATGTTGCATTGTTGCACACTGATATTAGTTCTGGGTTTAAATTTGTACCCAGTATGGGCATAAAATCAGCTGCAAGAAGGAGAGCAGGTGAGCTTAGCATCAGGCTAACAGCTTGATCTAAAACAGTGTTATTTAGAGCTAACTCCCCAGTACATACCGATGCATGGTTTGACGTGTTGGAAACAAGCTTTGGTCAGATCTCCCAGCAGAGCGAAAGAACTCTGACGCACTTCTGGCATTTTGTCCTTAAAGGTTGGAGTGAAAAAAAAACAACAACAATGTGAGTGACATCATCACTTCATCAGACAAGTGTGAGGTAGAAGAGTTTAACAGCTGCTCACCTGCATGCACTGGTACATGAGTGTGAGGATGTTGCTACGGGCAACCAGCTGCTCAATAGTGCCCCCTAAACCTTCTGCCAGTCCGCTAAGCAGATCCAAAGCCACGATCATGAAGTCTTTGTCCGGGGCCTCATACTGGTCCGGCTGGGACTGATGAAGCTTCAAGAGAAAGATACAGCAGAGTTGAATTAATTAAGCACACATATAAAGTGTAATGAACCAGAAGAACTTGAAGGCTAATTTATGATTTGCTCTGGCTGATATGTCGGGGTGGGCCCCCTCCCTCCCTTTCAGACAGACTTCCACATGACCTTGCTGTAATCCGGCAAATCACAAGCATTCATCCTAGAGGAGTTGGGTTTAAGTGCCTGAGCTTTAATTGTCCCAGGCCGGACTACAGGTACTTTAAATAATATGCAACGAAAATGGGTTTCTAAGAATGTGTTACATTCTCAGATCAGTAGAAATAAAAAAGTAAATGCATGTAAAACTGTACGGGTACAGTGTACCACAATTTGAGTTTTACATAGCTTTCACACTTTCATTAAACTCCTGAAGAACTCCTGATATTTTCAGGAGGAGCTGCATGTGTGAACCAGACAGCTGAATTTTTCACTCTGACTTCATCCGGATTTTCTCCTGCAGGCTCCCTGGGTTTTTCCCCACAGAAAATCCAAGTGAGCTCATGTGAGAACTGTGAGCACTCAGTGCACGACCATAGACTGTATGCACGCGACCGCTATGATCTCTGGGCACCCAACAAATTATACAAATGAACCAGACTGCCGTCAGCAGATCGTAATTTTTCGTATTTACAAAATATGAAGTTAATTACTGAAGTTATAGACTAGCCTAAAATGACACAACTGCATCAACAAATGCAGGAAGAACTTGCACAAGAAACAATCAAGGAGTGTGAATGTGCAAATTCAGGCTGATGATCGCCTACCTTTTATCATCATTAGAGCAAAAAAAGATCTAGGACTAAATATATAACTCCTGTTTCTTCACTTCAATAACTTGTTTTCTCGTGTGTGGCGTGTCTGACAGTAGCCTAGAAGATGTAATATGTCAGCTGCAGCCCCGACGGTAGAGCCCAGGGAGCTGTACAGGATAATAAAAATGAATATGAAAACAAAACTGAAATGTTTAATTTCACATCTTCTACATGCAAAAAGTAGGAAGTGTCAGAGCTTTGTTTAGTCTCTGTTGTAGGAGCAGACCTGTAAAGCATTATTAATAACTTTCACGGTTATTTGTTTATACTAAAAATCATACAGGAAAGTGTTTTGTTGGTCTCTCCCCACTGAGGATCAGCTCACAGCCCTCCATGGCATAGGTTACCATGGCGATCTACCCCGGTAAGAAGTGAACCACCTTCGTAGTACTGAAAAGGCAGAGTTTACCCTGAAGTGTCCTCGCTAACCAGAAAAACCTGCTTCGAAGTTACAGGCCCCGGGATATTTGGCCAATGTTCTCCTTTAGTACACGAAGTAAACAGGAGAGTATATATTATTTATTTATATTTATACATTCGAGAGTCCAACACACTCACCATGGCTTGAGCAAGAGTCTTCTGGACCAGGTTGACACAGCGTTGGTACACAGGCTCACAGTAGGGCAGGAAGCCGCTCTGCAGGGCCGTGGCTACAGACGACAGACACTGACGAAGGCAGACAGAGGTCAGATACAGTCAGAGGTCTGTTTGTAGAAGAACCAGGACTGACACAAGTCGTGCTGTCACTTAAAAAAACAGACATGTAATGTTTGAACACATTGGAACCCCCTCCCCACCGCTGCAGATACAAAACATTTGATTTAACGTTACAATAATGAGCCTTGACAATCCAAAAGGACAGATTTATTTTTAATATTATTCACCAGAAACACAATCAGCTTTCTATTTATTCACAATATTACCCGCTGACATGAACACCTTTTCAGAGTGCACAGATGTTCGTGGTACACACAACTATTTGGGGTTTGTAGCGACCCTGTGTCTCTCCATCAAAGCAGCGGGCTGCAGAGAGACGAGTCTCCCTCAGTTTGCATCTCCTGAATCGTGCCCAAGCCAGTTGCTTTTTTCCACAACATTACTGTCTTCATTTACTGAGGTCAAGAGTGCATGCAAAGGTCAAGTTACACTGAGAGCACCCTCTGCTGGATACAACTGCAAACTACTTCAGACAGCCTGATGCGCTGATAGACTGAACATTTTGAACTTTCCTCCCCAAATGACAGCCCGAGACACAAGTGACTCATATATGAAGTGCACAAAAGAAACTCACTTCTAATAAAGGGAAGAGGTCTTTGTCTTCATCTTTTAGCTGGTTCCACTTCTGGATCAGCGGGGGCATCAACATCTGGATGTATTCCTACAAATTACACACATTTAATTAGTCTTTACACCGACACAGTTTGATACTAATAAGTGAGAATGATTATTACAGACATGAATGCACTCATGCGTACATTTAAACAAATAAAGAGAAGCACAGGGGATTCAATAATGCCTGTTTTTATCTTCAGGGCGTCATCGTTTATACTTCAGAAGTTAAACTAAAACTTGATAAAAACTACACACATAAAACAAGTAAGAGGGCCGCTCCTGCTGCAGCCGATGATGAAGAATGGGAATAATGAGAATATTGTATTAACACACCCACACACAGCACTGTTCTGAGTTATTGTTCTACATACCGGTTTATTGAGATGATGACCCACTGAGTCTGCGAGCGTTCCTATGGCGTCGTACAGGATGAGCAGGTTTTTGTGCTGGTACTTGTTGAAAGCGAACACGAGTGTGTCCAGGATGAAGGCCAAGTAGGGCACCAGCTCTGTGCACGCCTCCTCCTCCAAAGTGGCAAAGGCACTGGCGGAGTGGAGAGAATAAAAAAAAATAGGAGACAGGGTTTGCAACATTGAGAAATCGGGATGCAACTGAAGCCTGAGGGAGGATTTGTGCATGTAGCAAAGACCAAAACTCTGTGCCGGGTCTCTAACGTGCTGCAAAATCAGAACTTCATGCTCACCTGCAAGCAGCCTCCTGCACACGCTTGTTGCTGTCCAGTATACGTTTGAGCAGCTCCGTCATCAGAGGTTTCAGGTAAGTGTCTGGTGGCTGGCTGACTACCCAGTGTGCATAGCGGCTCAGAGTCCAGCAGGTGATGGAGCGCACGAGCGCCTTCTTATCAGACAAACACTGGACGAGATGGGGGATGAGCTCGGGCAAGTATGGGATCATACCCTGCATACAGCCTGGAGACGGGGACAAGAAGGCATTACTTCATTTACTACATGTGGACAATGTAAACAAAGGATGTTGTGGCATTTGAGGAAATGAAATGATGATGTAGTCGTAGTGAATCACAGTTGATCCATTCAGATCACCTCTCACAGCTCGGGCTGCAGATGATCCATTGATCGATAGAAAATGAGTCAACATATTTCATGAACTGGCGCTAAATGGCTGTGAGGTCTCAGGGAAAATAAGGCAGTGTTTGAGTAGTGCTAGTAGGCGCCATTTTGGCATCACCTTACTCCATTTCATCTCACCCTGTCTGTATTTGTCATGCATGTATCAGCTGGTGGCTGCGTATATCATAATGTACTCGTATGACCCGGCACATTCGCTCTGCCATCAGCTTACATGTTTAGAAATGGTCTTATCATATACCTTCAGCTATGGCCCCCAGCACGAGGATGCCGGACTCTTTGACCACCCACTCTGGATGGAAGAGCAGCTCTTTGAGGAGCGGCAGGAGGTGCAGCAACAGATCGTCCCTGAACACGTTCGCCAACACGTCCAACGCCGCAGCTGAACACTTCCCTATTGTTTGGTGAGAAGCGGAGAGACGTGCATACACACGGAGAGAAGTGTGCAGACAAACATCATACGGACATGACAGGTAGAGTACACACAGACACAAGACAAGTCATCAACACGCTGCATGTTTCTGGATCTAATCATGGAGAGGCAGAGAAGAGGCAGAAGAAAAAGGACATTTTGCTACACAGCGCTATTAAGAGAGGCACTGAACTCACGCAGGTTCCAGTCTGAGATAGTATCATCATCATCATCAAGTTCATCGTCTTCATCCTCATCGTCCTCTATCCCATCGCCCTCATGCTGTTGGGCGACCGTGCGGGAGCGATGGAAGCGCGGCCTGATGTCTTGCTCGTTGTCGGGAATGGCTTCATCTTCCTCAATATCTCCCTGATGGCAAAAGTGTAAAATGAACATTTTAGTTTTTGTCCTTCAGTCTACGATTTTTTCAGGTAAGACCTCTGGAAACTTTTGTTGAATTCGAAAAAAATAAACGTTGGAAGTCTCCTGAAGCATCCACAGTAATCCATGTGAAAATATACCTTAACAGTTTTTTAAAAACCTCGTTCCAAACCGGCTCGTTGTGCTGTTCAGACAAACTCTCTCGAGAGTCATCTGAACGGCTCCGCTCACGACAACAAGCCAAGTAATACTTTATATGTTGAGGTTGTCTGAGTCAGAATAAGAAGCCCTGCCATTTGAACATAACTCATTTCATTGGTCAAAGAATGGAGTTGCAAATGCTTTGCTATCCATATCAGTCAGCAGTCAGCGTACACTACGTCTGCAGGAATTTCTTTTTGTTTTCAAAGCTACCAATGCAATGCTTAACCTTTAGCTCAGTGGCATTAGCTCGCCTCGTGTCATTTTATTAAGGAACTAGTCCCCCTTGCAATTAGATGATCAACAGTCTGTTTTCAGAGCACACGAGTTATTAATGTCTGTCAGGACCTAAAGACAATTTCAACCAAAATCTTAAAAAGTGTATCTGGAGAAAATGACCAACCCTGCCTTTAAACTTAAGGGATAGAAATGATCTTCTTATTCTTTTTTAGAAGCTCACCTTCATGACCTTTAACCCTGAACTACAGAGTTAGAAGGCGTTTGTGGATTTGGGTTTCAAGGCTTTTTTTAAATGTTTACAGTGCACATGTATTTTTACGCCCCAACAGTAACATAAACCACTTAATTGAAGCACATGTCACCCTGAGTCATGGGGCAATTTGTCGTCTTATCCACAAATATTAAGCTGTAAAAACTGACCTTGAGCAGGATAATGTCAATCTCAGAGTACTTCATCCCGTTGACAAGCACCGGAGTGAGCCTGGAAAGGAAGCCAGAGGAAGAATGATGAGAACAAAGGGCAGGGAGGGGTCGACGCCCGGCAGCCATCACTCACATGTGACTCCTGCTGCGGGCGCAGTGTAATGTGACAGTTTGGTGACAGATGTTACAGCCGAGGTCAACGGCCACGGTTCTTAATCAGACGTCCTGAGGTGAGGGAGAAGAATATCATCCTAAAGTGCAAGGTCCTCAACAACTCAGGGCCAAGGTCGCTATGAATCAACAGCTTGTAATATCGGAGAGGGAGTGTCTTTTTGGTGTATTGTACGCACTTCTGTATGTGTGTGTGTGTGTGTGTGTGTGTGTGTGTTCTTACTGTGAAAGGTGTCCACACAGCACTTCCTTACACACCGGCTGCTCCGCCAGAGTGAGCCAGAACTCACAGGCCTCTAAGGCGACGTTTTCATCCTGGTCCTGAGTCCTCTGCAGCATGTACTGGGAGGAGATTAAGAGAACTTTGATCGTCTTTTATTGAAAGTACAGTTTTTTTAATTCTAAAAGTTACAATGCAACCACATCTGCAATCTGATTGAAAGACAAGTACCTCACTGAGGCGCAAGTCTGTACAAAGAGAGTCATCGAAAGGTCCCTAAATGTCTTGGTCTTGGATCAGTCTCGCCCTGCCTTGGTCTCGATCCCTGAATGTCTCGGTCTTGTCTCGGTCTCAGAGCACTCTGGTCTTGGGTATCTCTCGGTCTCGTTTAGTGTGGTCTTGACTACAACACTATTTATAAGTATCTATTTTACATATCGCCACAGCACATCACTGTATTTGCCTTCTCCATGTACCTCTCTGTCCGCCTCAGCATGTTAGCAGTATCTTTGTTTTTCACTCCAGCTGTCTCTTTTTATTTATGTCTGTGTTTACATCCCCTGTGTTTCCCTTTATGAATCTGTTGTGTCTCGACGCCTGCTGCAGATCTAATTTCCTTTGAGATAGTTATAAGAAGTTCAAATTGTAGGCTGTTTTTGTGTCTAAATTCAGACTTATACGAGTCTTTATAGCAAATTCTCATGTCAGGATAACTATGTTACTGCAATTAACTGTGCAGTCTTCAGGACTTTTCAGAAAGGTTGCAGTGGGCGCTGCATGCCGCTCTCAAACCCATTCACTGTCTATGTGTTGAGTTGCTGGAGAGCGTATCTGCACTGGGCCGTGCTGAGCACAGTGCAAGGTCGAGCTTGCCGTACCTGCGCGCTGCACTTCAGTTAAAACATTTTCATTTTTGGCGCTGCGCTCTTGGACGAAACTTCGGCACGTCCAGTAGGAGGGAAGATCAGAGCACAACAGTGTCCCATCTTCCTGAGTTCCCGTGTAAAGACCTACCGGGACTTCTGCAGGAGAGCTCTAGTTTGAAAAGACATTCCCAACAGTTTGGGCGTAACAGATGTGTTTTAAAACAGCAGCAGAAATGTGTGTCGTGCTTCTGAAGCGGTCGTTATAGAGCTGCAGCTCCCTGACGATCCTAAACTCTCCCAAATCCTGTCCTGTCCTGAGGATTTCATGAACACACCCCCTCTGCTTCTCTGCTGCTCCTCTTCTCCTCCTCAGCAGAAGAAAGGTCAGGGCCTTCTGATGATTAGTGGACAGATACAAACATACTGCACGCTCCCCTCCTGCTCTGCACCCCAACCCGCAGCAAGCGCAGCACACGCCGCATCCTATCTGAAAGCCCCTTTAGTGCTCATGTGCAGCATACTGCACCAGTCTTGCGTATCCTACAACAACATATATACAATAAGACCTACCACTCAATGAGCCTCCAAACTGTCTTACCTCTATGATGTTGTGCATGTGCGGCAGCAGGCGGTCCAGGCGGACTTCCAGCAGCATCACGAGAGCTCTGCACACGTTCTTCCTCACCTCGGGTTCCTCGTCTGTCGCCAGTGCAAACAGGTTCTACAGAGAAGAGAAAAACACGAGTTAAATGTTTGCTTTGTGAAACAATAAATACTACTGCAAACTGTAGAAGTAGAGAGACTAAGTACGGAGACCCTGAAGGGACATGGGCGGAATAGTTTTTCAAAATAAGTTTCTGTTGCCTGCCAGAAGTGGTGCACGAGAATATAAACACGCAATATTTTCTTGTGAGCAACAAAAAGTAGCTTGTGTGCACACAATTCCTTCTTGTGCTCACATGATAGTTTACGGTGCACATCAAGTACTTTCTAGCAGAAGTAGGACAGAGTCATTGTTTTGCAAGTCTCAAGTTTTTGGTCTCAAATCCAGAGTCAAGCCTCAAGTGATGACAGGCAACTCCCAAATCAAGTAAAAAGTCCTTAACTTCAACTTAATTTCAAGTTCTAAACAAGACATTCGCACTCTTCACTCGATCATAAGAAATCATTTAAAGTGAAGAGTGAAACATGAGCAGCACTTCCACAGTTTAAGCTCATCCAGGTGTCTATGTGGAGCAATCGAGCGGCTTGATGAAGAAAAGCTGGGAGTGAAACGGTCAAGAGGGCAGTAACTAGCTTTACTGAGGCGAGCGGTAATGACCTGAGGATGGGCTTTTCTTAATGGGGATAGACAGACTAACCTCCAGACAGCACGTGTGTGAGTGTGTGTGTTATGTCTCTCTTTGTGTCAAACTCAGTGAAGAAGACTTGCCTCGATGAACGGGTCGATGTGCAGCATGAGAGCCTGAGTCCTGCTGATGATGAACTGATTGACGCAGGCGATGGCATGAGACCTGAAACACAAAAAGCACCACTTAACATCCACATACACGTCTTCTTTGCTCTGTCTTCACAGATTCAACCCAAAAACATGACAAAATGTTTGTACAATTCAATGACTCTTTAAAACACGTGCTTTAAAATGTTAAGATGTTAGCCAACGGCCACATTTTTCCTCTCAGTTTTATCCTTCAAGAAGCCAATGCGTGACCGCAGCAGGTGAAATTCACCGTGAGCGAGAGGGTGTCCAAGGAAAACCTCTCGCTGTGAGGGATATGTGTGAATCAACGAAACAAAAAGGGGAAATTTTAAGGGGTAGCATATCCTGAAATCTTCCAGAAATCTTCAGGAGTGCATGTGTGAAAATGGCTTTAGTGTCGTGTACCTGAAGATATTCTGCATAAAACACACTCATTAGTAGATGATTAATTCATGAGTCAAGATATGCTCCAGATAAAAACGCTTTCATTATAGAAGGGGGCGGGGTGTATAATGTATATGGCCTATATTTCCACTCCACGTTTGATAGGTTATCATTTTTCTGCAGTAACTCAACCGATGTTGGAGCTTTTGTTTATAACTCAAGACAGCTGTAGTCTTTGTTTACAATCACACTAAACACCACAGATCATTTTTATGTTGATATAATGACAGTATTCATAAACCCTCACTATGTGAGGCATGATTAAAGGGTTAACTTCACTTTAAGCTCGTACCTGATCTTAGGACTGCTGTGTTTGAAAAACTGTAAGAACTTGGGGATCATGATGTTGAGCGGCCGATCCAGCATGTCGCTGTCCAGGATCTCAGCAGAGTCCTCGCAGATCTTCTGAAGGGCTCCGAACGCTCCCTGAGACACAACATAAAGAAAAGCAGAGTATAAGCTGATACCGACAGACTCTGAATCCAGGCGTGCCTGTCATGAGGGTAATTTGGCTTCACTTTTGTACAATGGGAGGTGGTGGAGAGGTGTCATCCATCTTTATACAGGCAATGATTGCAACCAAGCAGCAACCTCCGGTCTTGAAATATGAAGCCAATTGCGGAAGTGCACAATCCTGCAGTTCGTCGAGTGTCCGCTTGAGGCTGGCTCCAAGAACACCAGAAGTCACAAACACACCACAGCCAAAAAAGCCGTTTTTACAGCATAAATTAACATGTTTACAGACTGAGACAAAAAAATAAACAGGTCTGATTAGTTATTGTCTTCACTGGCACACACTGTACGGGTTTTTTTTTGTTGAAAAACGATACGTGTTATTCATAGTTAGGCGCGTAGCTGACATGATTGACAGGTGGGCGGGATGTAATGGTTTGTCAATAGGCTTAAAATATTATTTTTCTGTAAGTTTCTTCTTCGTCAAATCACATTCATGCAATTCATTCTCAACATATTGCTGATTTATGTTCATATTTTAAAGGTTCTGCACTTAACAAAGTACATATCTTTTATGTGTTTTTCCAGTTTTGTGTAAGAGCTCAGAAATGTGTTCATCCATGATCTACAATGAGACTCCTCCACTTCTGCTCCAATAACCTTCAAACGATTGGCAAGCAGACACACACACACACACACACACACACACACACACACACACGCACACACACACACGCAGACAGACGCACGCACACACACACGCACGCACGCACGCACACACACACACAGACACACACACACACACACAGACTTTCTTAATACTGGCTGCTCTAGTGATGGTTAGTATGCATGTTCACAATACGCTGCAGACTTCAGTGTCTCTCTCTCTCTCAAAAAAAAAGAAAAGAAGCAGTCTGGGAAGCAGATTACAACAGCTCTGCACTGAAACCAACACCGTCTGAAATATGTTGCCATGGAAACCGTTACCGTGTCGACATTCCTCTGAGATGACAGATAGAGAATGGTCTCAAAAAAATATGGAGAAGCCGGAGGGGGGGAGATGAGACGAGGAGAAGGGGGAGAAAGGATGAGACTGTGTCAAGGTCAGAAACAGGAAGAGACAAAGAGACGCCAAGGTTAATAAAGACGTTTCCATCATTAGTACAAAGACAAAGCAGTTCTCACCTTGAGGGGAGTAAAAATGAACGAGAACAGGAAGACATGACACACAGAAAGATACTAATGTGACATGTGTACGACTCTCTGCTGTCGAAGGTTTGAAACACAAATAGCAGATTCAGAGAAGATGAACGCAACAATATCAGACGTCTGCTATGTGTTTAATACAAAGGCTTATATCACAATGACAATAAACTGAAATCATATCAATCACAGGAAGAAGTCCGGTTAATTTGACGTCTCTCTGTTTACTGTGGGAGAAAAGAGGAAGCAGACAAACACAGCGGTGAAAAGAGGATAAAAGACACCAAACTGCCGACAGAGAAATCAAACAAACTCAAGATGGCACATGAAGTAAACTCATAATAGAACGTGGTGCGGGACACAGATGTGCTTAAAGGGGGAGTCGGTAGAAATGTTTGTTGCCGCTTGTAAAATAAACATTCAAACTGGACCCCTCCTCCTGGGCTCAGCGCCACAAGAAGTGCACTTGTTGTACCTGCACTGCAAGCTACCTCAGATGTTTACATTTGTTGTAATTGAAAAGCCGATAATTAGCAAGCTAGCGCAAGCTAACGGCCGCTGTTTGGCCACCTGTCCCACAGAAAGCAGGCCAACTGGGCATCCGCGATGTTAGCCAACCCAAGGTTCATCCTCGTTTTTTTGGACGAGCTTTATCAGCTTGTTTGGCCTCACTATGAACATATTTTCGCCACTTAGCCACTACGTCCACATCTGTATTGTAGCCATCTTAAACTCACCTGTGCGCTGTCATTGGCTGGAGGAAACACACCAACTCCCCGACCCAAAAACATCCCGAGTCAACCTAAACAAACCATAACATGAACGTCCAGGCAGCGGACAGACCACCACCACACGTGTAGAGGCTTATACATGATAATTGAGCAGCTTTACTTTTGTTAAAGTCCATATTTATTTTTTAGGAAAAAGCTTCTTTCTCTGCCTTTAAAGACAAGTGAATGGAAAAGAAAATATAATACACACTCTAACATGACAACACAGAAAAAGTCACGCCAGGCGCTGTGCTGATTGTTCATCTCGTCTCACTTTACTATCAGTGAAAATGTTCAGTTTAAGGTGATTTATGAAAGCTAGTTCAGCTCATTGCATGAACACTACATGTTGGGATCTTGTCTTGTCCTTCACGCTGCATTAGATCAACTGTAATGCTGTCATGTGGAAGTGTTTGGGGCAGGACATCATACTGCTCTCACCGCGGCGAGTCCGTGCGTGGACAGAGAAGGGCACAAAAATGGGAGTGGCCTTCATGCATTCCAGCGACGCATGAAGCATCTAAAGCGTAATCCTCCCTTCGAGTCGTGCTGTGGAAGGTCATTAAACTTGAGAATGTAAGTCATGCAGACGACAGCGAGCCGGGGAGAAGAGAGAGGAGAGCGTATGTGTATCCAACTGAACAGACTCCTGCTGTGGACGTCTGAATAATGTCTCTATACTGAAGAGCACAGAGGTGACGAGACATTTTCAAACATGATTATTTGACCTGAACTTGACCCTCACAAGCACTTTCCAACAGCCATCTATCAGAACAGTAAAACTGCTCTCAGGCAGAAATCTATAAAAAGCTTTCCACTAACATTATACTTGGCATCCAACACACCTGCTCTTGTCTTTTTTTTAGAGCGTGCAGAGAGGGGGACACTGTGGTGCACAGGGGACTATTTCTACTACTGCTAATGCTGCAGATCGTGATGTGAGCGAGGCAGTGAACTCATATATTATATCACAGTAAAGCATGTACTTTGCTCTATGCACAGAAAACGACTAACAACGGTTATAGAAAGAAGAGAAACTGCAATGATAAAATGTAAGAGCATAGTTATTAAATCTACTGTGCCAAGCATCTGCAGGCATTAGCTCAATGCGAGACACATTTGTGCATCATGTTGCACAGGTAAACGTGTAAATGCGCGACACAGGAGGCGTGCAGACGGATCAAACCGCCTGAAGCCAACACGTGTGTGACACTGCTTCACTACGAAGTGCACACAGCTCAGAGACTTCCCAGTGGCAGCCACCAAATAGTCCCTAAAAATAGAAATCAAAATACATGCAGCAGTATTCGTGTCAGTTATTTAAGGCTCTCTATGATATTTAATTCTTAAATGTGTTTGGCACGACATGGATACTCCGTTTAATTAACACGGTCCGCTGAAAGGAGCAGCCAGCTTTTCTCCACCTGCAGCTACGTTCATTCTCACCTCTCTGAATGCACGTTTTTAAGGAAGAAATGCAAAACAGGAATCTGAAATATCAATGACAATAGCTAAAGTTCAGTCTCACACTGTGACTGTGTCCTGACAGCACGCGAACCCCGTCTGCAAACAGTAGCCCTGTTCAGCGGGCTGTTTCACGTCGCGATATTTACAGCTCTGTGACAATTCGCCTTCAATCTGAACAAGAGAACAGAAGATAGGTTAAAAAGAATCTGTGAGTTAAAGCTGATATGAACGCCTCAAGATTTGTTTACTGCACTTCATATCCTTATCTCCAAATCTGAAAATGTTATCGCACGTCGTTTATTCTTCTCATATCATGCAGGCCTGCACAGAAGTGTGTTCAGTCCAAAACGACTTACAAAGGAGGAACAATGCACGCCATCGTAGATCAAAGTGAGCCCCAACAATCATGTCCCACCTGACGCAAACGCCACGAGGCTGCAGGTGCAGCTGCAATTAAAAACACACATGAAAGAGCTTTCCTTTCAGATAAATCATAACCCTAATGAGAAGTGATCTATCAATCTGAGGTCCAGTTCCTATGGCAACACAAATACAAGACTCGTATGTAAATCCACAAGGACGAGTGTGAAACAAGTTTTGCAACAAGTTAAAAATTGTTTGAAAGTCTTCCCAACGATATATACAGAATAATAACCAAGGTCCAGAACATTTTCAAATATATGTTTTACACCTTTAAGCAAAAGATTAAACAGCCCTTTTTCTCATCCAGCACCAACTTCACCATCTTCAACATCAGGCGCTAAGAAGCTTTTCCAGCCACCCAAGCTGCTTTACAAAATCATAGCGCGTCTTATGAGGGCGTTTGGTGGCTGTTCACTGCTAAGCCGTGTACACACACATGAACTTCAAGATCCTCTGCAGTAAATAGCTGACCTAAATCTCAGCTTCTGAATGAGCTTTATGAGAGGGAGAGAGAGAGAGAGAGAGAGAGCGGTGGGCTGAGGCGCTACAGGGGGCAGCCATTCCTGTCACACCTTTTCCTTTAATTTTCAGAGGGTAGAGCTCCGTGAAGAAAGAGAAATATCACGTGACCGTTCCTGCAGCGAGGGGTGGTGATGAGTAATCCTAACAGGATACATTTCAAATGCCCTTCAACACAGCTGAATTTAACATGCTGCTTAATTTGTGCACGTTCTCCAATGTAATGTATCTGCTTCTGCCATAGCGGCGGATGTCTCCGGCACCTGCAGCTGACACAATCTTAACAACCATGAAGTCAAAATGAGCCAGCCTAAATATGACTCTGTCGCCAGTACGGTTGTCAGAATTAGCTACAACGTGTTTTAAAATCGTAGTCTGTTATTCGAATGATAGTATCGAAAAGTAGCGTCGCTTTTTGAACCCAAAGCTTTCACGAGAGAAGGACAGACGGCAGCTGTAGTCCATTCAGATTCACAGGTCAGCAAATCCTGACGTTGCTCAAGTCCTTTTGGCGTCTCATGAAGACGCAAATGTCACGTTTATGTCTCGTACAGCAGAGGAGGTGACAGTGTGCAGGAGTTTGCTTGCAATTTTGCATGATTAAAACAATAAATTGCTAAATTTTGGGGGCCGTGGTATCGAAACAAGAACCCTTTTCAAAGTGGAATTCCACAACAATGCTGCCGTCATTACCCCATCTTGATACTCAACGGTGTAATATTAGTGTCAAGTCTGTGAATTTACATTGTGTTGCCCATGCAGAGGCAGAGAGAGCACAGCACAGCGGGAGCTCCAACTACACACACAGTCAGACACACACACACACACACACACACACACACACACACACACACACACACAACGCTGTTCTCCCCTGATCTCATCTCGTCCCTGTTACGCCTCTGTAACTACCTCTGAAGGCGTAGTGGTGGGGAAGAGGCTGTTTCCTCGAAGCAGGCAGTTCAGCTTCGACTCTGACCTGCGGCTCCTGTAAGTATGTCATGTTTGTTTCTCTGTATGATGCTTTATAGGTAAGTTTGTTTATTTTCTGAGGTACCAAGAGTGCTAAAGATTTAAAATACTGCAGATCTGGGAGTGCCAATAGCCTAGCGGTTACAGTATGTCGCACGCCCCATGTAAAGAGGCGTTAGACCTCGTTGCAGCGGCTGAGGGTTTGAATCCCACCTCGCCCTTTGCTGCACGTCATCCCCCCTGCTCTCTCCTCCAAAAAGTTACTGTCTCTCTTCAGCTGTCCTCTCCAATAAAAGGCAAAGAGGTCCCAAAACACTGCAGATCTTCAATCATATTTTGTATCAAAATCAGCCGCCAGCAGAAGAAAGAGAGCAGTGTTTAATTGCACATTACATTTGGGTGCTGAAATGTTGCTTATGTGTTTGTGCACTTTAGAAAGTGTACAGGAGTTGGCCTGCATTTATTTGGGTAATTAAAAACAGGTAATTACGTTTTCCGTGCCCAGGAGGACTCGTTTTTTTGTTGCCATGGTTTTGAAACAGATATTAATATATTTTTTATTTTTAATAGAATAAAATCTAGGCTAAAAAATTCTGGTATTGTGACAACACTGGTTGCCAGATCAGACAATCCAACGCCCCCTTCAAGCGCCTGTTTCGCCACTTTTAAAAATACCATGCAGTGTAAGACTGTTTTGGCTGATTTGCATATCTTGTTATGAAAGCTATTCTCGGAGATGATGCGAGCCAAGTCAGAAAACGAGGTCATAATGGTGTTTAGGGAAAAAGGATAGAGAGAGAATAACCGATTCCACGTTGAATAATCTGTGGGTTGCGCTGCCGCTCCAGCTGTGAGGCGGCCATCAGCTCATCTGGCCAGCAGGACGCAGTCCAGCTGCTGCTTTATGGGTGACCCAGCTCTCTCTCTCTCTCTCTCTCTCCCTCGCCCCACAGTAGATAAACAAATAAATAAAGCAGTGTGCATGCAGCGCTGTGTGTTCCCAGACATGCTTACTTACAGCACAAGTGTGTGAATGACATATGAGCACAAATCTGCACACACATAATCCCTCTCCTTGCACTCTCAAATACACAACTTCACTAAAGCTGCTGCAAAATCGGACTTCTCATGAGCTCACTGTGCAACGTAAATCAACAAGAGAATCGGAGAAGAAGAAAATCTGAATCTAAGTGAAGCCAAAAAGATGCAGCAAGAGATACTGGTGATGTCAGCCCCACTTACTTTCATGTGAGGGTCTTCTGTTATGAGACTCGTATCATGCCACACGTTTGATTTTTAGGATTTGAATGTGAACAACTCCTGACGGCTCCCTCTCAGATGTCAAAAACGTGTGCAGCAGCAATTACTTTCAAATTCATTTCAGTGCAATCACTGCGACCCTCCTCCGCCCCAGTCACCTCCGCCCCAGCTCAGCAGAGTTCAGATACAGCCTCAGAAACCCCACTCCTCATCACATCCTGCATTCTTCTATCACCACCACCAGCAGGGTCTAGACTCCATAAAGGGGGGTTTTCCTATCCTGCTGTCGGCCTCATTACCCCTCCGAGTGCATGAAGTCGTCATGATGGAGTCTAATGCCCAACTTTGCAGATTTAGTTCCTAAATTGTTAAATAAATATTTGTTCATTCTGAATTAAGTCTCTCCTGCTTGAAATGCCTCTGAATAGATGCCAACTTATCGATAGTTCCAGTGAAGCCAGGGTTAGCGGTAAGACTTCCTCTTCTATGCTAAGATTTGAAGGCTGCTTCTGCAACAGACAAGCACTCATGTGTGCATTAGGACATCTTTTTTGGCATCATCATCATCCTCAGCAGCAGCAGCAGCAGCAGCAGCAGTGTGTAACAAAACATGACAAAGATACTCCCACACTGCAGGAACATAATCGCCTTTGTCATCCTCACCTCACACGTGTTGTAGTCCTCAGAATCCAGCAGCTGGCAGAGTTTAGGCAGAAGCTCCGGCCAGTTCTGTAGCTCTCCTTTGGAGGCAATGGTGGTGATGAGGATACCTGTGTGTGAAGGGTTAACAGTTAGCGACACTAGTGTGAGATAAAACAACCAGAGAGAGAAAAAAATCTGATTTAGACTTTCTGCTTTTTTGCTCAGGATGTAACGATACCTTAGATTAAATCATTAAAATTGTAACAAATATTGACAATTAAAATCATCCATCCATTATCTATACCGCTTACTCCCATTCGGGGTTGCCGGGCACTGGAGGCAATCCCAGCTGTCATTGGCCGAGAGGCGGGGTTACACCCTGGACTGTCAATCACAGGGTGACAGACAACCAGGCACACTCACATTCACACCTACGGGCAATTTAGAGTCACCAATTAACCTAACGAGCATGTCTTTGGACTGTGGGAGGAAGCCGGAGAGAACCCACGCATGCACGGGGAGAACATGCAAACTCCACACAGAGAGGCTCCTGTCAGACGGGAATTCGAACCAGGAATCTCCTCGCTGTGAGGCAACAGCGCTAACCACTGAAATACTCTTTCCTTAAACCAGAAGAGGACACAATCGTCTGTTTTGCTTCTCTTGTGTGACGTCAGCAGCTGAAGCAGTCGCACTAATCAGCGTCACTTTTCATAGAGAAAGAATATGTATTGTTTGATTAGTAACTAGACAGCCCAACAATTACAAAATATGACTTACTGTATGATTATAAAGACAAATAAGGAAAAGGGATACTTTGCATCTGAGTTGTCAGAGAGATAAGAGCGTGCTCAGCTGTGCGTGCTGCAGACGATGCAGAGAGGATTGTTAACTCTGGAGTCACGGTGGGCGAACAACTTGATCACATCACGTCGTTATCAGCCTGAGTTTACATACTGGCACATATCAGTACTGTTATATCCTGACCCTGAGCCCATAAAGGTTGATAATACTGTTAAGGTTATGTTCATGTATTTAAGGATGTGTTGTGTTTGATGCCTGTCTCAAGTGGACTGATGCATATAATGCAAAAGTCTTATTCCTGTTATACAGAAATGTAATAAACTCGACCTCATGAGACTCCATCCAAAGATTCATACACAACAGATTCTATGTTCAATAACAGCCAGAGCTACATACAGAATATTTTTAATTTCCTTTGTGTATTCGCGTTCTTTTAATCTGCTTCGTCTTATTGCAGAGTTTTTTGGTCGAGTAAACAAATCTTAGAAAGCACGCCACATCCGGCGGGCCTCAGAGGATGAAACGTACCCACAGTGGCCCGGATGAGGGGCGACGAGTCTCCGATGTTTTGGAGGCACTCGCTCTTGATGAAATCAGACACGCCGTTGGGGAAGTTCTGATAGTGGGCTTTCACATTGTTCTTCAGAATCAATCCACTCAGGGACCGCGTCGGTTCATCTGCGGGGGAGGAGAGAGAAAAAACTAAACAGGAATGAAAGAAGACTTTTAAGCTGAGCACAAATTTACTGAAAGAGTCAGGGAACACAAAAGCAGAGGCGTACGTTAACTAAGAAGATGATGAGTGCCAAAAGAGAAAATAAAGGTGGAATTTTCATGCAAATACTATATACAAAAACTACACTCAAAAACCAGACTCATTTTCCCAGTAAATGGGTTACTAGTGTATGGACATGTTTAAGGTCTGCACAATCAAAGGAGCAATCAGTGAGATATCTACTGAATGAAATGATAAAGTGACCTTACTATATGATCAGACATTAAGGAAACATGCTATGTTGAAGTGCTGGCTTCTCTGACAACAATGCAGCAGCCAGTATGTCCTCCTTCTAACTTTAGATTCTGGTCCTGAATGGTCTGGATTTATTTGGACCAGAGAAGGTAGGCGGTTTTAAGGCACCCTCACACGGCCTTTTTGGACGCCCCTCGGTTTGCCAGATATGAGACCAGTTATCAGGTCAAACCAACAGGTGTTGCAGGGATGGAAGCGGGCAAGAGAACTGGTTCAGATAGAAGTGATTGCACTCGACCTAAAAAGCCTCTGCATGTTTCTAATAAGCTCCACGAGCAGAAACGTGCTCAAACTAGGATCAATATTGGAGATGCTTTTGAAAAATGGAGAGAGGTTAGAACGCAGAAAGGTTTACAGACCGATGCAGAGCTGGCTAAACACTGAAGCTTCAGTGTCCACCACATGGCAACCTGCGTGAGCATCCACTCTAGAGAGGAGGGGGCGGGGAGAGACAGCTCTCTCCAATGATTTGAATTTTGACTGCAGTACCCCTTTTAAACACTAGGTGTCAGAGTTACATACTGCTCCTTTAATCGCAGTTTCATTGATGGCAAAAGAATGAATCAATCGCATTAAACCAAAAAAAGAATTTCTGTAAAAGAAGCCATGCCCTCTGACTCTCATCTGTATAACTAAAGGATGGAGGCCTGGGTATAAGAGCCATGATTCAAGATCCTTTTGATGCAGTCAGAGGAAGCTTAAGCTAGCTAAAAGCTACCCTCAGATTAGTTGGTGCCAATTAAGCGGCCATTTTTTGTATTCAGGAGAAGCATGTTGCAAACATGGGTATTGTGTTCAACATGAAGAACAGCAGATAGACATATAAGCTGTGAGTTAAAGCATAACCCTTAGATGCACCTTTAAAATACTCACACTAAGGAACCTTCGCACATAAATGTGTACATGAAAACTCAAGCTATAAAATCTTTATGAATTATAGGTTTTTTTTTTTAAATTTTGTTGTCAGTTTTTAATCCAGTATCTGCCCTAATCATACATATCAAATGTTAATGAATTTATTTAATTTTTAACCCTTAAATTGCCATGTTTTTGTCATGATGCAACTCCATTTTATGGTCTAAAATGCACAATAAATGATTTATTTTCAATATACTTCATGCAAACTAGATTATTTATGGTTTGATTATTGCAGCCTGGTATATGTGAAAGATTAGCAGCAACATTTATTTATTAGGGCCCGAAGCACTGACAAGTGCGTAGGACCCTATTGGAACCCTTAGGATTATTTTTATCCTTCTTATTGTTCCTCCTCTTTGAAGCCACTTTTGAGGGCCTGAACGTGAATGAAAACTCACCAATATGTGCAAGGTCATCAGGTCTGGCGAAAAATTTGATATTTTCGCCTTTTCGTAAAAAAAGTTCGCGAAATGGCTCAAGGGCGCCCCCTTGAAATTTTCAAAAAGGCCTCCCCATAGATGTTTTTTTGTCGTACATGCATGAAAATTTGTATGCACATTAACCATGTCAGGACCTACATAAAATCCTCTTACACCCATAGTCAAAACATTACAGGAAGTCGGCCATATTTTTTTTAATTTTAAAAAAATGGCTCAAAATGGCTCAAATTGGCGTTTCACAGGTCACCTATTTGAATTAACTTGTTCGAAAGCGTTCATCCGATCGACGAAAACTCAGTGTTACTGTGTTCTAGACATGTTCAACATATTAAATTGTGCTCAACTCTTCCAAAACTCAAAGGGCGTGGCCGTGGCGTGCGTTCAAAGTTTAACGTGCGTTTTGGCACATTGCCAAAAAATTAAATGCTTATAACTCTAATGGGGAGTCATCAATCATCACCAAAAAAATCATGCATGATATATAGCCTGCCCTGAACATATCCATGATTGAAATTTTTTGATAAGTCACAGCGCCACCTGTTGACAACAGGAAGTCACTACTTTTCAATTACCACTAGCCATTGCTGCACAGTAGCTCAATTCCCCCTCAAAATTGTTGTGGACCATGCTAACACCTTGGCCATACAAGACATTCAAGCTCAAATGCCTACGTCCAACGCTGTCATTCTACAGACGTATCGTTCGCCATCAAACAGGAAGTAGTTTTTTCACAGGCTTAACATTGTCCTACACTCCCGAAACGTCATTCATATAATCTTGGTGGTGAAGTCAAACTTTTTGTATTATTAAAATGAGTGGGCGTGGCTTAATGGCTCAGTGGCGCCCCCTATAATATTTCAAACACTCAGCACCAGCGGCACGTTGAACCTACAATTCTGAATTTTTCTATGCATATCCATCTTGCCAAGACCAACAAAAAACCCTCTTGCACCCATGCTCGAAATCCAACAGGAAGTCCAGTAGGATTCTTTGAAAGTCAAAAAAACGCGATTTTCGATCGTTTACAGGACACCTATTTGAATTAACTTGTTCGAAAGCGCTCATTCGATTGATGAAAACTCAGTGTTACTGTGTTCTACACATGTTCAACATATTAAATTGTGCTCTACTCTTCCAAAACTCAAAGGGCGTGGCCGTGGCCGTGGCGTGCGGTCAAACTTTGATGTCTCGTCGCGCCACTTTTAACCTTTCCAAAAGGCCTCTCCATAGAAAATTTTTCACGTACATGCATAACAATTTTCAAGCACATTAACCATGTCAGGACCTACATAAAATCCTCTGGCACCCATATTCAAAAACTAACAGGTAGTCCGCCATCATTTTTTTTTTATGTAAAAAATGCCTCAATTTTGCATTTCACAGGTTACCTATTTGAACGTATTTCCTCAGGCCACCATTTATCAGATCATTACGAAATTAGTGTCAGTGTATTCTAGACATGTTCAAGATCCAAAGTTATGTGAAACCGAGATTCTACATAAAAGGGCGTGGCCCTGGCGTGCGGTCAAATTTGCATGTTTTTTTTAACCACAAAATGCCTATATGTCTGCCATGCAGAGGTCAATCATCACCAAATGTGTCATGCATGATAAAGGTCCTGCCCTGAACACATCCATGCTTAAAATGTTTGTATTACTTACAGCGCCACCTGTTGACAACAGGAAGTTACTGCTTGTAAATTAGCACTAGCCATTGCTACACAGTTGATCATATCCCCTTCAAAAGGGTTGTGGACCGTCCTAAGACCTTGGCCATACTACCTTTTCAAGCTCAAATGTCTGCGTCAAACGCTCTCACCATACAGACGCGTCGTTTGCCACAAACAGGAAGTAGTTTTTTTGAGGGGCTTAATATAGTCGTAGAGTCACCAAACGTCATACACATGATCTCAGTAGGAAAGTTAAACTTGTCATGTGGGTATAGTAAGTGGGCGTGGCTAAATGGCTCAGTGGCGCCCCCTTGAAATTTTCAAAAAGACCTCCCCATAGATGTTTTTTTGTCCTACATGCATGAACATTTTTATGCCCATTAACCATGTCAGGACCTACATAAAATCCTCTTACACCCATAGTCACAACATTACAGGAAGTCCGCCATATTTTTTTGAATGCAACAAAAATGGCTGAAATTCTGTTGCTTGGTCACGTCTCGCCGTTGCACAGCCGCGGTCGCAACACACCCCGACATGCACGAAGTGCTTCGGGCCCTTCATCACCGCTTGCGGTTTTAATTTGCATTTTTTTTTTTTTTGCAGTGTCATATTTCATAAAATACTCACACTAAGGAACCTTCGCACATAAATGTGTACATGAAAACTCAAGCTATAAAATCTTAATGAATTATAGGGTTTTTTAAAAATTTTTTGTTGTCAGTTTTTAATCCAGCATCTGCCCTAATCATACATATCAAATGTTAATGAATTTATTTAATTTTTAACCCTTAAATTGCCATGTTTTTGTCATGATGCAACCCTATTTTATGGTCTAAAATACACAATAAATGATTTATTTTCAATATACTTCATGCAAACTAGATTATTTATGGTTTGATTATTGCAGCCTGGTATATGTGAAAGATTAGCAGCAACATTTATTTATTTGCATTTTTTTTTTTTTTGCAGTGTCATATTTCATAAAATACTCACACTAAGGAACCTTCGCACATAAATGTGTACATGAAAACTCAAGCTATAAAATCTTAATGAATTATAGGGTTTTTTAAAAAAATTTTGTTGTCAGTTTTTAATCCAGCATCTGCCCTAATCATACATATCAAATGTTAATGAATTTATTTAATTTTTAACCCTTAAATTGCCATGTTTTTGTCATGATGCAACCCTATTTTATGGTCTAAAATACACAATAAATGATTTATTTTCAATATACTTCATGCAAACTAGATTATTTATGGTTTGATTATTGCAGCCTGGTATATGTGAAAGATTAGCAGCAGCATTTATTTATTTGCATTTTTTTTTTTTTTGCAGTGTCATATTTCATAAAATACTCACACTAAGGAACCTTCGCACATAAATGTGTACATGAAAACTCAAGCTATAAAATCTTAATGAATTATAGGGTTTTTTAAAAAAATTTTGTTGTCAGTTTTTAATCCAGCATCTGCCCTAATCATACATATCAAATGTTAATGAATTTATTTAATTTTTAACCCTTAAATTGCCATGTTTTTGTCATGATGCAACCCTATTTTATGGTCTAAAATACACAATAAATGATTTATTTTCAATATACTTCATGCAAACTAGATTATTTATGGTTTGATTATTGCAGCCTGGTATATGTGAAAGATTAGCAGCAACATTTATTTATTTGCATTTTTTTTTTTTTTGCAGTGTCATATTTCATAAAATACTCACACTAAGGAACCTTCGCACATAAATGTGTACATGAAAACTCAAGCTATAAAATCTTTATGAATTATAGGGTTTTTAAAAAAAAATTTGTTGTCAGTTTTTAATCCAGTATCTGCCCTAATCATACATATCAAATGTTAATGAATTTATTTAATTTTTAACCCTTAAATTGCCATGTTTTTGTCATGATGCAACTCCATTTTATGGTCTAAAATGCACAATAAATGATTTATTTTCAATATACTTTATGCAAACTAGATTATTTATTCTTTTTGATTATTTACTCTATTCTCTGAATTAAATTTTTTAAACCTGCATCGGTCGTAATCATAGCTATCAAATATTCATTATTTTGTGTGCTGTAACCATAGACTGGCTGTAACAAAGAACCTCACCTATTGCCCATGTAACATTTCCACTTATTTATTATAACAACATAAAACAGAGCAAGAACAAGATCTATAAGTGAACATAACCTGAATAACAATAACAACATAACTTAACAAGGGCATACAGAACAGTTCAGGGATCAATGGCTGTCCACACAATGTAGGCGTTGAGGGCACTAATGTCCACTCCAGCATGATAAAAAAAAGGGCCAAGGGCCACCGTCTGTTCCTCCTCCTGCAGCTGAATGTAGAGATCATCTGCAAAACAAAAAAATGACCAGAGACAAAGATGATGAAAGATGTTTATAAGAAATGCTGAATAGTAAACATCTCAGACAAGCAGATAAATTCAGAAAAAATAAAAAAAACAAGTGTATGTATATGTCTTTTATGGAATGCGAAAACATACCTCATCCAGGTGTCCGAATCCGAGGTTACGGAGTTCGACCTCGATCCCCGTGTTCCATGGGCTTGAGATCGAACTCCATGATCGTATAGCGCTCCTCTGTAGTGGTGTAGTACCTCCTCATAAAAAATTACGTGGTGCTTTGAACGTTTGCATAAAAAGTACAAATGAAACGCCGAGGATATGGAAAAGGTGCCATTTGAAAGCTACCTGCCTTCTTACGCATTCGGTCATACGGTATTGCAATGTGCACGCTGTAGACACGTGCGCAAACACACACACACTCACACAAACACACACACAAACACACACACTCGCATGCATACATTCCCACACACACTACTCACATACCCACACAAACATAATGCCTCAGAGCTTGTGTGGAGAGAGGACGGTGAGGATTTAGTGCGAGTGCCCCCTATCTGAAAAAGCAGGTATTTTCTCGATTTTGCCATATATGGTAAAGATGACGTAATCGGGGAAAAAATCCCTCAGAGCACACACTTAAAGCCCCAGGCCTCGAATGAAGTGGAGAAATTAGGAGATGCATGTTTTCTACTTTTTATTTTAGCAGGATCAAAAATAGTGATTTGAGTGAGTGTGAGTGCCCCCTATCTGAAAAAGCAGGTATTTTCTCGATTTGCCAAATATGGTAAAAATGACGTAAGCGGGAAAAAAAAATCCCTCAGAGCACACACTTAAAGCCCCAGGCCTCGAATGAAGTGGAGAAATGAGGAGATGCATGTTTTCTACTTTGTATTTTAGCAGGATCAAGTGTGAGCGCCCCCTATCTGAAAAAGCAGGTATTTTCTCGATTTGCCATATATGGTAAAAATGATGTAATCTGGAAAAAAATCTCTCAGAGCACACACTTAAAGCCCCAGGCCTCGAATGAAGTGGAGAAATTAGGAGATGCATGTTTTCTACTTTTTATTTTAGCAGGATCAAAAATAGTGATTTGAATGGGTTTCAATGCGCACATTTATGTGCGAAGGTTCCTTAGTGTGAGTATTTCATGCTACATTGTTTACAAAAGGGTAACAATAAAAAATACATGAAAAAACCTGAGAACACTTAAAAATGCACAACCTTGCATATATCATGAACAATATGCATGAAAAACTTAAAAAATATGCTAGAATTAAAAAGCCAAAAACACATAAATGTGCTTGGGTGCGATAAAGGGTTAAATGGACTCTTATTTTTTCATCACACCTCATATCATCATCCTAGTATCTATCAGTGCCATCACATATTTTTCTCGTAGCGTGCAGCTCTAATCTGTTTCCTAAAATGTTTTAACATCACCCCAGAATGTCAGTCATCCCCCCCCCCCCCCCCTCAGATGTTCAAGCCCAAGAGTCGAGAGTTGCCAAGAATTAGGTTTAAAATTAGAGTGACCCATATTCTGAGTGCCACATCATCTGTGGCGAAGATGCCATCGGGTCAGCCGAGTCACGGCCAAACAGACCTGTCACTGAGCGGTTACATAAAAAAAAACAAATGTTGACATGACTGGCGGTCACACTGTCGGCTACCACCAGGTGCTTTAAGAAAACAGACCAGGTATGACAAAGAGACAAACGGACACAGACAGGCGGAGAGCTTACCTTCTGATTTTAACTTTGTCAAAACAAATATCAAGTAGTTGTTGAAGTCTGGGAACTGGTTCAGCTGCTCCAGTCTCTGTGGAAAAGTGGTTGAGGAAGACAACTGTGCACTCAGCGTGTTAAAAACATTTAATGAAAGCATATTTACGCTGCAATCTTTTACAGTAAAAACGTTCATGTGAGTAGATATGGAATGAGCACAGAAGTCTGCGTGCAGGTGTAGTGTAACAGTATAATAGCATGTGTGTGCGGAGGTGAGTGAGGTCGTAAATATGTCGTATAGGACGAGGCTTACTACAGTATGTCTGCAGCCAGATGGTGTATTTACAGGCTTGTCTTTGAGTTAATGATGCAGTGCATACGACGTATTACATAAGCAAATCTTTTAGGATCAGTGTGCAGCCGGATAGAAAGCATACGGAGCAGCAGCGTGGAGCCGTGGATCAACTGTTCTCCATGCTGAAGTACGAGGTGACTTCTGTTACACTGATGATTTGATTTGATGGAGCAGGAGCGAGACGACAGATTCAGAAGGGATGGACAATCTCACAAAACTCTCACTTTGTTTATCTGATTTTGGTTCAAATTCAACACTTACGCGTCCTCTTTTTTTTAATTTAAATTAAAGACAGATATGAGGTTTGTATCGTGATGCCAGGAGACAAATACTCAAAGGATGAGGAAACTTTTATATTACCATTAATACCATTTCTTAACGTTATTATTACAATAAACCAGAGCTGCATCAGGAATGTCTCCAACGTGCAAAAAAAACAACATACAGTTGTTATATAACAATGATGGAATAACATGATTTTATAACCCTTATATAGGAGGGATACCTGGTATTGGTAAATACTTAAATCTAGTTATATGATTTATGGGGCGGCTGTGGCTCAGTGGGGTCATCTCTCAACCAGAAGATCGGGGGTTGGATCCCCAGCTCCTGCAGCGATGTGTCCTTGGGCAAGACACTTAACCCTAAGTTGCTCCCGCTGCTTTGTCAGCGGCGTATGAATGTGTATAAATGAGATTCTGATGGTCACTTTACACAGCAGCCTCTGCCATCAGTGTGTGAATGTGTCGGTGTGACCTGCGGTGTAAAAGAGCTTTGAGTAGTCAGAAGACTAGAAAAGCGCTTAACAAGCCTGAGTCCGTTAACAACCAATCCATAAGGGGGAGGAAAAAATGGTATCGTAACATCTCTTGTAATTTTTTTGGCTTACATCAGTCACTGCACACACGCTGAAGACTTCAGAAGCAGCTTTATGAGCCAGGTTTGTTTTTGCACAAGCGAGGAGTTTTACTCTCGTTTGTCCAAGCATTAAAAATTAAATGAACTAATACATACCTTCCTACATGACACAACAGTGCAGTGCTGAGGAGTGCAACAGATGCTGAAATACACATTCTGATAAATGATGTTACCATGGTAACAGATGGGTTCATTTTACTGTGTTTAAAATGTACTCACACATCAGTCCAACATTTTATTTAAAGGAAGAATGTGCGAGTTTTTTGATCCAGTAGATGTCGCCCTTGAGCACCAGCATTAAAACCAAAACATGTAAACATGATGTAAACACGGCGCCGACAACGTCACAGCCGGCGGGACTCGAGCTTCTCACTCGTTGTAGACAATCAGGACTCAGAGAGACATTCACATATTTATTTAAAATGTCCCACATTCTTCCTTTTTTGTTAATGTATGCCATCGTGCCGGTTTTGTATCAACATACTTTTAGTCTTATTATGATCTTTATCACAATAAAAACGTCCTGTCGATTGAGTCCACGTAGTTTCACATTTTATACAAACGATTATGGGGTCAAAATAATATCATGTTTAGCTGTAAGCTCATTAAATACTCAACAGTGCAGCACGTCGCTCAGCTCTATTAGCAGATTAGGTTGTGGAGGATGTATTACAATATTGTTGCATGAATGGGCTGTTAACTTCATTATTTCCACTGGAGCATCATCAGAGTTCCCACTCTTTTCTGGAGATTATCATCCAGGACATTTTGGTCGTGACAGGATCACACCGATATGTGCCCCCCCCATACTGTGACAATATAGAGAGAGTAGTAATTTAATCTTATTTTGTGCTGGTAGCATTATTTGATATTTGATATGGGATACGGTAGGCAGAGGCGCTGCTTGTCAACAGGCAAGACGGGCTCTTATTTCCTCTAATAAAATAAAAGGTAATTAAACTAGGCCAGTGGAAGTTTCACGCACCTGCCTTACTCAAAATAATAATAGTGATAACGATGACTGCCAGTGGCGATTCTAGAGTATAATGGGGCCCTAAGCAAATATCAATTGGGGGCCCCTCTCTCCTAAAGATGGTAAAGACGAATAATTTCTCTTCATTCTTCTTTGCCAAACGTTGGTTTTCTCAGCATCAATGCATGCAACGCTTTACAGGGGAACGAGAGTAAGTGCTGTCAGAAAGGCCCCCTTTAAGGAGGTTTCCTACAGTCATACAGCCCCTATACTGGTCGGGGGCCCCAAGCAGTTGCCTGCCTTGCCTGTTGACAAGCAGCGCCTCTGATGACTACAAATTGTCTTGTAAAAATAACTCAAAATGATGTATATTCATCCAGCAAAGCAGTCAATATTAAAGAAAACAAACGTCACATTCAAGTAAGTCTTCCTTCCTTTTCTTAAATACTGCTATGTCTATAAAATAGGTCACTATTTTATTGGATCTTTAATATCATTTAGCCCTTTTTGAGAAACTCTGATCTGAAATTAGGAGAATGCTTAAATAATTTTCCAGGACATTTTGGCTTTTCTCTCATTTTCCATGTCTTTCCCATGACTGGAAATTTGGTCCAGGTCGCGTGGGAACCCTGATTCATGCGAAGTGTGGGTGTACAAAGAGGTGATTACAGTTACACTGCAGGATATACATTTGTGATGAGTAGTGAACTGTAACATTAACTTGACACAAATCACTAAGCTCTCACCTATTTCTATTGTTTTGAATGAACAGGTTTTAGTAATTGAGCAGGGCACGGCCTGCTTTGCTTGTAGCATGGTTAGCTTAAGGGAGACAAAAACACTAACAAGGTGTTCTGTCGAATACTGCTGCCCATCTACTGTGCTACCATGTGACTCAGGGAGTATTTTTTTGACAGGGACTCTTCGTCTATCGATATATGCTTCCTCTAAAATCTAAATCAAAGGTTTTATCATAGAGTACCAAAGCATGCATCCCATTTTCTTACAGTGGGTAGTGGTGTTTTAGTGAATCTGTACTAGGAGCACATTGTCCATCGAGATGTGCTTACACTGAAATCTTAAAAATGAACGTGCCCCCCTCCCCCCCATACTGTGAAAATATAGAGAGAGTAGTGATTGAATCTTATTTTGTGCTGGTAGCATTATTTGATATATGATATGGGATACCGTACGCAGAGGCGCTGCTTGTCAACAGGCAAGGCAGGCAACCCGAGGGCTGACAAACTTTAAACCACAGTAGTAAAAACTGTGCAAATTTTGCAATGACTGGAGGAAACCTCCTTAAGGGAGCCCCACCTGACAGCACTCCCTCTCCTTGCCCTGCTGAGCATCCCATGCAGTCTTCCTGTTAAAACCACTGAAGGAAAATTAAAAGGAATTATCTGTCTGGGATGGAAAACAGCACAATGGTTGTTGGAGGGGCCCACAATTAATGTTTTGCCTTGGGCCCCGACAGACTCTAGAATCGCCACTGACGGTACGGATGGCCTCTGCTGTCGTTTCTCGCTATGGGTGCATTTTTCGACAAGGCAGCACATCTCTGCATAACACCGGTCAACACCTGCGTACCTGCTTCTTCTAACGGTACCCACCTAGGCTAGTGTTAGCTGTGGCTAGCCTGTTGAGTCGATGTGATATTACCAAAGAATAACAAGTTAATTAACGTGGATTAATAACATAAACGTCTGGCTCAGTAAGGATACTTGCTGGACGGATCTTTGCGTGGACGTATCCGGGGACTGGGACTCTTTCAGCAGCTGTAAAATCTGTTGAAGTCCCTGCTCGTCTGGCTTCCACTCACACTCCATCTTGCTGCTGCGAATAAAGAAATAACATTTAAGCTCACGCTGAGAATTTGACAGCGAACGCCTCACGAATACGTTTCCCCCTCACAGGCGAGAGAACGTGAACGTTACACGATATAGACACATAGCTGGTTTCGGATACAAGGAGGCGTTTACCTGTTCTTCCGACTGTAGCTGACTTTCTGTTGAAATGTGACCGTCTGTCTGGGGTTTCAGACATGGGCCTGTTACGGCAGGCACATCCGTTTTCGCAACAAGCTGAAAAAAGCTGCGGGCCATCCAGAGCCGCATCGCATATATGTGGCTGCCTCCCCAGCTGACAGGCGGCTGAGTGGTCCTAGCGCGAGACGAATACTACCCACACATGCTAACAAAACCAGCATACCGTATTTAATTATGAGTTGTTGCTGACATATACGCAAACCGACACCGCTCGAAGTAAGAGACAGAGTAGATACGAGAGAGAAAATACGACGTGTGATATGACAGAACAGGTTTAGAACGCAACATAAAAACGGCACATTTCAGACAGCGCGTAAAGGCAACACGGCTCGTGACGTCATCGTTATGTTCAAGACAGTTGGTTTATAATTTGAGAAATGCTCAAACACATGTTTATTAGCAGCTGTCTTTACAATAGCAGACAAATGTGTACCACAAACAAAGTCGGAGAATTACATTTATCCAACCGCAATACAAAGCTGCATATTTCAGACAGCACTTAAAGGCAACACGGCGTGACGTCATCGTTATCGTTATTCAACAAAAGTGTAGGCTTTATCTCAAGATTTGTTAATGTTGATGATGTTGATTGATTTTTGTAAATGTGAACCTGAAACCACATTATAATGTGTTCTCTACCTGCCCCCTTTTTGTGTAATATTATGGAAGGACCTTGAGAATTACATTTTATGTTAAACAAAAACGTGATTACCATTGAAAATAAAAATGTTTTCACTTATTTCACATGTAATGATCAAAAACGGTGAGCTATTGACTTGTCAACATATTTCTTTGATAATCAAAATGTCATAGCTCACTTACATTTAAAGCTATATAACACACAAACAGCCTGTTCTGAGCAGGCAGCAAACTTTGGTGTTGAAAAATGAAGCCAATATGGAAGTGTTAATTCCTGCAGTTCGTCGAGTGTCCACTTGAGGCTGGCTGCAGAAGCACAGGAAGTCACATACACACCCATTCAACAAAGCCTGTTTTTACAGCTGAAATTAAAATGTTTACAGCCTGGTTCAAAAAACGAAATAGGTCATGTGTCGATTGGCACACACTGTACATGGGGTGATTTTTTTTTTTATAGTCATCTGTTTTCATTTTATGAAGGATAAGAGTTATTCACAAAAAGGCACGTAGCTGTCCTGACTGACAAGTGGGCACGATGTAACGGATTGAGGCTTAGAACCCGCTTCAGTTCCAATTCTTAGGGCGCATTCACAGTAGGCCCAGTTTTCCTGTACCATATCGACTCCCCTGGATTTCTCAATAATGGAGGAGGGGATTGATTATACAGCCATCAACGGTCTTCCATGGCCCCCTGCAAATGGGGGATGTCACTCAGGCTTCCTCCATTAATATTTACATCTGCATTCTGAGTAGGGCTGAAACAGAGGGGTTTATAAGCATGCTAAAATACAGGATCGAAGTGGAAGTGGAACAGGATGATAATATGTGACCTTTAAAGGTAAAATATGAACTCTGGTCCACACTCCAACACAGTAGGTGGCGGTAATGTACTTGAAAGGTAAGTTCCATCCGTCATAAAGCGGAAAAAAAGAAGATGTGTGTGCTGGTTTTTTTTCACCACTAGATGGCGGCACACGGCAGAAAGGGCTTCATATCCGCTAAGGACGTCAGATGAAGAAGTAAGCACTACATACAGTACGCTGCTGCCTCTCAGCGTACAGACCAGCGTTCAGTGGACCAGTCTACCTTTAAAATACATATTTTTTTCTCATTCTTACGTCTATTTATTTCTGCTACTTTAATCGTTATTATTAGATTTTTTTTCCCCACAAAAGGTCTACAAACGGAAGCGAAGAAGAAACAGAGGACTTAAATCAAACATCCTTCTTGTCTGCTTGTTCGCTTTTTGTTTTTTGCCAAGAGAGTTATTTTCAGCGGCCTGAGGAAACATGAGCTTCCTTTTGTGAGTTATTATTGTCTCATTAGTGCTTATATTGTTTGTACATTCAGTGTTTTATTCTAAAAACACCAGAGTTGTTCGCTTTTCATTGCTGGTTAAGCGGCTAGCTTGTAGCATAATACGGGCTAGGACTACTTCCTGAATTCACATCTGACTGTCTAATGTGATTAGCGCTGCTTTTTTAGTATTATTGTTGAAAAACAAGCATCCGCATCGATGGTGAATGATCTGTAACGTAGACTTGGGTGTGAAATGAATGTGTCTTTTACATTATTAGCGACATAAATGTGACATAAAAGCTAATGCAACTGAGAGGTGTTATACAGCGGGCCCGGCTATTTGCTGGTCTGAACACTTTGTTGCTACCAGCTAATCCACCTCCGATGTGACAGAAGGCAAGAGGCAAGTTTATTTATAAAGCACATTTCAGCAACAAGGCGATTGTAAGTGCTTTACACAAGGCATCCAAAGCAGCTCAACTAAGGGCAGGAAAACATATCAAAAGAAGACATTTAATTAATCATTAAAACAAAGAAAAATAAACACAGAAAGCTCAATCAGAAGCTGAAATATAATAAGAGGTAGATTAAACATAATGTTAAAAGCTACAGTGTAGAGACATACAGGTAAACAACGTATAGATAAGTGTATTAAACTCATAAATGTAAAGTCGTTTCATGAAAGGCAGATGTAAACAGGTTAAAAGCACACCTGCAGTATTCTGGATCATAGAAACTGAACACACCTGTGAGTCTCTAACCAAGGCTTTCCCAACCTGTGGGCCAGGTACAATGTCAAAACAAGTCTCTGTCTGTCATCCATTGTGCAGAAATGTCCTCCCAGCCTTTCTACCTCTGAACTCAATGTTCTGTATACAGAAAACGCCTGAATGTGCTCTCAGATGAATGCTAATTTGCAACACAGTTGACAAACTATTACATAGGGATTTAAAGATTAATCGTAAAGTCGTGATAAATCGATTCAAAGGTGTCAAGGTTCACATCGGTACTCTGAAAAAAGAATCGCAATAATATGGTGAGTGTCAGCAGCTGTAGAGCAGAGGCGGTTGGCAGCTGCAGAGCAAGATTTAGAAATTGAGGACGCACCACTGTCTTTTAAATCGGAGGTGTGGAAGCATTTTAGCTTCCCCAAGAGAGAAAATGAAAGAGGTGAAAAGATAACAGACAAGACAAAAACTGTGTGCAAATATTGCAAGAAGACAGGGAACTACACAAATAGCACAACCAACATGATGCAGCATTTAATCGACACCACAATGAGAAGCTCCAATCACCTCCCCTTGTTGAGAAACAGAACATTAAAAGGCCAAACCACACTGACAAGCGGGTTTACAGCCCCTAAAGGAAGCTTTGTCAGTCAACATTTGTCTACAGTCTTATTTTGTAAAATAAATTGTGAGATAATCGTATTGTGAACCCAGTATCGTGTATCGTATCGTGAATTGAGTGAATCGTTACATCCCTACTATTACATGATGGGAAACAAATTAATTAAAAAGCTGTGTTTGTTTTGGATGTCTGGGGACGCCAGACTTTTGTGAAGTCAAAGTGGGGTCACGACAAGACAAGAGCCAAAAAAGGTTGGGAACCAAACCCAACATTTTCTTGTATTTTATTGCATCGCTAATATTTTCACGCTATGTTAAAAGCTTAAATGTTAAATCAAATTAAGCAGAAGATAAAGAGTGAACTAGACCAACACCTAACCCTCCTCTCTTAAAGTTCAGCTTCTTTATTTATGACGCACACTGTTTTCTGGGCATCTCCAACATATTTAAACGTCTTACTTCATTTCCATTTCATCTTTACAGCAGTAGCATTTAAATAAAGCCTCCTCTTAATGTTTACCATCGTGTCTTTCAGGCACGAGGATGCAGATTCGCGTGATCAGCCGCAGCTGACACTTTAATGGTTTAATGCTAAGTTGATTAGAAGCTAGAGGAGAGGTTATGGAGAACATTTGACTGTAAGACCTCGGGTGTTTAACTCTGCGTCTGTTCTGCTACAAAAACTGAAAATGTCTCCCGCCCTGTAAGGTGCTCAAAATGTTTCAGACTTACTCGATACCACCACATGTTTTTAAAACGATAAAGCCGATTAATATTAATGATAGTATTGTAAAGTACCGAAGCTTTAAGCAACTAAAAATCAGAATCAGCTCTCAAACATCACTTTATATTGTAAAATAAATTAGTAACTCGTGGCACACTGAAAATGACTTTACTCTGACTTTATTGTGAGCGAAACAACGGCTTCCTCAGGCTCGCCCAGCATAATCACAGTACATCCACACAGGTGTTAAATCCAAAAAGTTAGTTTACGTTTGAGGCTATGACCCAGAATAATGTTAATCGTGATGATCGGTCATGTGATGTTATGCTGGGCGAACGTAAGGAAGCTGCAGGCGAAGCACATTGTTCGCGCACAGTAAAGTTAGAGTAAAGTAAATTCACTGGCAAAGGATTATTGATTTATTTTTCATCGTATGTTCCTGCAACCGAGCGGCGCCTGAGATCGTAGGTTGGCTGTGCACGGGGAACCCCGTTGGTCATTTACTACTTTATATTGAGTTTGAGAGCTTCTGTAACGACCAAGTTTCCCCCCGGAATTAATAAAGGATCTCTGATTCTGATTCTTAGAAGAACTAAATCTGTCATAAGATGGATGCGTAGGAGAGAAATGAGTAAATCAAAAATAGATACCAAAATGTTGTTAATGTTTGACCTTTGATAAACAGGAAATGAACTAATACTGTATGTGGTGCCTATCTTCTATGTTTCTGTAGTGGTATCAAAATAGGTCTCAGTATCGTTTTATTTCCACTAGTATCATATTGAAGTTTACAAGTCTGGTAACATAAGAACTCTACTGCCCAATGTCAAATCAATCTAGTAATGTTGGATTTTGGCTGATATGTGATTGGGTTTTGCAGACGTAAATTCTCTGATTTAAAAGAGGACTGATTAGAGGAGCATGTCGTGATGCCTCTCCGAAATTCCTGTTTAATGGGGCGGTGTGTGATTGTGTATAGCACCTCTCCAAATGGCCTCATTAAAGACACAGAGAGACTCAGTGTTCTAGCCCTCCACTGTGATTCTACCAAACCCATCAGCTCAACAAGAGCTCAACTCTTTTGTCAGCTTGTTGTTTTTTTTAAAAAAAGAAAAAAGATTCTGTCCTGTTCTAGGAAAAAGTCCCTGAATTACAAGAACGAGACGCAGGATTTGTCATCCTCACATCTGACTGATCTTCCTTATTTGTCAACTGTCTGTCTTCCTCTTTGAAATATGACTCACAGTGGAAACCGTGCAGCCCGGACGTTCAAGCCCAAGAAGAATATCCCGGAGGGTTCTCATCAGTACGAGCTGTTGAAACATGCAGAGGCTACGCTGGGGAGTGGAAACCTGCGCATGGCTGTCATGTTGCCTGAGGGCGAAGACTTGAATGAATGGGTTGCTGTCAACAGTAAGCTCCAATTTTACCTTCCTCCCACCCCCTTACTACTACACACCCTCCTAGGTTTAGATTCCTGGAAGGCTAACCTCACCTTAACTTGCCTTTTATGCTAAAAATCGATCACTTTTAGTCTTTTATATTTGCTTGCTTCTCAGCAGTCCTCAGATCTCAATTTGCCCACACATCAAAAATCAGCTGAGGTAGAACATCAGGGTGTAAGGTATTGGCATCCCCTCTCAAGGCTGCGTCCATTCATGCTGGGAAAACCCCTGTGAATGTTAAATAGACCTTATTGTCTGTGCTGCTGGAGCCTTGTTTGCCTTCCTCTGAATGAAGACAAATGGCCACTCAGTAAAAGGCTTAATGTCTCTCAAGTCAGAGTGTCCTTAGGGGTTAGGATGTGCAGTGACTCGGCATATGACCTACTGAACAAAGATTTATACGTTTTGGTAAGGATTTGATTTGAAATGAGTTATTTTTCTCCTTTGGTTTTTAACTCTCATGCTGCACTTTGAGTCTGTTAAAGTGAATTAGAGATGCTTTTGATGGATTATATTGCATGTTTTTATACATTTTAAAGGGGACATATTCTGAAAAATCCACTTGTACAGTGTTTTTGAACATAAATTTTGGTAACCTGAGTATCTACTAACCCACAAAATGTGAAATAAACCCATCCAGTCCTTTGTTTGTGGTCTGCATAAGTCTTACAACACAGAGAAAAATGCTCCGTTTAAAATTTTCTTGTGATGTCACAGTGGGATTCTGGTATAAAAAAAAATCCCCTCCCCTCCCCTGGTATCTCTACCCATGGACTCCCATCCCAGCCTAGAGCAAAACTTTTGCGCAGGTCCGCCATTTTTTATTCTCCCTAGCGAAGGAGTGATGTCTACTGGGAAAACTCGGGGGGGGGCTCATTGCATTTAAAGAGACACACACACCAAAACGGAGCGTTCTGAGAGAGCTGGTTTATACAGGGTCACAAACCTCCTCTGGTGCTTGATTCATGTTAAATTTTGACCACAGCACAGCACAGATGTTTAATTTAGACCACAGGGAACTGTTTTAAATGGTGAAAAGGGGATAATATGTCTTCTTTAAAATGTCTTTCAAACACCAGACACTTAAGGAATAGTGACTTTATGTGTCCAGCGTGTTTCCAAAGTATTGACAGATAATGTTTACTCAGCAAGTTCACACATGTTTAAGCTTTTTGGAGTGTGCTGGAGAGATAACTTCACTCCCTCGTTGTCGTGGTGATCCTTCTATTTCTATTCATGAAAGGTTTGTAGAAACAGATGGATGTTTTTGTCAGTGCCTCACAAGCTGTTTTAAGTTGCACCATAGAATATGTTTTTATTGCATAACTCATGGCCTTTGTTCTGGACGAGCTGTCCCTTTCATTTTTTTTTTTAAGATTCTATTGTTGGCATTTTGATTGTGATGGTTAGTGACAGTAACGGCACTTATGACATGCAGCATGGGTCTTTTGCCAGAACCCAGTGGGGAAGGTTACATGTAGAGGATCTTAACCTCCAGACTACTGGTTCACTTTATTTTAGATTAACAATTCCAGTGATTCAGCTGCTTTCTCCTGAGCATCTCCGATATTTTGTCGGGGCTTTTCCTCAAATGGACTACTGCACAAAGATCAGGTCTATACACTGACTGGAAGGTACCCTTTCAAATATGTGGCACTGTCTCAACTGAGACGGGGATGTCAGGGCATAGTAGTTGTAACGACACGCGTCTTGTCGTGGTGGTTGATATGACAGAGCTGCATGTAAATTATACTTGGATACGTTAGCTCGTTTGTCTCGTTCGTCTTGACTACGATCAACTCAAGAGTTCATTTTCATTAGTGGTGGGGAGGTGGAGTAGCAGAGAGAATCACTCTTATGATTCCCAGCCAGCCTCAAAGTCATCTTTTGTTATTGTTTTGATTAAGAGCCCCCTGGTGGAGGAATTTACAAACTGTGTGTTGAAGATCAGAAGTTGGGGTTTTTTAGATTGCGTGGTTTTAAAGGACTTGTTATCCAAAAGTATCAGAGTACAGAAAATGTTGACAACGTCAATTCCTACTACCTGCATGCATGCACACATTGTTTCACCCTGATTTTGTACAGACGTGTAATTCGGGACTGGCAGGAAAAAAATCTGCATGAATTCGAGCTGAACATATTATCTGGTCGTTTCGGCTCACACATGCACCCCACAGGACAGTGTTGGGACATTTGTAGGAGTGCTGTGCATGTGTGAAAGGGGCTATAGACAGAACTAAAAATAATGCTTTCTTCTGTATTAACTTAATCAACTTTATCATCACAAACGTTTGGACTTCGTAAACCTGACAAAACACTAAAAGGGATGTATTTTGTTCTCTGCGACATCAGCGAATGAAACACCCACAATAACTCTGCCCACGCTTTAAACGGATCTGTCAAACACATGGAAGCAAAGCTTGGCTGTACGCCCTTCGAAATGAGTGATAACTCAATTTGCAGATAACTGGAGTGTGTCCTGGTCTGTAGTGGGAACTGGGCAGTGAAGTGGGGAAACTTGATGCCAGCTATTTCCGTTGGCACAGATGGTATTTTCTCTCATCTAATCTTGATTTGAATATGTTGTTGTTTTGCTTCTTTTCCACAGCTGTGGATTTCTTTAACCAGATCAACATGCTGTATGGCACCATCACAGATTTCTGCACAGAGGAGAGCTGTCCAGTCATGTCTGCTGGTCCCAAGTAAGTTTATCACGGTCATAATCCATCAAGGCTCAACAGGGCGTGGGGTACGGGTGTTGTGAGTGGGACAAAATAACCACCACAGGCCCCTCGGTGAGTAGTTGGTCCCCCTGCTGCTGGGCTCATTAGCTTCTCAGTGAATGTTTTACTTTAAATTATCGCTTAAGATAAACAGAGCTCATGAGATTTAGATTGAAGGTAACCCAACATTGAAAAGGTATTTGTAACAATTAGCCCTATTTTTAGGTATTTGGAGTCAAAATGAACAAAAGGATTGCTTCAGCTGGCAGCTGCCAAACAGGCTGTGTGTGCTGCAACTTAATCTACTCTTGGCAAATGCCCCCGGTCAAAGTACGTCCACTAGAAGTGGTTGTTTTGGCCACCAATGGGCTCTGATTGTAATTAAAACTGTATGCCAGAATTACAGTATGGGGGGTTAAAGTACATCTTAAATAATATAAACGGCTGTTACGTCCCTTTTTTCAAAGCCACCAGATTCTCAAGAAGAGAAGTTGTGTGCAACACAATCACTCCCACTAGCCAGGCATCTAAAATAAAAATAAAACTAATTGTAATGTGCCACTATGACACTACAACTTCCATGAGCACTTCCTGCAAACAGTCTTTGCTCATTGGTCCATTCCTGAAGCCTCGTGCTTGCGTGCTAAGGACCGACTCACTGTACTTCCTGTGGAGAACATGGTGGAGACGTGAAAGGGGAGGAGCTAAAGCACATAAATAGTGGGACTATACCTGCAGAGCAGACGACACACGAGAAACAACCTGGTGATGAAACTCAAAAGGAGACAAAATGAAGACTGTTCAACCAAAAGTGGAAGTCAAGTCGAGATTTGGGTTTGCACAGCGGTCATTTTAGCATGCTTAGTCAACGTTAATCATATAAAATGTTATTTCCCTACTACAAAATTGTGGCTAGTGAAAATGCTGAGGGGTTTGTGATTATTGGAAAACCCCTCAGCCACAGTGGCTGGTGAGCAAAAAAGTGAATGTCAAGCCCGTCTAAGGCAGTCTACTGGAGAAATCCCAAAACGTTTGTATCTATAAACTTATCAACCTTCAAGAATCTGATGTTTGTGATTTGTTTTGCCTGAAGGTACGAGTACCATTGGGCCGATGGTACCAACATCAAGAAGCCCATCAAATGCTCTGCTCCCAAGTATATTGATTACCTCATGACCTGGGTGCAGGACCAGCTGGATGACGAGACCCTTTTCCCTTCCAAGATCGGTATGTGCTGTGTCCGTTATATCTAACCTATCAGTCATTTTCTCTCTTTTTTTAATGTGTTGCTCTCAGGTTTCTATCGATGACATTTCAAATGCTTCCTACATGTGCAATGATAAGTTGTGTGTTTTACTACGAAGAATAAAACACCCTTTGTCTTTGTGGGAAGTAAAACTGCCATGCAAAGTGAATGGAAGTTAAAACTTGTCAAATGTAAATCAACTTGTAGACATTCTCCTTTTGATTTTGATCACATTTCTGAGCTTGATATGTAAGGTGAAGTTTGTGTCATGTGGAAAAAGAAATGGGCGTATTATTAGCGAAGTCTCCAGGGGAGATCATCTGAGCGATCAGCAGCAAAGCCCATGAACAAATATTGTGTCTTTGTCTATTTGCATAACCAGTAGTAACATATTCTACAAACACTTCCAGATGATAGTATCAGGAATTCTCCTTGGTTCACAATGCACAGGGTCATTAAAAAAGAGTTGGCATTTGCATACATGCCAGCACAGAGCTCAACCTCCCAACCAGCAGAGGCCTGTGCTGTCACGGGTGGAGCCCTTATAGAGCTGGAAGGCAGCAATCTCAAATACTTTGTGCCTCAGTACATCTCCATGGAGGGAGCTAATGAATGAAGATGCTCCTCTGCAAGGAGTGGTATCTTATTCTTTTTTGGGCCTTTTTGCCTCTATTGGATAGGACAGCTGAGGAGAGACAGTAAAATGTTGGGAGAAGAGAGTGGGGGGTGACATGCAGCAAAGGGCTTAAGTTGCCGCAAAGAGGACTATAGCCTCTGTACATGGGGCGCTTAACGTAACGTAACCGCTAGACTTTTGGCGCCCCAGGAGTGCTATCTTTTCACGTAGCAGCTGAAACAAAATGACTCATTTACTGTCATCAAAAAGCAATCGAAAAACCTACAGCGTGTCTTTTAATTAGGGAGATTCCTGGCATCTAATTACAATGCAGATTAAACACAAAGTAGAAATTGTGACTGGCTGTCTCGTCCGACCGTAAGGAAACACTTTTTTTTCAAAACGGCCAAACACAGGATCACAGTGGGTAAATTATGTCAAATTGGTTTGCTGAGTGTGACAAACATTAGAGATGGTAGCACCACAGGCCTTTGGTTCTCCTTGAATGTAAACGTCAACATACTTGTGTTGAATGTGGTTCTGGTCGAGTGGTTATACGTCAGTTTAACCTGACACAGTCTACATACGACAGTCTCCATTTTCTGGATCAAAATACAGACAAACTGCTCGGCTCCTGCAAGATCCCCTCAGTCCAACGTGCTGGTTTACATCCAGGCAGTAGAGCGGGGAGAAGAAAGACCCTGACACAGATCTACAGCCCCGACTTTTTGTGGGTGACTGACTGCGTTACAACTTGGACACAACATTAAACCAGCACTGAGGGCCTACATTAATAAAAAACATGAATCATTAGTTTAACTAGTAGTGTTGTAGTACTCGAACTGGTCTCGAGACCTTTTTTTAAGGCCTAGTCTCGGAATCAAAGGCATTTTTACTCGGTCTTGTCGCTGTGTCAGACTGGGCGGACTCCAGATTTTAAATCAAGACCACCACTGATCTGCTATTTTTCCACGTCATTACTGTGATTAGAAGAAAAACGCCTCTTTCTAAAACATTTGTGACTTCAATTCATTTGCGGTTTGATTTTTATCCCCCGGTTATGGCAGCAACCTTACCTGTGTTACGGTCTAAGTGTGGTGGTTAGTGTGGTCTTGACTACAACACTACCGACTATTATTTCTGGTGTCAGCTAGTGAGGGTGAAGACACTTACATCGTTAGTCCTTTCAACATGCACATCAAAGATGGGATAACCTGATCTTATCCGATTCAGAGATCTGTTGTTTGTCGTTTGGACAACCTGATTTCAAAATTTGATACAGTCAGATAGTTTAAATCCGATGACTTTGAAGGCCCATATGCGAGGATCTTCCTCCCGTCACCAACCAACTAACTTTTGAAATAACTCATCTTGATCTGTGCTGTAGATTTCTGTGCACTGTAGCAAGAAGCTCACGAAAAGGTTTCTGTGTCCCATTACGCCTGGCTCAGACTACAGGATAATCGGGCCGATTTGAGGTCCGTTTTCATCCTTTCTGACAATCACGGGGGTGTTCCCAACTGGAGGCTACTTGGAACCAATTATCTGCCCAGATTATTTTGTAGTGTTGTATAAAGATCCAATCTTAACCTCCCTGATCTGCTCAGAGAGCACCGGGCCAGCCCTATTTATATCAAACAATTTAAAGCTTAAGCTTTAATGTAATGCTGTAATGCAAACCTTACCTCCAGCTCTCACTGAAGAACGAACAATTCCAGCCAGCCATTTCGTCACCCAAACTCTTTTTAAGATGTTATTTCCTCTCTGCACAAAGCCTTCAAATCGCAAATTTAACCACCAGCTCCATTGTTTACGTGAGGCCCCCGTGAGGTGGTGCATTCCTCCTCCGGGCACGATAATCTTAATAAAATCCAGTAGTATGTGATGTGCCATTATTTTCACATCTTGTAGTTTGTGCATGCTTGAGATTATAGAGAAGAGTATCTGTTAAGATTCTCCTTATGTGTGATAAATTGTGTAGGATTTAAAAAGTGCTGTCGTCTGAGCCAGGCTTTACTGTGCACTGAGTCACTGGATAACTGCTCCTCATATCTGGAGAGTGTAGAGAGCAGCCGTTCTGTTGGAACAACTTCACACCTTTCTAACTACAGATGAAAACAGTGTTACCATGGAGTTGTTCCCTGCCACAGTCGAGACTGTTTGCACTTCCCTGAGATCGTGCCGTGGCCTGCCTGTTGAGACATTTGAAATCCAGAGAACGTGCTGGAGCTGCTGCTGCCTTCATTTGCTTTTTTTAGGCGTGTTGGGATGAACAGTGGAGAGGGAAGGGGAAAAGTCATGCACAGCTTGAGAGATTTATTGGATTAATGTTTTGGCTGCTTCTTTTAATTTCAGTCACTCATTCTTAATCTTAAGGGCCCCTTTATGTTTGCCCAACACCAAATGCTTTTCAAAAGGATTCACTGTCAGGAAACTGATCAAACATTGAGATAAAATCATTTTGTTCACGTTGCGTTATGTCCGCATCATCTTAGTAGTTTAGTGTCAGGCCATCATCAAACTCTGTCTGATCCATCTGTGGCATGGACTGTATAAAACATGGACGTAGTCTCGGTGGTGTCACCCAATGGTTTTTGAAAAGGGGTTGTGAATCCCTAAAATGGTGTTTGCCATGTTGGAAATGTTCTCTCCAACAAACCTCCGGCTAATTTAAAAACAGGCAAAGAGTTGGAGCTGAGGCGGATCTGAAGCCTCCTAGCAAACTGCTACAACTCACCAACCTGTCAGTCAAATCAGCCACGCCCCTAATTATGCAAAACATGTAGCCTCAATATACAAAAACATACGTTATAAAAATAACCCCCCGTACAGATTTATGAATAAAGAAATGAGCTTTAGAGACCCAGGCTGTAAACATGTTTATTTCTGCTTAATATGAGCTCTGATTGGGATTTACTCATTTTTGGAGCCAGCCTCAAGTGGACAATTGAGGAACTGCAGTTTTTTGCTCTTCTGCATTGCCTTTATTATTTCTGCTGTTAAAATTGACTTTTTAACTAGGTTTAGTCTTGGGAGTTTTATGCCTTTATTTTTAAAGATAGGACAGTGGATAGTCAGAAATCAGGGGGAGGGATTGTGAGGAATGACATGTGGGAAAGGAGCCACAGGTCAGATTCAAGCTTTGGCCACCTGCTTTGAGGACTTTAGCCTCCCTGCATGGGGCGCGCTCTGGCCACTATGCTACCGGTTCCCCCAAAAAATTGACCTTTTAAGAGCTCTGATGGGGATTGGCTTACTTTTGGAGCCAGTGTCAAGTGAACACTTGGGGAACTGCAGTTTTGTGCGTTGCCTTTATTTTTCAAACATTGAAGAAGTCCAATGACATGAACATTGTCCACAACCAGCAGGTGTGCTCTCTTGAGCATCAAACTGGGAAGGTAGTAAACATGATGGGAACTCTCTCAGGAGTTGGAAGCTATCGAACAGTCAACGGCTGCTCCAACTGTGTCCTGCTGAATGCAGAGCGATAGTTACAACTTTGTTTTCTTCTGTTGTGCACCTGGCATGGCAGCAGTCGCCTCCTTTTGTTGTTGAAAGTTTGAAGTTTTTGAAGCTGACTGCTAGCTTGTAATGCTAACCCAGCAGCTAACCAGAAAAAAGATCACCTGGCAAGGAAACTTTTTGGTGAAATGTGATTATTACACTTATTGTGGCAAGTGTGTTTTCTCTTTCGTAATGCTAACGGAGCTAACACTATACAGTACCCTAAACACTGCAGATGATGTAAACCACTTCACACACGAGGGCAGCTGTGGCCAAAAGCTGCTCCTTTTCTTGTTTCTGTTTTCAGGATTAGAATCTCAACAGCAAGCTTGTACTTTTGTAAATGGTAATTGTGCAAGAAAGCCAAAACTACTGTGACACCTTCCAACGTTTGAAAGCTATTTTTTACAGTCTTTGTACGATCTGAAAGTGTTACCGTCATGTCTTTTGCTCGCCTTGACCACTGAGAGTATGATGAACTGTGCATATTTTGTTCTTGTAATGTTTTTTTATTAACTTCTTTTGTTTTTCTGCACTCTTGTTTTCAAGGTGTCCCCTTCAAGCGAAACTTCATGTCGGTGGCAAAGACGATCCTGAAGCGCCTCTTCAGGGTCTACGCTCACATCTACCACCAGCACTTTGACTCAGTCATGCAGCTGCAGGAGGAGGCCCACCTCAACACGTCCTTCAAACACTTTATCTTTTTCGTTCAGGTAAAGAATCTCCGACACTTACAGAATCCTTTTAGGTCCTGGCGATAAAAACATGTCAGTAGGTTAAGAATAGAGTCAAACTTCCAGTATTGGTGCCTGAGAAAAGAAATGATAAATCAGTGTAGAAACATTTGTTTGCAACTTGAGATAGAAATTCATATTTCAAAAAATGTCACTGTTAATGTCGTGGAGGCGTAATGAGGGGACGGAGTAATCCCCTCTCTGTATCACCTTCGGAGGTAGTAACCGAGGCGCTACAGGGACGACAGGATGGGCTGATCCAGCGGGGGAGAACAGCGCTCTGTGTGTGTTCATATCTGAGCCTAAGCGTGTATATGTCGTGCTGCTGCAACGCCGTAATGCAATGAGATGCTAATCTTTGAAATAAACTTCCTACACGTTTTTTTCTTACGCTTTTATCTGTTTCTCTTCTGTTGAGTGCATACTGTGTTCACACATGCACTCCTGAAAATGTGGGGACAGTCTGCCCTGAAATCCTCGAGAGTTACTCTTTCACTCACAGCGTGAAGTTTTCCCGGACGGCAAGGAAAAAATTATGTATAAAAAAAAGACACTGTCCCTTTATCTGCCATCTTGGCTTTCAAACACTGTAACACCAGTTCAATGCTTCAAGCTTCATGCAAGTAGACGTATTCATAGTATCAACAGATGAGAGAAGAAGACCAAAGACTACAGAGCAGCCTTCTTACATGCACGAAGAATGCAGTGGTTGTGCACCAGTTGCATGATACAAACTTCACCCCCCCTGCGCCAAATTGCTTGCTGTGAATTTCCTTCACATTACCTGCTGCTTTCACTCAGTCTCTTGTATTTGTGTATGTATTTATTTTTTAAAGGTTTGTTTTGGGGTTTTTTATGCCTTTTAATTAGAGACCGGTCAGTGGATAGAGTCAGAGATTGGGAGGAGAGGAGAGAGAGTGGGGGACGACATGCGGGACAGGAGCCACAGGTCACATTTGAACCCGGGTTGCTTGCTTGGAGGATTACAGCCTTTGTACATGGGGAACGCGCACTAACCACTACGCTACCGGAGCCCCTCCTGCTTTAGGAAATTACCAGAGGACTGGCAAGAAAATGTCCCTATAAATTTGTGGAGAAAAAAGTTGACCGTTTGCGTTCATACCAGCAGCTAACCCCAAATATTTCACGATTATTTTCAGGAGTTTTGTGCATGTGTGAAAACACCCATAGAGTGCATATTCTGATATTTACTCCGTGTCCTTTGTCGTTTTTTTTCAGGAGTTCAACCTCATCGACAGGAAAGAGCTCGTCCCGCTTCAGGAGCTGATTGAAAAACTGACAACCAAGGACAGATAAACAGCGATGTAACCCTTATTTTATTGGTCTTCTAGTTTTTTGCACAGATACCCACCCCCCACCCTGGCTGTATGTATGCAGTATATACTATATTTCCATTTGGGGAAATGTTTTTAACAAGGCCAGGAAGAAGGAAAGGGTCTTGATAGGTTTAAGGCACCAGGACTAATGCAATCAGGGATTACACACGTAATTGATCCACAGATGAACCTAATAGAGAGAATAGTTTTAGCTTTATGGACAGATCCCCAGTATTCACTCATGGCTTACATTTGGGATAATATAGACATTCTTTAGTTTTCTATCCTACCACACAGATATTCTTTCTTTTCTCTTGGATTTCTGGCAACACGACGCCTTTTCTGCTCTCATTCGATGTTCAAACTCACCCACAGGGACGGGTCGTGTTAAAGCAGAGTCGCTGTATCATAACAGGAGGGCTTCCTTTGGCGTTGTGGCGAGAACGGAAGCCAGCCTTTAAGCTCGTTTCACAGCGTTAGCTAGTTATTTTAAACCATTAATCGATATCAAAGAAGCTGGGATGCCGTCTGCTAGCCGTGATAGCCCACATCTTTTTAAACACAGAATAATCCTAAGTGCCTAGCATGGCTCGTAAACGCCCTATATCAACAGTGAGAACTGTGCGAACATAAAGGCCATACACACCAGATCAACGAAACATTCAGTTTGACATCCCGCCTCCCCTTTTTAGTTTGTGGATGTTCTATTTGTATTGTAACTTAGTTTGAAGATTACTTTCTCACCAACCTTATTAGACAGTCTCTTGACGAAGTGTTCTGTGCAGATTATGATCAATGAATGTGTCGGACGTAGAAGCGAGGCTCGAGGATATTGTCACATCAGTAGCAGGGCCGTTAATTTGAGTTTTCTAGCGACGTGTTCCTGTGTACTAGCTTTCCTCCAAATCTTTTGAGTAGAGACACATTTTTTAGGACGAGTCTTCAAGGGATCTAAAAACCTTAAATTGTACATAAATGTCCGCTAATAGACGTAGAGACGTGTGTTTAAGAATAACAAGCATTTTGAATTGGAGTCTGCTGCATCCCTTGCTTATCTCACAAGCCATAAAGCACTTTGAACAATTGTTTTCCTGACCTCTCTCTCGCCTTGAATGTTTTATTCTGCATAGGCTGTGCTTTGTGAGAAGCCGTGTCGTGACTGATCATCGGTTCGTTCCCTCCGTCGCATTTCCCCCAAATGAATGTCGAATTGCTTAACCTCCGCTGCGATTGGCTACAAGGCGTACGTGAGATCTCTTCTGCTTCTTTTTTTTGTACGACGTGAGCAGATGCATGGCCCCCCCTCCCCCCTCTCCCCCGATCTCAAAGTGTAGTTTACTATGCAATGATTGACACGACACTAAAAGTTTACCCGTTTGGCTCGTACTTTCATATTCCTTTGGTGTATGATAGAAATAGAAATTGCTTCTCTTTCAGGATCGGTGAACATTTTATACATCTTATCTGAAGTTTGTCAGAGCGGTGTCAAACTTGAACGCACACATGTAAATACTGAAGGGTTGAGAGTGATTTCCAGCGCGCATGGAGTGGTAGCTTTTTGGTTTAAAGAATGCATCGAGTCTTTTTCGAGGCTGCTTCCCCTCCCCCTTATTTGAGATATTAAAAATATAGTTTGTTTGAAATGTTGAGTACTTTCTCCCCCCTTCTTCCTTAGCTAACTATTCTGAATGTTACTGCTCACCAGATATCTGGAAATGTACTAAATAAATGGGTCATCCTGAAAGCGTCTTATCGTCATGAAATGCCCGTAACATAGCCTTTTGCCTCCAGGTTTTTCCTCCTCTGCTGTAAGAATTGATGAAATGTTTGTAAATAATGGCTTGGTAGGGGGTTTTCAATGCTACTGAATTGATTTATGCTGTTTACAAGGCAAATAAAGGTGGTCTTGACTCTTTGAATGAAGTGCGTCTTTATTATGGAGCCTGAACTCTGTGCGGCTAACGGTGAAAAGTACGTTCTTCATTTATTACAGGTACTTATGTTAAGATGTACAATAGCTTGATACTTTTTGATGCCACATGTTTGAAAACAAATCACTCTCCATTGAATAAAGCCCCGTTTCCACCAAGCAGTCCGGTTCAGTTCGGTACACATTTATTTGTGTTTCTACCGTCAGAAGTTGGGAAGGGTAACAAAATAACCGATCCGTACCGTCCTGCTTTTTTGCTACTCTTCTGTTGGGGTGCCAAGCGTACCGATCTAACCCTAAAGGTTGGAGCTAGACACACTGCAGTCTTTTGATTGGTCGAAAAAATCACTTCCCGTGCGACGGCGGTGATTAAGGACAAACACAAAATGCACTATATTTAAATATCCTGTGGATTTGCAGAGAGTGTTTTCAATGCTGTTTTTGTTTATGGCGACTAATATGAGCACGTAGCTCCGCCCCATGGACGACCTTGGAGATGCAGACCTTCCTAGGAATCATTGATCTTAAGTTACTGTGTCACGTTCTTCTTCTTTGTTAAATTTATTGGCCCTCTGCACTACAGTATGTTGTGCCGCTGTGATTTAGTGATGTGTAAGGGTACGGTTGGCTGTGGAAACGCAAGAAAGGTCAGGGTTTACTGAACCAAACCGGACCGCTTGGTGGAAACTGGGCTTAAATGATCAATAGTATCCAAAAGTACCAAAGCTTAAAAAAACTACAGATCTTTAGCAGTGGCGTGCACAGACTTTTTGAAGGGCAGGGGCGAAAAGAAAAAAAAGGGCACATACAGCGCGTTCTCGCCACTGAAGAGGGCACTTTATCACGCGTTTTTGCCTACCAAGAGGGTAGTTGTATTTTGCCAACCAGGAGGGCACTTTAGCGCGCGTTTTTGCCACCCAAGAGGGCAGTTTATCATGTTTTAACCAGCCAAGGGGGCAGTTTAGCTGTTAAGTGGAATTGACATGTGGCTGCAGGAGCTGGGGATCGAACCCCCAACCTTGCAGTGGAGAGACGACTGACTCTACCAACTGAGCCACAGTCGCCCCACACTATGTGTAGCATGTCTCAATATCAGTTTGTTTTCTGGTTAGCTATATTGTATTTGCCTGGATTACTTTAATAATTTAATTTGTCTTTGTGTTACATGTTCCTTTTTAGGAGGGCCACTCGACAATCCCCTCTGGGTTTATTTGGCTCCTCCAGCACATTTCTTTCAAAAGATATCTTTTTTTTAAATTAACTCATCATTATGAACTGTCTGTTTTGTCATTGATCTATTATGTTGTTGCTGTTTTGTTTTTTTAAGTGCAATAAAATAAAATAAATAGAAGTGTCAAATTGAATTTCCCCTCACGGGATTAATAAAGTACATATTCTTCTTCTATACAAATAAAGATTGATTGATATAGAAAATTTTATTTATTTTTTCAACACAAGAAATGACCAAGTAGCTGTGGTATCAAAACAGGTATCCTTATTGTTTGATTTTCACTAACATCGTATCAAAGTCACTACAACACTTGTTCTTTATTCCAATATTTACATTTTTATGGCACTTGGTCTATGGCTGTACCTCACATTGTCTGACACCTACCCCCCAGCAGTTGTTACGAGAACCAAAAAACAATTGTATAGACATTATGAATCTTTTCCCTGAATGTCTGGCAGCAGGATTCATTTCAGTCCATTTCATAACCAGCTAAAAAGTCTGCACAGCAGCTTTAAAATATACGGTGTTGCTGTAACTAATACGCTCATACATTTTGACTTACAATGGAGAGTTTTACAACAACTGTCTCCCTCTTTATTAAAAGAAACACATGCAAACAGACCTAAAACCATGCATGGGAATGTTGTTCTTGGTGCACATGGGAGGGCTGCAGGCTGCAGCTGCTTCCGGGGGCGGAGCCACAGCTGTGCAAAAAACCGCTTCCTGATATCCGTTACCGCCAAACTTTAAAACAACACGGAGGGCGCCTTCAACATCCACACAGCTGCAGCTCTCGCTTTAATTAAGAAGGAAAAACGTTTTTATTCGCTAGAAGAAAAAAAAAAAACATGTCTCCTACTCCGAAGAGACCCTGCCCGGATTCAGTGAACGAGTCCATGAACGACTCGATGGAGAAGAGGATAAAGCGGATATCTGTGGAGGGAAATATCGGTGAGTGCATTGAATAAAAAGAAAACTAGCAAGCTTAAAACTTGACACTCAAACTAACACTTTAACAATGTGGTATGTATGGAGCTAATTGGTTTTTCATTGCAATAAAAAGGTGGTAACTCTTTGTTAATCGGCTCTTTAACGTCAGGACTTTGCCGCCTACCGCCTTTTTGTGCTCCCATTGCATTTACTAAACTAATAGCAAACGCATTCAGAAGACAATACACCTGCAAAGTGTTTTTCCAGGTAACGTTGTTGATGTCAATAGCTTGATCAATTGTCGATGCTTTGTGTTTAGCGGCGGGCAAATCCACCTTAGTGCGCCTTTTGGAGCGGGAGAGCGCAGACTGGGAGGTGGTACCAGAGCCGATCGCAAGATGGTGCAATGTCCAAACAAAAGGCAGTGACTTTGAGGTATAAACACACTTTACTCTAGTTGTGCATTCAAAAAAAATAATGTTCCTCAGTTGATGCAGGAAGCTGAAATTCATATATGGCGCAGACGCTTGCAGAAAACTGCAAAAAAAAGGCGTAACGTGAGAGAAGACAGAGTTTATATTCTGCGTCTTAGCTTGCAAAACAATAAATCAAGTATGGATTTCATTATGCATGAGGAATATGATCCCCTGGTTTAACATGCACTGCACATGTTAGGATAACTAGGAGGGTCTTCATCTGTATTTAGAGTGCAGCTGCCATCTGTCCATATATCTGCACTGAGTGGTCTCCTCCAACACACACCCAGAGCAACAGATGGTCTCACTGGACAGATGAACATGCCATCATCGTGAGGAAAAATCTCCAATCCAACCTCCTACACAACTGCAGACTCACCCTCGACCTCGTCCTCGGCTCAGGCTCATTTTCAGTGGCTTGACATATACTGTCTTTAATCAGTCAGCAGGATATTAAGGTGCCTGCCTGCATTTATTAATGTCGCCTCAAGAAAGAGGCAGTTAATGATCCAGTTAATGATGACCATGAATCAGACCCGGCCCTAACAAACTTGGTGTCCTAGGCAAGATTTTAGCTGGCGCCCCTCGTATTGCAGCCAATTCGACATTCAGTCCCTGAATTTAATAATATGGTAGATTTTCTCTCATCAGAGCAGTACAGAAACCTCAGCATCGTTTTTCAGCTTGGGCCAAAACGTTTTCCTAAGCCTTACATCCCCACCTACACCAAGAACAAATATCTATTCAGTGAGGACTTCTTGCACAAACTGCATGCATGCTCTTAGACAAACAGTAAATACTCAAGAGGCAAGCTCTTAAAACTATTAATTACAACTAGGGTGGTCGCTAACTGAGAACACGAAGATGTAGGTCTTATGTCCCATACAACATACTTCACGAAAGAGAGCATTTCCTACTCTAGTTATTTTCTTAACACGCGAATAATCTTCCAGCTGCGCCCCCTATAGATGGCCGGCGCCCCTAGCTTTTGCCTATACTGCCTATGCCACGGGCCGGCCCTGCCGTGAATACTTTAACGAGATGTATGCCCCAGTGGAACTACAATCCAATCATAAAGAATTCATACATGTTAATAAACAAGAATACAAAAGGCCCCTAAAAAGGGTGAAGTGCAGGATTCATCTATTTATGCACTTCCTTTTATCACGCTCTTTTATATTCTATTCACCGCTGTCAGTCATTATTCTGCTATCTTCTACCCCGACCATGCTGTCAACTTTCTTCTTTTGCCAACTTCCATTCATGGTACCCTCGTTCATGTCATAAGGACCACTGTGAGGAGTCGGGTGGTAGTGACACTGTGGCAGGGAAATCTGTTTAGGGTTAGTGCTGCTAAGTGCTAAGGCTAGCTCTTTCACTAAGTAGAATGCCGAATAGAGCAGCAAGAAATTCAGCCAGTCTCACAGATGACTGATCACAAAGATGTGCGTACCTTTTTAGAGCTGTGAACGCTGAGCTGCAGATTGTGTAGTACAGTGTAAAGTGATAGTACAGGCGTGTTATCAGTATGTGTGTCCAACTGTTGAGGTATGTGCAACCACGCCTGCTCTGCTGCAACACTGTAACCTTCAGTTTATGTACAAATACATTAGTTTGATGAAGCGCCCTCTTCTGGTCGTGAGCATCATTACAGCACATTTACAGCCCTGCCAAACACCGTGAGATAGTTCCCCCTCGTCGATGCATTTTGTACATTCATCTGGAATATTGTCTTTATGTTGACTTAATTGATCTGTTGTGATAAATGTTCTCATTATCCTCTTATGCTGCAGTGATCTTAATTAATAGATAGATCCAGTAGATACTTAATTAATCCTCATCTAAAAAACAGGCTGGGTTTTAATATTCAACCGTTCCCTTGTGTTGAATTGTTGAACAGGAGCTGACCACATCTCAGAGGAGCGGAGGGAACATTTTGCAGAAGATGTACGAGAAGCCCGAGAGGTGGGCCTACACCTTCCAGAGCTACGCCTGCATCAGCCGAGTCCGCGCTCAGATGCGATCGGCCAATGGGAAGCTCAGAGAGGCCGAGAATCCCGTGCAGTTCTTCGAGCGGTCCATCTACAGCGACAGGTATCCACTCATTTCTAAATATGATTTAAAAAACTGTTGAATGTGTTTTAAATCAAATGAGATTTTTTTTTTTTTACAATAAATCAAGTTTTTAGAATCAGCCTGACCACATTGAACTTGCTCCACGCTGACAGCATTGTAGCGATTTAGTTTGAGGTAAATTATTTAATGTTATAAACATTTAAAAAAGAGTTCCAGCAGGGGGCGCTGGAGTCCCATCGATGGCGGTCTCCGTGCTGGAAATCCTGTCTCGGCCTAACTTTCAGTCAACCTAACGACAGGCTGAGAGCTGGAGCTGAGGCGGGTTTTAAGCCTCCTGACAAACCGTTACACTGCACGTGCCTGTCAATCAGGCCAGCTATACGCCTTATTGTGAATAACTCTTATCCTTCATCAAATCAAAACTGATGAGTGATGAAAATATTTGACCCCTGAACAGTGTGTGCCAATCGAGACATGAACTAATCAGACCTATTTGGTTTTTTGAACCAGGCTGTAAACATGTTAATGTCTGCTGTAAAAACAGGCTTTTTTGAATGGGTGTGTATGTGACTTCCTGTGCTTCTGCAGCCAGCCTCTAGTGGACACTCGATGAACTGCAGGATTTGAGACTCCAGCCCTGCTTTCTGTTGCCATTCCCCTAGTAAACTTTCCGCGTGAAGTGGGGATGAGCTGATGGCTGAAGACGTTTATATACGATTGTCCTGCGTGTAATGAAGCCGCTTCGTACTCTTCACTGCTCATCAGTATGTTCTTCTCTGCTCTCTAGTTATATTGTGAAGACATCCAATTACACATAGGATAGCACTGATCTAAAGGCATAAACTGCCATCATAGCCCCAGACTCCATTGCTTTCCCCGCCGTTTTCGCAGCGTCTCTTTCTCAAGTCATGTCTTCTCCTAGAGACCCCCTCCCCTCTTTCAGGGAACGCCTCCTGCTGTGAGGGACATGTCTGAATTAACAACTCAGGAAGATTTCAGGAGCAGCCTTTTCCTAAAATGTAGGGAATGAGTGTGTCCGATGAGTAAATAGTCTCTCTGTGCTGCCGGAACTATTCCTTTGGTTGTACACAGGTGGTTGCTCTATCAAAGGGAAACAAAAAAAAAGCACTATTCGAGCCAATTAGCAACAGATAGCTTTCCTACACGCCACTCTAAACTCTGCTTTAACTACCGTCCACTCTTCCATCTTAACGTCCTGACCCTCGGGGGAGCTGATCTGAAACACGACAGCAATAAAAATGGCTTCCTCATGTTGTGGCTAACTGTCCTCCAGCTACAGACGCTCCACATTCTGATGGATTAAGTTGTTGTTTATCAGCTAGTTGCCAAAGTTGTCTACATGAAAGTGGGCGCCCATTAATTTTAGGGGGGGGTAGAGCACCTGAAGACGGACTGAAATAAAGGGATGCATCTGCTTCAGGTTTTTTTATGTTGTGTTGACATGACAAAAAAATAGTTTGAAGATGTCAGCATGCACTTTGTAAATTGTTAAAGAATTATAAATCCGTTGAGGAGTTGATGGATTGATCGGTAACAAATGAATCAGTAGTTTCAGCCCGTCCATTGAGGGATTCATGGACACTGCAAGATTTAAAAATGGATTCAACTGATACCAGAAATGAGCAAATGAAATGTTCTCATTCATCATTTTGACATTGCATCAGTTGTTCAACTGTCTGAATCTAACCTTTTTATATTTAAAACAAGTTTTAGAACATTAAAAAAGGTGGTTATGTAAATATGCAGCATGCACTAAATAAAATTTTTCCACATTTATCATCTGTTTTTGGATTTAAAGTATCTTGACACTCTTCTTCCGTGTACTCCTGCTGTGTCTTCTCAGGTACATCTTTGCAGCAAACCTCTACGAGAGCGAGTGTCTGAGCGAGACAGAATGGTCCATCTACCAGGACTGGCACGGCTGGCTGCACAACCAGTTTGGCAAGAACATCGAGCTGGACGGTATCATCTACCTGAGAGCTTCACCTGAGGTACTCCCCTCAACTTAGTGATGCAATCACATCTGAAAACTACTCTGCTGCGGTGCTTTTCATATTTATTTATTTTTTATTGTGTGTTTGTGTGCAGAAATGTTTAGAGCGTCTGCACCTGAGAGGCAGAGAAGAAGAGCAGGACATTCCTCTGGAGTATCTGGAGAAGCTGCATTTTAAACACGAGAGCTGGCTGCAGCATAAAAACATGACGTAGGTCCACACATGCAAAAAGAAAACACTTAATGGCTCATATACATCACGGAGAGTATGCTTTCCTGTGCAGACAATAGACATGTTAATGAAAGAAAAAGATGTTGGTTATCTGATTGATAACCAACAGAAAAAGACTCCATTTTTAAAAGATGAAATATTCGCTTTAAGGAAGTCAATTTAGCATGACGATTTAATTGCCATCACTAACAGTGTCCCCCCCCTCTCTCTCTGCCCCCCTCTCTCTGTCCCCGCAGCATGGACTTTGAGTACCTCAGGGACGTCCCCATCCTGACCATAGATGTGAGTGAAGACTTTAAAGTGAGCGACACGAAGAGCGCCGACATGATTGAGAAGGTGAGTCACAATGAAAGACAAACAAAGGAGGAACGCTTTACCGACTGCCACGTTCAAACGCTCCCAACAGAGATTATAGGAGGGAAATGTAACGAAGTGAAGCGTTGTCATGGCCACCTTTTCATTATCATCCCACAAAGTTGTTTATTATATTTTTTTATAGCACCACCAGCTGGATGACTTGCAACTATGTTGTGTATTTCCATCCGGGCCCGACCGATGCAGGCTTTTTGGGGCCGATACCGATATTTGGGAGAAAAAAAATCTGATAACGATTTATCAGCTGATATCTTTCTCTCTATTTTGATCTTTAGAGATAAATATAAAGTTACACATTTATTGCGTTGAACCTTCAAATGAAGTTATGAAATACTTGTTGAAAAGATGTTTAACGTAGACAAGATGGTCACTCAACTGGAAACTAACTGCTCATAAATGTGCGTCACCGCTTGACACTCTGGAGAGTGATGATGCTTGTTGTAATCCATATAGCGCCCTCTGCTGGTGACAGAACTGCTAGTTTAATACAATGAAGCTCAAATGAAATGCTATTTGACTGGTGAAAAAAATATCTGCCATTAAATGAGCAGATACCGATAGTCACTGGATATGCTAATATCGGCCGATATTATCGGCTGGCTGATAAATCGGTCGCGCTCCACTTTCCATATCATGCTTATTAATACTTCTCGGTCCCTGCAGGATTTCTGTGATTGGTGCGACCTAACGTGCCTGATTTTTGCTTCAGCTTTTTCAAAAACTATCAATGCAAGTTGCAATGTGTTTTTGTTTATGTAACACATTATATATCCACTTTTAGCAACTGGGACAAATAAGACTCAAATAAAGCCATCTATTGGCTGAGCAAACTGTTCCTCTTCTGATGTAAGGGACGTCATGATACCAGGTTTTTTTAAACTTGGAAACGAATCTAGTAAAAATCGAACGATAGCAATACCTGCAGCCGTTACCACGGCAACAAAAAGTCAAGTCGTAGGCATCAATATTAGACAATTTCTTGTTCTTATCACTAAACTTAGCAGGCTGCACACTGTTGAATTTGCTCGTACTCTCTCTGTACTATCCAATGTATTTGTGCGATTGCGACAGTCCTCTCTATTTTCTTAGCTCGCTAGCTTTTGATTTAAACTATGACTGAAGATAGGTTGTTGTTTTTAAAGCTTCGGCACCTGTAAATACTCTATCTTTCAAATAACGGAGACTGTATCTTTTTCAAACACATGGTGAAAATATTTTTGCACGAGCTGAATTAGAATTTTAAGGACTACAAAGGTGCAAATAAAGTCTTTAAAATGTGTTTTCAGAGAGGGAGGGGTAGGCAGCGTTCTAATACACATGCAGGTTTCACTGATGGAAATGAGGCCTGAAGGGCTGCTTCTGTTGCAGTTTCATGTTGACGGTAAACACAGGAACCTTCTAGAGACTTCCATCCCATTCAAAAGCCATTAGTAAGAAACAGCCCCAGTTCCAAACACAATGCTCTGCACAAAGGTTCTGAGGCGGGAGATACTACTGAAGGAGATTTACACAATCAATGGCGATGCTAACGGTTTCAGTGTTTCGTCTTCTTCTTTTTCAGGTGAAGGAGTTCTTGAGCACGTTGTGAAGATCTCCCAGTGATGGAAGAAGATGAATCAGAGTATTAATAAGGAAAAAGAGTCGGAAGCATGACATTTATTTTTTATCAAATCATTCCAAATGATTTATCCCGTTGTATTTTTTAACCTTTTTATTGTTTTCTTACATCTGTTGTCTATTTATGATTTGTGCAAATGAAAATGTGTCAGCTTGTAATGTACAAATGACAATAAACTTGAACGTCTTTCATTGTTTTGGTTGTTTTGGTTGTATTTTATCCGCACCATGGTGTCGACTGGGATCTGTTGAAAGGGGAGATTTAATTCTATAAACCGTTCTTTCTCAAACTGTGGTGAGAGTACCTCTGGTGGTACGCAGGATCCCTCTTCTGGTACATTAGGAATCTCTTATATGGGAGTTTTATATTTTTGAAATAGAGATGTACAAATCAAATGGTTGACAAGCAAAGCTGTGATGGCAAGCGGAGGAAGCAAATATGACGGTTAAATCTTTTTTTGCATTTGTGGCTCCAAACGGGAAATATAGAAACTGAAGTCAACGGCGTCTGACTCTGAGTCTCATCCAGTTTGGATTCTTTTGGAGTGGCACAGAGAATGAGCCCAGGCTGCAGTGAGTGGTGTGGGGACAATAATAAATAATATGCATATCAGGAATAAACTGTATATGAAGTTAAATAGCCCTACGCTACTGTATTTAGAAGCGTCCAATCACAGCTCATTGTGAAAAAAAGACAGGAAGAAGTCATGAACAGACATCATAATCGGTAAAAGTGTTATTTTAAACATCGGTATCTGCCCTTAATTACACAACCGGTGCATCTCCAACGATTATTGATTCCTCATAAATTTAGATTTTATTACTCGTCTTAATGTCTCGTTGTCCACAAGAGGTCGCCAGTTTCCACAACAAGACCCAGTCAGCTATGTCAGTCTGCTGAGCTCATTTACCTGTTGGACGTGGTTCAAACTATCTGATATAGCTGCCATAAACTGTTGTTATCATAAGGTCCTAATATAATTGCACAATTTGTATAGGCCTACAGAAGAGAGGTAGATTAGAGTGATCAGAAAGCATATCAAGGTGAAGCAGCTCCTGGTCTTTTATCTTTAGCCTAATGCTAACAAAGGTTTGTAATCAGGACAGACTGCAGTTAAATCAAAGTTAATATTTAAATGTTTTGTGACAAAGGTCTAAAATGCACGCAGGCTTTGCAATCATTCATAAAATAAAGACTGAATTTAAAGTCCAAGCTGCTGGGAATCTGTCCAATCACAGAAAAGCAACACACTATTTCTAAGTCTATGATACATTAAGTGAAATTAAGGCAACAAGATGCAACAATAAAGAAACAATTAGTCAGGTTGAAGTGTGCGCGGTGAGTGTGCTGCACCACCCAAGAGCACAACTTTGTGACCTCCGCCCCCCCCTGGTGTCGTCACTCAGGAGGAGGGATGGCACTTTAAATATGGAAAACACACGCTGCGCTCTCAGAGTCTCTCCACACGCTTCAAGCGAGACACAAAAACGAGTTGTTGTATCTTCACCATGTCACCGAGACACGACCTGAACGAGCCCAGCGCGATATGAGGAGCGTGTGTTTGCTTTTACATTCGATTTACAAGGTGGAAGAAATCATTCCAGCGAGATAGCTCCGGCTCTTTTCTACTTTTCTTTGACTGTAGAAAAGCACGACAGATAGAGGAGGAGAACATCTGTAAACAAAGACTATAAGAGAGACCTAAATTGAGCAGAAGGACGCCGGATTGATCAGCCTCAAAAGGCGAAACTGGTCACCATGAGTTCCGAGAAGTCAAAGTAAGTTCGAGATCTCTCCTCTTTCCTTACAGGTTACAGCAGGGTGAACTTTCGCCTGCAGGAGGGCATTTCCCGTCTAGTTGACGTGTAAAAGTTGGAAGTGTAAATTAGGCATCAGGTGAGTTCCACCAACTATGAATTTTTAGACGCTTTCGGTGCAGATTTTCTGTGCGTAAAACTTAATTTTTCGACTACTTAACTTGCTTTAGTTACCCACTTGTGCAAAACCTCAAATTTAACGTAAATTAACGTTTGATTACACTGAAAGCAAGTTTAGAAATGCCTTCAGTCATTCGTGTACCACCCTTCCCTGGATAAGCCACTGCTGCCGCACCACCGTGGCTTTGAACAGCCAGGTAATCTATTTTCCGAGAACCTGTCCCAGGTAATTAGCGAGACAAGCAGGCAGGGAGCGCAGGCCAAGTGAAGGAGAGTTGTCTCTATAGAGTAACTTTTATGAAAAAGCTGAGTATGTATGTGTGCCTCACAAAGCCATGTGGAAAAACTCCACACTGAGCGTGGGCCAGCGTGTGCGTCCACGTTGCGCAATGACGCGTCAGACTCCGCGGTTACTATGAAACACGGAAACACTGTGCATGACCTTTTTTGACATGCACCTGGAATTCATCAGCTGTTTGCAAAAATTCATTTGCAGCCAGCATGAGTTGCTTCAACAAAGTAGAATTTTAAACAACAATTTTCTGTGCAGAATATGCGCTATATTTCGTCTGATTCTATCTTGGGCATAGTCCCCTAAAGTGTCACTATCACCCCCTCTGTAAAGTAACAAATGAAACCAACAGTCACCTATTGTGGCTTCACTCAGGTGTCTGCCCTGCCCTCTTCTTATACAATGGCAACAGAAACCATAAAATCCTAACTTGATTCCTCATTCTTGTCTTTTGTGTTGGATTGTGAAATCTAGCAGTAATTGTTCTCTATTCTTTCCTTTGTGCCATTGATTTTCTTTTTTCCGGTGTGAATCTTCCTCATGCTTCTAACCTGAGTCTTGAATGCCCCTTTGTGCTCTGCGGGCTGATGATCAGAGACATTAGATAGCTATTCATTTCCTCATCCAGCCGAATGTTGTTATTAGGTTTTCCAAAAGTCTGGAGAGGAGAGGATTTGATTCAGTAATTGCATAAAAGACTCCTTAGTACAGCAAAACTCCTGTGTGCCCTTTTTCCTCATCTACTTACTCCAACCTTTTTTCACACCTTACACCATTTGATTTAACTTATAGAAACCAGAAACAATTACCGACTTTACTCGATCAGTTCAAACATTCTTTTATCCCAGCCTTTCCAATGTTGGATTTTGCTGCTTCGACCCTTAGTTCGAACCCTAGTTATTTCAGTAATATATTAACCTGCAAACTATTTGAATACATAATAGATGCATCTTTTAGTCTATGAAATGGCGAAGAATTTAGGTAAATAAAGCTCCTCAAAATGTCCAAGACCTCAAAAGAAGACCATTTCAAGTCCATAACTTTTGGCGACCTTAAAAGTTGGCTATAAACAGCTCCCTCGAAAGTGGATTAAGAGTGGTTTGAGAAGTTTCTAGGGAGATTTAATCACTTAAAGTTTTTCTTAATGCATCTAAATGTATTTTTTGTGGCTGACCTATTGCACACCACTGTTCATTCTGCTAGATATGACTTAAAAATGCTGTACTCCCACCTTTCACACCCTCAGATTCCAAATGTTAAACACTCAAAATATCACTCCTGTATCATCCCTATGTTTCTGGTTGTACTGCTAGTTGTGGTGGTGGGGGTGGGGGGTTTCAGACTACACTATTGTTGAACCTGGCTGCTGGTGGGATCTGGTGCGTCATTCTGTTAAAGAGATGGGGATGATCCCTGATCTCGAGCAGCTGATCCCGGCTCCTCACGCACCGACAGGTTTATCCCGACCCATGAGGTCACTAAGAAGACAAGCGGCAAAGTGAGAAGTTGTGAGATGGATGCAGCAGGTTGCTCTCTGACCCTTCACCCAGCTTGTGATTTTTTTTTTTCCATTTTATTAATCAAGCTTGGGAAGTTATAGCAGGAAATGAAAAAGAAGATCAAGAAGATTTCCAGCATTCAGACTGACGCAGACGAGAGATCTTATCGGTCTTGCAACAAAGATACGCAGGCAGCCTTTGGTCTTGCAAGAGTAGGTCATTAGGACACAGCTGAAAATATTGTAAAATATTTGTCCTCAGATCTACATTTATTTCCGCTCTTCATACCAGTCTAGTTCATTTTGATCTAGCGCCACTTTCAGATCAGGAATGCTGAGCTCTTCCTCTTGCATCCTGCATGCCTGTGCACCACCTGTGTTATGTTTTTCATCGTAAGGGTCTCCCTTTCTGAGGCCTCAGTGAGTGATTAACATGGCTCCATTGACCAGCTCCAGGCAGCAGTAAACCTGCAACATGAGCTACCTTGAGCTCTCCTGTTTAGCTAATGGTTTTCTTGCTCTGTTGTTACTTGACCTTTCTCCGTGGAAACACGCACTTAACTATCAACACTTGTCCAAGTAAATGCTACAAGACCGAGCTGTGTTCCGGAAAGATCTGCATGTCACCACAGCAGCCGATTTCCTCTTAAATCATGCTCAAGGTGGGCGACTCAAATGCTCTTATAATGTCATAGTGCTCTGTTCCAGACTGCAAGTCGTTATGAACCTGAGAAATCAATATCATTTTCAATGATTAGCAACGTTAAAGATTATTGATCTAGAAGGTCATCAAGGCCATTTGAATTTTCCACTGAAATACAGAAGTCAGCAAATGCATGCACTTCACTTATTTAGGTGCTGAGTCGAGAAAAAAAACACTAGTTATGATGCAAACAAAGACTCCTTAATGCACATAGCAAATAAATAAGTATATCTTTGGGAGCCATAGTGTTGCAAGTCTTTGTTTACATCATTACTACTGTACATACTAATCTTTATTAGCTTAATAAAAAAAATTGTGCAATAGGCTACTCTGTTTGGCTAGTACAAAATAGATGAATGCTTGTTAGAACTTCCATTAGCTACCATGAGAAAGCCCCAGCAATGAATTACTTCCTAGCTAACATGACCTTTTTAGGGAGTAGTCTGTATCATGGCAAACACGTTTGTAGAAAATAATATACTCATGTTAGCTGTTGATGATGTACTGGCTACTGTAGGCCTATAAATTCCTTACTAAAGGAAGGGTAGTGTAGCAAGGAACTAGCTAAAACCTTATAGTACCTGTTTAGCTACCATAACATGTTCCATTAGTGTTCAACTAATTCCTAGCTTACTTGGCCTTTAGTTGAGCAATTTGTATCATGTATGAAATAGTTTTTAAACAAAAGTGGGTGAATGTGTAAGCTGTTCATGACCCATTGGCTACCATACAATACTACTTTTTTAATGTTAGCAAGGAACTAGCTAAAAGCTAAAGCAGCCGTTGAACAGTTAGCTACCAGACCTAATGTTCCATTCAACTTATTCCGACTAATATTTCCGTAAGGAATTTGTATAATGTACAGTATCATCAATTGTTAACTCGAAAATGGTGAAGAGCTATCGTTAGCTTGCACAATACAAATGACTTGCTAAAGGTAAGGCTAGAAAACAACTAGATAAAAGCTATCTGTAACTGTTCAACAGTTGGCTACAATAAGGTGTTCTACTAGCATAGCAAAATTACTTTTCTATGACGTAGGCCTAAGTAATTTTCACTGTGTGGCGGATTAGCTATTTTTATTTTTTAATTGCATAATCCTGCACCTGAGCACGTAGGCCTACTTCGTAGGTTGGCAGTGCATGGGGTAGCCTATCCTATTGGTTGTTGTTCTACTAGCACTCTACTGCTAGCTTTCATTTCCTGTTGTTAAGGAATGTGTAGCATGTTATACTATTTAAAAACAGCTGTTGGTGAACCATTGGCCACTGTACAAAAACAACTACGCTAATGTTTGCATTCAAATTATTTGTAGCCAAAATTACCTTTAATTTGTATCATTCATAAATCAAACAGCATTGCTAATTTAGAAATGGTTGTTAAAGACCCAATACCCTATAAAAAACTGGCACCATTAGCATCTTTGTACTGTAATTAGCTTACCTTAAAGTAATCATGCTTTGCTTTTAAACAGTTAGCTGTTTATAACCCCTTACCATTAGACAATAGCAAAAGCTAGCATTCAATAGGCTACATTATGTTGTATCTTGGGCTATGGCAAGATGTCTGTCCATATTTTCACTTGCCATTATCTTTTAAGTCTCTGATTATTTTGCAGATGTTTAAATGATTATGATGCTAATGGTTTGCCATGATTCTTGGTTTTCGACAACATTGACGTCCTTTTTTATAATAGCATGACCGCTTCCCGGCTTGAGTGTGACATGAGGCAGGGAAAATGGCCTTTGTTTAAATTTGGTGAATGGCTGTGCAAGAATGGAATAAAATGGCTCCACCCTTCTGTTTTCTGTAGTTATGTCCGCTGACCACATTCTCAGTGACAATTTCAGCTGTTTGTTATAAGCTGTCAAGTTAAGTTCGGAGAGCATTGCAAAAGAGCACACAGAAACTCCCTAAAGCTATAGTGGTGCTTTCCATTCGCTCTGTCATGGAGGGAAAGTTCGAGCAGAGCAGCTCATGCAAAGAAACATGGAATTAAACGATAGCTTCGAACTTAAACTACCCTTTTTTGCTTGCAACAATAGGCAACAAAAGAAGGCTGCAGAGGCTAATTACTGTATTAGTATTGCTTGAAAACTTGGCTCCAAGCCTCGCCACTCCCCTCTTTTTTTATTTTATTTAGGAGCTAGCTCATGGCTCGACATTACTGTCTGCAATCAGTGTTGTACCTCTATCTATCTTTCTCAAGGGCAGATATCAAAACCCTCTGGGATAAGAGTCCGATTAGCTTCCAGTGCTATCGCTGGAACAAGTTGTATCCTTCCTGACTTTGTTTATTTAGAAGTTTGTGTACACTGCTCCCATCCCTTCACTTTGCAAACAGTATCATCCTCATGTTCGGGGGTTTGTTCTTGGGCTTATAGACATTCTTGATACGGTTCCCAAAAATGATGATTAATGTTTTGTTGTTTAACAGAACTGTTCTCATAAATTGGTCAGATTAGCAACGCCAGATAAATTCTTGATTCGATGCCGACACGCTTTATGTTATCCCAGACAAAAAGCTAGAAGATATCCTAACAGATAAGTGTTGAAGTAAGCGTGACTTAAAACTTGAAGTTCTTTCCTGTAATGATATACTGGCTTCAGTTTTTGCAGTGAGAAACTCTAGCTGTTTTTGCTTTAGAAGGCTATATTCTGAGATTGAATGCATATGTTTTGGCTCAAAGCTTACTTTTCCTGGCTTCGATTAGTCCACGCTACACTGCATAGAAGGAGCAACATTCCTTCCGACCTTCCAGGAACTTTAAGGAATAACATTTAAAGGAAACTTCATATCATGAGGATGTTTCTGACCTCAGAGTAAACATGAAGCCTCCGATTTTGCAATAGTAGTTCCAGTATTACTCACTTAAAGATTTTACTGCGGTTAAAGTGTTGCAAAGTCTCTCCATTTACTTTTTTTTTTTTAGAAAAACAACAACTAGCTGTTGCATAAGAAATTTCATGATGGTTGCAGCATTGTTGTTGGATGGAAAACCAATAGGCCTACACAGGTCATTTGTGGGCGAATGCAATGGTATCAGAATGCTCTTACGCGATTACTTACCAGGTTGGCAAATTTTGAAGCATTGCTTTGCAGATATTCATGTGCAATGACAGTAAAGATACTGCGATTCTGATAAAAACAAGTCAGAAGCAGTTTAAATAAAATAATTTTTTGTACAAATTATTGAATTTAGATCTTTAAAAAAAGAGTCAGAAATCAAGTGTGTTGACACAACTTGAGAAACAAGCCCATAGGGGACTATATATTCAAACAATGATGTGCACTAGAATATGTAACTCGACACTATCATTATAAATGTTTCACTTTTTAATCGTATAAGCAGCTGTGGCCCAGTGGTACAGATGGTCTTCTCGCTACTGAAAGAAAAAACATTAACACTCAAGTACAAACTATCATCTAGATGTCGTCCCCTTTAGGTTTCCTTAAGTTCTGTGTTTTACAGGTTGTGGAGGAGAATATATATTAAATACATATTTTGTTGGAAGCCTCATGCACCATGCTGTGTTATCTGGTGGTCATGCATTTTAAAATATTTCTCTCCCTTTCATTGCAGAGTGGAGGATGAAGCAGTCTTGGACAGAGGAGCGTCCTTTGTCAAACATGTCTGCGATGAGGAGGAAGTGGAAGGTAAGATCCGTGATGAAATCCAGCTCACTTAGCCCTTCATCTACCCTGTGAAACCTGTAGTTTCCCCTCTGGTATCGGTGGAAAGCTGAACACATTATGTAAGATAAACACAGGAAGATGTTTCTGCAGCCTGTCCAGTGCTGGCTGTCAAGTTAAGGCCACAGGAGAATTCATTCGGAGACTGCCAACAATCAACACTGTGTTTCGTCGAGCTGTTAGTGGTTGGAACCCAGTACATATTTTCCTGTTAAAGACGTTTAAAACTGGTTCAAAAGTGGAGACATGGATAAAAGTTTGCAGCATGACTGACCACTGCAAAGTTTGTAAAGATGTTAATCAACCCACAAGACTTCTTCATGGATTGCATGCTTAAACACACATTAGCTTCAGTGCTTTCTTCTCCCTGGTTGTGTCTGAAATCACACACTCATTCCCTACCCCAGACGTTGCACAACGTAAACGCGCAGCTTCACGCCGACCGAAGATGAATAACTGTAAATAACAACATGAAATTACGTTTTAACTAATTGAATACTGATCCTGTTTTCACAAAATGATTAAATATGATACAAAAATATAAACTCCTGAGTTTTAAATATATAACGCTTTCTTTTTTAGTCTCGTGTCTGTCAGCATCGTTAGAAAAAACAAACATTCTTCTAGATTTCAGTAAAAATGCTCCAAATATGAACTTTTTTTCTGTGTTCACGCTGGTCGCTCCTCTCGTTCGTCTGACTCCTCATTTCCACATACTCCATGCGTGCAGCGGTCCGTCAGCACCATGGTTTTGCTCCGTTGGACGGCGCTTGCCCTGCCTCACTGGGTCCGTTTCTAGAGCGTGAGCGCAGCCATGAGCAGCTGTACTCGCATCACAGGAAAACTACAAGATCATGCGGGAATAAAGAGAAAAACGTGCTTTTCTTTGTCTAACTTCCTTACTGGGTCGTTATATTCTATCCAGCTAGACGCGTGCTTGAAGCCAGCTCCGTCAAAAAGAGACTCAATGCGTATTTGAAACGGATGAGTGATGATTTCCTGAATGAGATGCTGAGAAGGAAAAAGTCAGCCTTTATTTCATGTTGAAACCCAGCTGTCATACTCTTCCTGATTGGGAAATAAACCATAAATGTCAAGGATGAGCTGGAAAACAATGCGTCAAAGCAGCCTTGCGATAAGCGAACATTTCGTCACACAAGTCAAACCAGTCCTCATTGTTTTTCTTTTTTTCTTTCCTTCCAGTGGTGAAACGGATTAGCAGCATTCAGGATTAATGTGATTCTCCTCTTGTGTGAGTGTAATCTGATCTGCCTTTCCTCCTCCTCCCTCTGTGTTGCATCTTGTCACGGCAGGTCACCACACCGTGTACATCGGCGTGCATGTTCCCAAGAGCTACCACCGGAGGAGACGCCACAGACGCAAGTCCAGCCACAAGGAGAAGCGAGAACGGCCGGATCAAAGCACGGAGGGCTACAAGTCAGACGGGGAAGAGTCCTATGCCAACATCCTCAAACCTCTCAGTGAGTTCTGATGGAAATAACTGTTGAAAAGCATTCAGTGTGGAGAATACAAATCAACAGAGTCACATTACTGATGGTTATATCACTCTCCAGATGTTGTTGGCAACCAAGACGTTGTAAAAAAAAGAAAAAAACAGCAAACCTACACTCAGAGTAGAGTTAGAGCAAAAATGAATCTGATGACACTGCATCAGCTTTCAGTTTGTAATGTAAACACAGGTGGGTGTTTTCTCTTACCTGGAAGATTTAAGCCGTGCTTTGTTGTAGGATTTGTGCGAGAGGATCCTCAGATGATAAAAATACACAAAGTTAAGGAGGGAGCAGCAAAAAAACGTAAGATCAAGATATTCTCAAGATACTGACGGATAATGCTCCCTTATTTAACCTCTTCAGTACAGAGAAAAGCAATACAGGGACCCCAAGGAATTACAGTAGTAAAGATTCTTTAAAATAATTGGCTGTAAATGAAGCAGGATCTCGTGAATGAAACCCTTCTTTAACATGATCCTCAGACGCTTGATTCCCAGAGTTCAAAGCTGTTCTTTGTTGTTCTTATGAGCTTTAAGTCATAATGTGGAAACAACATGGACGCTATAAATCAGATATGTGGCAGAACATATCTAACATCTAACATGGTTAGCAGAAAATCGGTACAAACTTAAACCCTTTTATGATGCGTGCAAAAATGGTGTTGGAAAAAGGCGTCATGTCCCCCCCCCTAATCTTTTAATAATGCTCTCATTTTGTGTAATATGAAGTCAGCCAGTAGCCTTTTAAAGTGGTTAGATCGTGCGCCCCATGTACGGAGGCTGAAGTCCTCGACGCGCACCCCCCGGTGTTTGAATCCGACCTGTGGCTCCTTTCTCGCTTCTCATTCCCCCCTCTCTCTCTCTCTCCCTCTCTCTCTTAGAGCAGAGGAGGAACATTGCCTGTGTATTTGTGCAATTTAGCAAGCTGTCACCTCCGGTGTTAAAAAATTATACCATTTTCAGAGTGCAAAAACCTGCAGTTCATAGACTGGCTGCAGAAGCCCGTTTCACAGCAGAAATTTAAAAAAACGATTGTGGTCTGAATAACTCATGTCTTTATCGGCACACACTGTACAAGGGGTACATGTTTTTTGATGAAGGATCAGAGTTAATCTTAATAAGAGAGGCGTGGCTGACCTGACTGACGGGCGGGCGCGGTGCAGCTGTTTGTCAGGAGGCTTCACACCGGCCTCAGCTCCAGCTCTCAGCCTGTCGTTAGGTTGACTGAAAGTTAGGCTGAGACAGGATTTCCAGCATGGAGACCTCCATCGACAGGAGGTCAGTAACCAAAGGGAGAAGTAACTCAGGCTTCCTCCATTTTTATTTACAGTCTATGCACTCTAGACAGTGTGGAGGAGTATGCTTGCACTTTCTTTTAATATTCAACAAGACATTTCCAATCTCTGGATCCTGCGTCGGTTTCAGTATCTTGTGATTTTTACTAGTTTCATAAAAAGCTTCTCAACAATCTTAACGCTACAAGAAATGGATTAAAAGTATCCTGAAATTACTTTCACACACTATTTCTAAAAAATTGTGACATCAAGCTCATCAATCGTTATTGATTTTTTTTTTCTCTGGGGCTTACCAAATTGTTTTTCTCATTATGAAACATTTCTCTTCTGAACATTTCGACACCACGTGAATGCAGGGTTAGGCCACAAAGTGCACATTAAAGATTGTCGTCAGCCTCATGGGTCTTCTTCAGGAAGCTGCACCAGATGTCTGCCCTTATATGGCAGATTAGGAATGTAGCATGGAAGAATCATTAATCCCACGATCATTTTCTAGAGCAGGAGGAATAATAATTATTTGTGAATCAGCTTTACATGAGCCTACAAGAAGCCCCTTCTTCTCTTTCACATGAATCTGCACACACAGATGGAAACACATTATTTAGTAACTGTGTAAACGCAGCATTGAATTTCAAGAAAATCTCAATTTAATCTCTAAACTGTAAAGATAAAGGCATAACAACCAGCTATTTAGAAGACGTATAATTAGCACGGGGCTGGAATTCACCTTTAAATTGCACGTCCCGGAAGCTGGGATCATGGCCGTGTTTACGCTCTGCTGTTCGTTTGTGCAAGTAACCATTAGGGTCTGAAAACGGAGGGAAAAGAGGACTCCCCCTCAAACAACATGAACATAAAGTAAGGCTTATCTAGAATTATAACACACTTGATCCAAAGGCAACTGGTCTTGGTTAAAGATCTTGAAGACGCTTCACCTCTCCTCCGAAGGCGTCTTCAGTTCAGTTCATGATGTAGTTATGGAACAGATAAAAGAGGTAGTTCGTTTTTACAGTAAGTGTGCATGTATGTGATCTAAAAAGGTTGTTTTTAGTACATGCACTGAATAGAAACGGGTGTGTAACATGTCAGAAAGTGATGCAAACATCGTGCATAGTCTTCCAAAAGGACTGAATCGTGCTATACATTACTTCAACATGCACGTACATGCCGAGAGTATGCAGCCAGGATGTCATCAGGGGAAATTGTTCACACTGTACGTATTTTTTTGATCAGTTCATGTTAAGGTTAGTCTTGCCCTCTGGGGACGCTGGTAGTCTAGCTATGAGTGCGCACGCCCCATGTACAGAGATTTACGTCCTTGAGAGCGGGCGGCCCAGGTTCAAATCTGACCTGTGGCTTCTTTCCCGCATGTCGTTCCCCACCCTCTCTCTTCCCTCGGATTCTGAACGACGTTCTGACCTCTTCCTTCATCACCTGCATGTGTTTACACACGTACGATCACACCCTTACTTCATCATGTTGGCATCACATCAAGCTGTCAGTCCAGAGACGAGCCCTTCTATAAACCCCCCCCCACACACACACACACACGTCTAGCTCCTCTAATGCTGTAATCCTCCTTTTATAAGACCTCATGCCAGTGTATGCACTCCATCACCTAAAAGTCCCTTTGTTATGATATGGGTTTGCTCACATTTGTCTGTCTTATTGTCTCATTATTCCATGAGTCATGCAACGTTTAGTTGCAGGTAAACACACGTGTCATTGCTAAGGTGCTTATAAGAGCTTTTTCATACCGGTTTCACATCTTGTAAGAGGTGGGGGAGATAAAGAAAGGCCAACATAACTCTAAAAGGAAACCAGATTAAGCATTTGTTGATCTGATAACAGCTTAACAACTATTTAGTGCACAGCTAAGCGTGGTGTTGTAAATCTCCCAACAGTAGCTGTAAGTTGTTGTTTCCTCATAAATGTCAGCAGAAGTCTAAATAATAGACGCAGCCAGTTCCTTAAAGAACTTTTCCAAATCTCGGTGGCGTTCAATGACACCCTTAATGTACCCTGCGGCGTTTGGACGTGTGTACGGTTCAAACATGGGGACGTTTGTGTAAATGCAAACACTGTCGCCGCCTGTTCATCCATAGAATCAGGACCAGGGGTCACCAAGTAGAACTAAAGCAAACACGGAAGCTGAACTGTAATTCACTTTAAATGCTCTCTTGGACACGCACACGCACACACACGCTCACACACACACACACACACACACACACACACACACACACACACACACACACACACACACACACACACACACACACACACACACACACACACACAGACTTGTTTCTCATGCTACTGTATCTCTGCAGAGGATCAGAAGTGTAAACAGTCTCGTATGGTTGAATGAGAGGGCAGAGCCGACTCTACGATGAGGCTACATGCAGCTTCTGTTGGGATAAACTTTTCTCTCCTGCAGAGCAATAAATCACTTCAGCGACCCCCTGCAAAGATTTTTTTATTAGTTTCTTGCCTTTCTTTGACTGAGGAGGTCAGTTTCTTGTTTTTTGATCACCAAACTCCTGCACACTGTCTATATTGCACAAATACATTGCCAAAAGATTGCCAGTGTCAACTCCCTGTCTGTTTGTGAGAGACATGAACGTCACTTTTGTGTCTTTATGAAGCCCTGATAGGGCCTGAGAAACGTCAGTATTTGCAGCCCTGTGCATTTGAAAGGAGCCGATCCCAGCTGTCATTGGGCAAGAGGCGGGGTTTACTGGACGCCAGTCAATCACAGGGCTGACATATAGAGACAGACAACCATCCACTCTCACATCCACACCTGTGGGCATTTTAGAGTCACCAGTTAAACTAACAATCCAGTCCAGTCCAATAAAAAAAAGGAGAAGAAGTTTAAAAAACAAAGAAATTGACCATAGTGCCGTAAAATCCAAACATAAAAAACATTAAACACTGAAGCCCATATAAAGTAACAGGACTCATTTGGGCGCTTGATAGCTTAGTGGTTATGTCGTGCACCCTGGGCTATAGTCCCGCAGCAGCCTTGGGTTCGAATCCGACCTCTGCCCTTTGGTCCATGTCATCCCCTACTATCTCCTCCCATTTCCTTTCTCTCTTCAGCTGTCCTATCCAATAAAGGCAAAAAGGCCCAAAGAATATCTTTAAAAAATAAAATAAATAACAGTTAAAATAAGCCAAGGAGTAATGTTTTTATAAATGTTAATTGTGTAAAAAAAAGAAAGTATCTTTGCATGGTCATGTCTGTGCAAAATGAGAAATACAATCCATGGAGAAAAGTGTGTTTGGCATTCAAGCTCAGAATTGAGTTTTATCTTTATTTGATCAGTCTCATTAACAAACGTATCAGAGGGACTCTGGTCAGCAGCAGGCAGGTAGAGTGTAAAAGCAGCCCATAAACATGTGTATTAAATAATCGTCTCAGAGTTTGATATGCGGGCAGTTTCCAGGCTGACATGTGCCAGACGACCAAAGCAAAACAAACACACACAGACACACTCGTAGACACACACACACACAGAGAAGCCTCCACTTGTTGGATTTTCCGCTGTTTTGCCCTCAATCTAAATCCCTGTAATCCTGTTGATTCTGGCAAACCCTGCAGAGCTGTCCACTTAAAACTTGTGTGTAACCACAACAAACGCCTGGTTTTCATTGATAACACCGCTTGTAGACTAAAGAGGTGAGTGGTGTTTGTGTACGCCATGTGCTTTAAAAGTCAGGCCACGACGAAAACTGACGGATCTTTTTGTTTATAACTGTTGGCGGGTGACGTCTGTGTCTGTGTGTGTGTGTGTGATGCTAATGACCAAGGGGTGGATGCACCAAAAGTCACGTATATCATCGCTTTCCGCGAACTTCGATCCTGACCTTCATGTAGCTTAGCATTAGATTTTCTCGCTACAGTAGAACAGGTCCAACTGTACTATTTTAAAATCAAGTGTCCTAAATTAAGCCTGGGTGTGCTGTATCAGGATTAAAAGGTTACATGCACTGTTACGTTGTCAAAGTATCAACCTGGCACAGCCTTTCAACAGAAAGGTGCATAAGTAGCCTCTTAACACTCGCCACCTCACCTTTTTTATTTGTTGTTGTCATGCTGCTTCATAGTTGCACAACTTTCCTAGAAATGTGAACAAGAAATAAGTATTTGGACTACATTGCAGGAAATGAAACATTTGGGTGATGGTGACTTTTGATTGTTGGAAGAGAGGAAGAACACTGTGCAGTACATTTCACAGGTCAGTTCAGTGATACAGATCAGGTCACACCTTTTATTACAAGGAAGTTAAAGTTACATAAGCAGAGGAAAAGTTCTTCCTCATGAGGCGTTGGCAAGCTTTTTCCTCCTAGATTGAACCGAAGCACTTTTTCTGTTTAAGAGTGATGTATCACAGAGCTCTAGAAGAGCAGTTTTCATCTGCTCTGCACATCAGTGAAGCCTGAAACAAGCACGTAGTGATGCTTGCATTTCCTGTTGACATCTGCAACCTTGTTCGTCCAAAAGTTCTTAAAGGGAAATACACTGTCCATGGAACACTCCTCAGTCAAATGTAAATCTGTATTTCTGTTGGTGCAGCCAGATTTAAGTCCTGTAAAAAGTTTTGTGCTTGTGTCTGACAGGTGCATCGTGTGTGTGTCAGAGTAATTAAGATATACAGGAGTGTCTGCATGCTGTTGTGACGTCATGAACGGCTGTTGATGCTTTGTTTTATACTTAAGATCTGCAGCTGCTTTGCACTTTGCACAGAATGACCGCAGAGTCAGTTTCACCTCTGCACAGTCACGAATCACGATTTTCATTAATTATTTATCAGCTTTAGTTAGAGTTGTAGTACTTGAAATCGGTCTAGGTCTGAAGCCTGGTCTGGAGACCACTTTTCAATCTTTACTCTTTTAAAAGGAGCCAACCTGCAGAAGTTCTTCACGTTCGTAGCCACATTAGGAGTGTTGATGCATATCTCGAATCTTGACTGTTTATTATTACAGCCCTCTCACTTTGTTGTAATGTGCGGTCTATTTGTTTTCATTGACTTTCATGATCTGGTTTGAGAGTCTGTCGAAGCCACAGGCAAAAAATAAATTCCTAGGTGGTCCCTAGAGACCGGCGTTCACCACCATTATGTTAAAAGTAATGTGACACACAGTAAACATTACTCTAAAAGTGGCATTGGCGGCGACCATGTTTATTTCAGTAACATTGCTCAAGACCAATTTGACTGGTTACGATGTGTTGACACAGTAACAACGAGCCTGTTCACGATCTTTTAGCCAGGTAGCTAAGCTAACAAGTCGAATGCTGCGGTCTCGACTTTGACTACCGGCAGCGCATTTGACTCTGTCACGGCCTGCAAAGTTGGACAAACTAGGCTGCTCTGCTAGCTAAGTTTAGGAAGGTTAAATGTCAAAGAACAAACTCCATAATGCAATGCTAGTGGGTGTTATATATTGTTCAAGTGTCTTTTCCCCATAGTTTGGCTAGGCTAGGAGCATATCATGGCTGTCATCTCTAGTTTTGAGGGTTTTATGGGTTGCCATGTCAGATCAAATGTGTTAAAGTTTCTGGTCCTTAACCTGCCCCTTTTTCTCCTCCGCAGTTTCTCCCGCTGAGAGGATCCGGTTCATCCTTGGCGAAGAGGACGATGGCCCCCCTCCTCCTCAGCTCTTCACCGAGCTGGACGAGCTCCTGTCTGTGGACGGACAAGAGATGGAGTGGAAGGAGACGGCCAGGTGAGTCGCTCAGTTAAACGTTTTTCTTTAAATGCCAGGCATGAACTCTGTCAAACAGCCCCCCCACCCTTCTTTTATGTATTAGGAGCCGCGGGCAGTGTAGTCGTTAATTTCCTGCTGTACAATCCCAGGGCAGTCAGCGGAACAACATCCCTTTATGAATTATCGTGTTTTGTATGTGTAGGGAAATAGACCAGTGAAATCCCAGTCTGCTCTTATCTGACTGCGATCTGGAGTACCTGCTCTAGGGGACCAGGAAATGACAGAAAGTCCCACATGGTTAGAACAAGACTTAAGGTTACAGAAAGCGTTTTAATAACCACATTGTAGATCTAATAATGTTAAACGTGTTTGTTGATAAATCTGTGCATGACTCCTTTAAAATGACAAATACTAACATCAGTCAAATTTCTGCAAACTTTTGTTTCTATAAAAAAGTCAGCAAATGTCATGTTTTCACACACGTGCAAGTTATGAGTCTTAGGGTGTCAATTTAGCTTTTTTTTAAATAATACAGGTACACAAAATAAGCCGACTCGTGACGAGCATTTCGTTCTAACTACTACTTCTTTAAAGTCTTTGTCCTGGTTCAGGGAGGGGAAAAGGGGGGGTTGTCCAATAGGGAGGATAAATGCACTCCTCGAGGTCGTCGGTGTCTTCAGACTTATGCTAACATAAAGCAAGACGTCTGGTCGCAGGCATGTGGACGGCAGCCAGAGAGATACTCTATCCCCCTGAGGAAACCCCATCCTCAGGCCTCAGGAGAATGGCTCTTTTGTAGCGCTGACATGTGAGGCATTATTGTTAAAAAGAGCCCTTGTCCTGGGTCTTACCTTTAAGGCCAAGCTCATCCGAGTGTGGTTTCTCGTGTTAAGCCATGTGTGGTCTTGAAGTTAAAAAAAAACACTGACGCCGTGCAGCTCAGTGTGTTTTCCTCAAGTCTAGTGATTTATTATGTTACTCCTACGCCGTCCTGCTTCCCGTATTCTCGCCACCTGTACTGTGACCGTTTCAAAACACAGTCAGGTTGTTTTGTAAAGAAAAGAGGACCCGTCTTGTCTCCTTTTGTTTGCAGCCCATTCTGGTTCACAAGCTTATAAAGTGGCTGTTTTGCACTTTTATATATTATAGGGACAATTTCTATTTTAGATTTTGACAAGACTACCTCTCAGATACAAGTGCTATTTGATCATTTATTTCTTTTAAAGCAGCTGTTAACCGTGTTTAAATGTGATGTGATTGCCGTCCTTATTGTACAGCCTTGCTAAGTAGCCTACATCACATTATCCAAGGTAAGCTAACTTAGCAGCAGCTCAGCTAGCGACCCCTCTTGCTGCCCGAGTGTTCGCCCCTTTAGAGAGATAGAGACTACATATTTAGAGAGAATCAAGCATTCTAACATTATATGGGAGTTTTTAAATGGGGATCAACATAAAAGGTCAACTTTAAATGTAGTATGAGCGATTTCCAAACTGGTATTAAAGCAATTCTACTGTCAGGAACCTGTTTCTTTGTACACAAGCTGGATTTTTTTCCCCCTTAACCCTCTGGGGTCTGAGCCTATTTTGGCCGATTTTGAATACTTTTGATTTTGCCTTTATATACCACACTAAAAATGTTTACCATACCAATGTTTGGTATCATTATTTTCAGCACAACTTCATCTATATGATCTGACCATTATTTCTTAACTTTAACCTACTTTATTAACAAATTGGGCCCAAAAATACACAAAAATCATCAAATCCGAGTTGAAAAATTGAACTATTTATTGAAATAAAAGCCACAAACATGCTCAACGAACTGTTTTGGGACTTGAAAATGTTTGCAGAGGTTGCAGATATGAACATTAAATGGTAAAATTGAAATATAATAAAACTATATACCAAATATTTTACATAAAAACATGTATATTTACAGGCGTTTTTTTCCTTGCTAGCTGCAACTCTTCCAAACCAACTATGTTCAAAATCACACACCAACTACATCAGTGCTTTGAATTCCCAGAGTTCCAGATAGTGCAAATGTAACATATAATGGGTAAAAATGAAATATAATTACTGCTATATACAATATATATATATATATATATAGCAGGAAACGGCACAGAGGTTATTTTGTTCTGTTTCCAGTAGTCCACAATACTGGGCAGTGACACCAGTGACATGTAGAGGAGTAGTCCAAGGAACTTATAGAGCTTCTCAACTTCTACATCATCCCATTTATACTATTTCCCCATTTCCTGGTTTGCTGCTGCATACTTATTGGTGTTTCTGCAGAGGGTCCGCATTGTGATAGGGGAGAAGTACAACTTGAACAGGTGCAGAGGTGAATAGGCTGCATGGCTGTCCACCTGGGCTCCTGGTGTTCTCCGTGGTGTGAACCGGCTAATTTGAGGGGCAGTATCAGGGTCATTTTCCCTTCTCCACGGCTCCAAGCGATGGTGTGGCTGCGCGTGTGGAGATCTGGACCTCATCTGACTCCTCCTCCAACGCACTCTCCCGCGCCCTCTCTGAGTACGCCTCAGTGTAGAGGGTACAGGCTCCTCATCTCTGTATGTGCATGACAATAATACAGTATTTGTAAAAATTAGAGATTGTTCTGGTCATTTTTCATATGCACATGATGGACAGTGAAAAAGTTTAGTTGGCACTAAAATACTCAGTTTACAAAAGATAACCAACCAAGTAATATTACAAGAGGCAAGAGGTAAAATATAGAAATAAAGAACATAAGATATAATCCAAAATAAACACTAGGAAATCACTTTATCCATCTCTTTGAAATGAGTATGATAGTTTACTCATCTATGTTCAGATAAAGGGGGAAATAAAAGGCTGAACATTTACCCATCTGTATTTATTATTTCCTATTTATTCTGTAAACATCTGTTTCCCACAGAATGACACGATACCTGTGCGGGGGAGTTCGCGGGGGAGGGGGGGGCAAGGGATCGATATTCTTATCTGAGTGAAGATGTACCCAGACTCTGGGTACATCTTCACTCTGGGTCCCAGAGGCTGTGAGATGGATCACGGATCAACTGTGTGGTGTTGCACTAAAAGTAAAAAAGGTGCGCGTGGTGGCTGGTGCTCCAGTTTGTGTGTGTGTGTTTGTGCGCGTTGATCTGTTGGTGTCTCAACTTGTCCCGCGATGCTCAAAGTCATGACAGCAGAGAGAAGAACATGGTAAAAAGCTGCATGTGCGTGGTGGCTGGCGCTCCAGTGTGTGTGCGTTAGTGCCTGATGCATGTTGGTGTGTCTCACCGTGGCCCGCGATGCTCACAGTCATGACAGCAGAAAGAGGAGCAGGGAAAAGTAGCGGCATAAAACGCGCTAAGGTCCTCGCGCGCCTGCATTCTCTCGCGCACTCTTTCATAGCAATTTTATGAATAAATGAAAAATTAACTAAACATAGGTCGGAAATATATTACTATGGCGGCCAGAAATATACTTGGGGGAGGCCCAGTTATCGTTTATGTGTGGGAAACACTGCACATGACCTACACATATATATATATATATATATATATATATATGCATATAAAACAGGTTTATAAAGTTTGCAATAGCACAATAAACAAACCAAAGCCATAAATATTCATGATAAGTTTGCCTTACCTCTCATCGCCGGCGACAAAAGACGGATCAGTCATGTCTTCATCCTCTGTGCTCTCCTCAGATGATGAACTAGAAATAGGCTCACCGTCAGCCTCGTCCAGTTCATAAACCAGCCCGAGAGCTTGACGGACATTCAGTGAACGCATTTTCAACTTGAAACTCTTCTTCGTCTTGTTCTTCTATCTTCTATCTTCTATCTTCTTCTTCTTCTTATTACTATCAAACTCCGCTTCTCTTTCCTCAAACACTCCGTCGTCTCGCTCGCTCCCGCCCCGCTTTTCCCGCTGTTGACTTCAGGTTCCGGGTGGCCTCAGCTGATTCGACTACTTTTTTCTATTTTGTAAAAATATTTTTTACTATCAAATTAAAACTATCATATCTCTGGTTTTACATGACATAGAAACGTCAAATAAAAACTGGGAGGAAGTTTCAAGCGTGCAATTTCGAGTTTTCAGATCACATGATGTAAACAAAGCGCGGTTTTTTTTTTACATCGAGTTGATGACGTCACACGCCATAATCACGCCGGCGCGATCATAGATCCCAGAGGGTTAAACATAACAAGCCCAGTAGCCTATTGAAGATTCATCCAAACACATTTTTTACACACCTGTCTGTTTTTTTCCTGACAGATGGATCAAGTTTGAGGAGAAGGTGGAGAAGGGCGGCGAGCGCTGGAGTAAACCCCATGTGGCCACGCTGTCCTTACACAGCCTGATGGAGCTCAAAACATGCATCGAGAAGGGAACCATCATGCTGGACCTGGAGGCCTCCACGCTGCCACAAGTAGTCGGTAAGAAGGGTTTGAAACTTCACAGAGGGGAAAATCAATGTTCTCTTCAAAGTACTCTGAGGCACAACGTGTAATGTTCATCAATCTTTTTGTACGGCAGAGGTGATCACCGACAGCCAGATTGAGAGCGGGCAGTTGAAGCCGGACCTGAAGGAGAAAGTCATGTACACGCTGCTACGGAAACATCGCCACCAGACCAAGAAGTCCAATTTGCGCTCTCTTGCTGACATCGGCAAGAGTGTTTCAAGTGCAAGTAGGCTCTTCTCACACCAAGAGAATGGTAAAGCTAATGAAATGAGCTCTTTGCTGTCGTTATTCTGTTTTCTTATCCTCAAACTAACAACTGCGTTAGATTTTCTTTTCCTGACATAACTTCTTACAACTTCTCTCTGCATCTTCTCTCCTTTCCCATCTTTTGTTTCCCTTGTTCTTTTTCTCTTTCTTTCCCACCTTCTCTTGGGGTCTGTGGTGTCTCTGATCTTCCTGCATCTTGGGCGTTAAAGCACGCCACCCCCTCGAGCAGCAGCAACCCGTGCCTTGTTTAAGCCCACAAGAATTAGAGGAAGCATCTGAGGTCATGAGGAGCTCCAGCATGGGATACCTCTGTAAGTGAGGTCACAGCACTACAACTAAAAAAGCAGCATAGATGCATTATATTTGTATGCTGAATTAGCGGCATAGCTACCGACCAATGCAAATGCTAACCAGAAATACATAAACGTTATCCGTCCCTAGCTTTTGAAAAGCTAAGGGCTAAAAAATTAAGCACACAAGTGAGGGACTTAAAGCCCACCTTTTTGGCACCAATATGATATCAGATAACTTATAAGGGAGCCAGTAAAGTGAATTAATGAGGAATGAATATGAAGAAAGAACGTAGCTTGTCAAATGGACATTGATTTGGCACAGATATGAGAGTTGGAAAGCACTCAAAAGGCTGTTTTCTTAAACATTTAACATCGTTACACATTGTGAACAGATTGTTACGACCACATCTGCTCGGCTGTCATGCTTTGTTATATGAGCTGCAGAAAGTGCTGAGAGTAATGTCGACCACGGGTTCCCAAACCTTTCAGCTCGTGACTGTTTTTTTTTTGGAGGGCTAGCAAGTTGGGATTTTTTTACAACCATGTTTCCAAAAGAGGTTGGATGATGATGCACAAACATTTCGCCCAAAAACTAGAAAATGTTCAGTTTCAACACCTGATTTCGACTTTGAAACAGCATGATTGATTCAAGACGACACAGTGTTTTGCCAATTATTATGTAGTGTTTTCACACGTGCACAAAACTTCCTGAAATTTTTGGGGAGAGCTGAATGTGCATACGAATGGATTCTATTTTTCAACACAATTTTTTCCCAGAATTCTCAGAAAGTCAGGGTGAGCAGCAGGAAATATTCACTAAAATTCAATGCAAGCCAGCAGAGAGAGAGGAGGGGGCTTGGGTATGATCATGACATCACGGCGTGTGCTGTATATAACATGACCTGGGGGAAACCCAAGCAACCTTAGTGCACGTAATGAAGCCGCTTTGTTCTGTCTTTTGCTCACTAGTATGTTCTTCTCTGCACTTTCATTGACACTGTGAATACGTCCAATCACACCAAGCATTGATATAAAGGCAAGAAATTGTTATCTTAGGGCCCCACCGCCCTTTTCACTTCCTTTACCCCCCCTCCCTTCTGACGGTTACAGTCTCCGCTGTGAGGCGCAAGTGTTCACTGGAAATTAAAGTAGATTTTAAAGGGCAGCCTGACCTGAAACTTTCACGAGTGCATGTGTGAAAAAAACAATTTTCTGTTTCTGTTCACGTAGTCTCAACTCTTCTGGAGAATACGGTTGTAGCATAATATATTCTGTAAAAGTGTTTCTCTGAGGAACCCGAGGATACAACCACAATGTGCCACATGGTCATTTATCACAGCCTGTCAGTACATCAGCTGGGCTCCGAAAGTGATCAGAAAGAGAGATATTGTCTCACAAATCAAATATTTCTGCAGCTGCAGAAAGCTTAGATCTGGTGGAGTCTGTTGAACATTGTCATCAACAGTGATTCAAGTAATGGACTGTTTCAAACTGTGCTGTTCAATAAGTTAAAAATCTTATCCATGTAGTGAAGTATAGTTTCCTCAGCATGTTTCTGCTGACGCTCATAAGCAGCTGACCTAAGACGGCCTGGTATCCTCGCTCTCCTCTCTCTCTCTCTGAATGAAAGGCCATCTGGCATTAGTCCTAAAGCTTAAGCCTCTCCACATTTAGCCGAGTTTTCTGGCTCTCTTCGTGTACTTGTCCTGGTGCTTCTTTTCTTTTCTGGGACTCGTTTTTCCACCTGGGCCAAAAAAATGTCTCATTGAAGCCTTTGCAGTTTTGCCCATTGTGTGTCCTCTTTGATCCCAACAATGTCTCCCCTCTCTGCAGGTAGTCCGACCACTGCCCATAGAAACCTCACCTCCAACAGCCTGAGTGACTTCTCTGACAAACCAGAGAAGGATCAGGTAATAGTTGAATGTCTCTGTCTGTCTTTGAGGATACTTAAGGACTCTGTTCACAAAGCAGGTCATGTGTTTGGCTCCGTGTGTGCACGAGCTTGTGAGCCTCACATACTGTACAGATAGATAAGACCCCAGGCCTTCCTTGCTCTACTACAAAAGCTCACTGTGAGTTTCTATCATCTGCACAAGCAGTTTCTCTCTCCTGCCATGACTCATGATCGAGTAGCAAACTGCAAACTGGACATTGAGTAAAGATCCCAGAGGCAGTTAAAGTGTAACAACTTGAATTACGCTCCAGCAACAGTTGATGAATCTGTATGTGTGTCAGAACACTTTGGCCTTTGACAAAAACAACAAGGCTGGAGTTAATCATCTCCATGAAAGTGGGAGTCTTTTCTTTCGTCCACATTTCCTCGAGCTAAATCCAAAGGGAGCAGATTTCACATTGCATGTCAGTTAAGGAGACGTTTCCTGGGCTGTGGATCACATAATACAAGGAAAGGGTGGGCACGACCTGTTTTTAGGGACACCACATAAGTCTCTGCCAGGTTCCTTGTAATTGCATTTTAATCTCCCCACATTTATTTAAAACGTCACACAAATCATTGCTCGTACAGTACTGCATGTTACAGAAAACGGGAGCTAGAGAGCAAAGAGGGCATTGTTGCAAGAACTTCTGCAATCTTTGTTAGAACTCTGCCTGACATTTACACTCCCTAACTTTATCTGTCCTCCTCTCCTCTCTTTCTGTCTCTTTTGTTCTTACAGTTAAAGAATAAATTCATGAAGAAGCTGCCGCGTGATGCAGAGGCGTCAAACGTGCTGGTCGGAGAGGTAGACTTCCTGGAGACTCCCTTTGTGGCGTTTGTCCGTCTGCAGCAGGCCGTCATGTTGGGGGCTCTGACTGAAGTCCCTGTGCCCACGAGGTAGCGCACACAACAATAACATTTTCACTTAAAAAAGAACTTGCGTTATCTATATCGAAACGATCCGTTCCTCGATCTGTAAATGTGCCCTTGTGACTTGTATTCCTGCCGTTTCTTAGGTTTCTCTTTGTCCTGCTGGGCCCGAAAGGCAAAGCGAAGTCCTATCACGAAATTGGAAGAGCCATTGCCACGCTGATGTCAGATGAGGTACTTCATTACTTTGACTTTTTTTAAAAATGCGATCTTAGTTGTAGTGCATAAAGGTTTTGTTTTGATACGAGAAGGCTGTGTTGTTGACCTTGAACCCTAAGATGCATCGTCTGTGCTTCAAGTCTTAGTACATTTAATACCATAAATACTGGTTTGTTTAAACTATGAAGCATCAGGGCTGCAGGACACTTGAGAGATCATTGCTATTCTGAAGCCGTTGAGCTCATCCTTTAAAGCTCTGATTGGACTGATTAGGCTGTAATTGGTTGTGAACCTAAGTTAATGGCATCTGGAGATCTCTCTTGGAACGACATGGCCTATCCTCCGGATTGGTGGAATACCTCGTTAAGGCTTTGTGGAAGTTGCTGGACCAAAGATTAAGGACACCTATTCTTTTCCTGTACAATGACATGACACTGTTGCTGTGTCATCCATAAAAGTAATTAATTTAGAACATTTATATTCTAAGATTTAAACCTACTCTAGCAGGCGAGTTGTTGTGGAGGTTCTACGTACAGTCGGGGGGGCAGAGCCAGACTTTCTTTGACGGGGGGTGCACTGACTAAGTCGGGGGTTGCATGAAGTTTTTCTGCACACATTTTCAGCACTTGAAAGGTTTTTGATATCACGTGTTTCCTGCAACACAATCTCTGTTAATTTAATGATTGATAGTATCAAAAAGTCCCAAAATCTTTACAAAGAAAACCGCCCAGATCTCATCATATTGTATTTTTAACCCAAAGCTGCCGCGACAGAGAGAGAGAGAGAGAAGCTGTGCTCCTTTCAAATCACAGGTCGACGAATACTGTCCATTTGACATCACGTAAAAATGCATTAGTAGCAACATTTCGTTACCAAAGCGTTGCCCATGTATCCGTCTAAATCAGACAGTGTGCAGGAGTTTGTTTGCAACTTTTGCTAATTAAAAACAAGAAATTACCAAACATAGAGTGACCACAACTTCTATTTTTGTTGCCGTGGTATCTAAACTGGTATCAGTATTGTTTGATAACTGGTTTTGTGACAACCCTACTAGACACATCTCTTAGATCTCTGGATGTTGCTTTATTAAAGGAAGAATCTGCAACATTTAACACATAAATATCAATTGTATCCTGTGTAAATGTCTCTCTGAGTCATGACTGTCTACAATGAGTGAGAAGCTCGAGTCTGGCTGGTTGTGTTGTTGTCGAAGCCGTGTTTACATGTACGGGCCGGCTGCTTATTGCTGTCACGTAAGTGTCTTCAGATCACGGTCATTCCGTGTCAATTTTTGTGCAATATGAAGCTACGAGCTAACCAAAGCGTGCTAACATTAGCCTGCTAACACAACAATGCAGGCCACAGGCAATTGCAGCTCCAGCAAAGGACAATTTTTTCCGCCGCTTGTGCTTAATGGTGCTTAATTATGGTGCGTTCTAATTCATAACTCCTTCGTGTGAACACGAGTGGAGGGGGGTTGGAGGTGTGTCGCTGGAGGAGAGCGGAGGCTTCAGAATAGCGGAGGTGTGGCCAAACAGCAGTTTGTTTTGGTTTCATGATGGTGCTCAAGGGCGGCATCTACTGGATCAAAAAGTTGCACATTCTTCCTTTTAATTACTCCAGATTTTCTACGTTATTTATTTTGGGCTGTTTTAGCCTCTATTGGATAGGACAGTTGAAGAGAGACAGGAAATGTTGGGAGGAGAGAGAGTGGGGGATGACATGCAGCAAAGGGCAGAGGTCACATTCGAACCCACGGCCACTATGACAAGGTCTATAACCTCTGTACTTACCGCAAGGCTATCTGACACCTCTATCACAGTTTTCTGGCTTTTCCTGTTGTCATAAACAAATGTATGGCTCAATTGGTCGGCCGTGTGTTGACATTTAGGGACACATCTGTCAGCAGAATAGAGGCAATACAATCAGGTCATAATAGGCTTGTTATATGTTCCAGTATTTCCAGCTCTGTCTGCTTCGTGTCTTAGGTGTGTATCTCCACTCGCCCTGACTCAACCTTTCAGAGTTGTCAGGAATGTTGACACACATTTCACAGGGTCCTTAACCCTGAGAGCACCTTACTCACACATTCCCACAGACCCAGACTCTTCCCGGTGTATCTCATGTGGCAACAACGCGGGAAAGGAAGTGTTTTTCCAGGATTTCCTCAGGTTAAACTTTACCCTCTCTGCCGTCGTGTGTGTTCTGTCAGAGGTTTATCAGATTTTCTTGGAAGTTGATCAGTAGTAAGTTAACGGCTTCTATCAGTGGATATCAAAGATCAGGACTCGGTAATTGTTTACATTGCGAAAGAGTTCAGACAAATCCTGGTGGTTGTCAATATTATGTAGAGGGGATTCCATCATTTCACAGTCTGTTATCAGAAGTCAGTGGGACAGAGCAGTCCCGCCTTTCAGGTTTTTTTCTCAACCTTGAATTTTTAGGGACAGATCAAGGTTTTTATCTTGAATGCAAACTAAGGATAAAACTACAGAAGCCCTGAGGATTAAAGGAGTTTGTAGGTTCGTTCCAGCACCAATTGGTTTTTACCGTGATAATGAGTTAATTTCTCTCTTCTAAACATCTGAAATGAACTCGTTATCACGGGATAACCGGCATCGCTACCCTGAGATAAGGAGATAAAAAAGTCGAGATCTTAAGAGAACAACGGACACAGACTTGTAATCATGGGAAATGGAGTTAAATCAATCCGATATGAACTTCCTGGTTTTTAGCTGTGGCCGTCTTATACCACATTTGTTTGTGTTTTTAAAAACATTTCTTTTAAATGGAACGATGTTTGGAGATTTTACTAGGATGTACTTTTTCTGGCCTTTTTGGGTCTCACCCCTGACAAATCATAAATTACAAAAAAACTAGCTGGGATCCAACCTTCACAACAGGGCCCTAAGTCTCTAACTAGACTATTCTCCTCTCAACCAAACTCCATTCAATCTGCAGAGTCCCTTTGCACCTTTTAAGAAACAGCTAAAAACCCAGCTCTTTCATGAACACCTACACACTTCACGATACTGATGATGATGATTTTCATGATGACAATATTTGGTAAGGTTTTTATGTTGATATAGAACTCTCAAGAACAGCTGTCGATGTTGTGCTCTTCATATGACATTGTTTTTGGCTGATCAATAAGATGTTGGATTTGGTTTGTTGTCCTGCAGGTTTTCCATGATATTGCCTACAAAGCGAAGGACAGACAGGACCTGCTGGCGGGTATCGAGGAGTTCCTGGATGAGGTCATCGTCCTTCCTCCCGGAGAGTGGGACCCCGACATCAGGATAGAGCCCCCCAAGTCTCTGCCTTCCTCAGACAAGAGGTCTGCTCGAAGCTACACCACAGAATCCTTATATCACTTTAACTCATCCTATGTGATTATTTCAAGCCTAAGTGTTATGCATACATTTGCATAATAAGGGGGCGGGGCTAGGTTGACTGACAGGCGGACTTGTTGTAGCTGTGCCAGGAGGCTTAAGGCCCCCTGGCACAGCTACATAGACATAAATTGACTAAGATGGAACAAAAATATAGTAAATCTATAAGCACATGTAAGACACTTAAACGCCAGGCAACATAAGACATGCATTAAGACAGGACAGCAAAACCTTACACCTAGCAAAGCACATAAGATACCTAATAGCAGGACAACACATAGGCCTACACATAGGCCTACGTAAGGGCGCGACAGCTGTCTGTGTTTTATCCAGTCTATGCTAGTAACGGGAGCCGAAGCATGCTAAGAGCTACAATGCCACCACCCATCTGTCAGTCAACCCAGCTGCACCCGTAATCATGCAGATTTATGCACAACTAACATAATCATAATGGAGTGGCTATTAAGAGATTCATCCCTCCAACAGGTTTTACCTTAAAAAATTGGCTGAAGGGCCTCCAACCCGTTTTTATCACAGGCTGTAAACTTGTTTATTTCTGCTGTAAAACTCGAGTAACTGCAGTTTGTTGCACTTTCACTCTGGCTTAATTTTCAACACCAGAGGTCGATAACAGAAGTGAGACAACGTCCATGTTTTTTTACAGACGATGGTTGGATTATTTTCCCCAAATTGAAGCATAGTTTCTTGTTTAAAACTTCAAATGGACAGGCCCCCGGTGGCCTAGTGGTTAGTTTGCACGCCCCATGTAAAGAGGCTGTAAAGTCCTCGAAGCGGGTGGCCCTAGGTTCGACTCTGGCCTCATCCCCCGCCACAGCCTCGCTGATATACGTCTACATCCACTGTTCTATTTCTACAATAAAGTCCAAAAATAAATCTTTAAATCTTCATAGGGACTAAAGTCAGCTATACTGTTCTTTTCCACGACATACAGATGTTTACTTTATTGACATATCTTACTAAATTGCCCCCCTCAGATTGTTTTATGTTTGTGTGAATACATAAATCTGACAGTCTGTCTGCTATCTTGTTTTAAAAGGAAGCACATGTATGCTGGATTAGAGCCACCTCAGATGAACGGCGACACCCCCCACGATGCGGGACACGGAGGGGGAGGAGGGCACGAGGTTGGAGAGGAGCTTCAGAGAACTAGAAAGTAAGAAGAACTCAATTTCTTAAGTGAAGTCTTTATCATCCTGAAAATAATCTTCATGGTATATCATCTCTCAGACAAGACACACATCTCAGAGTCATGACCAGGAAAAACATTTAAATCTTAATCTCTTAAATATGCAAGTAAATTTGAAACAAGGAAATATTCCAGGCATGACTCGGAACAAAAAGAGCGCTTCAAAACTAGATGATTTCTTCCTTCATGCTTCTGGAACAGGCTGTCCTTTCTTTATCTGGTGACTGACACCACATGTAGTCAAAGTTTCCAGAGTTATGAAATTAAAGGAGCGGTTTAACGGGAGTGTTTGTATATTTTTAAGGTTCTGTGGAGGTCTCGTCCTGGACATCAAGCGGAAGCTGCCGTTCTTTGCAAGCGACTTCTACGATGCTCTACATATCCAGTCTCTGTCGGCCATCTTGTTCATCTACCTGGGCACAGTCACCAATGCGATCACGTTTGGGGGGTTACTCGGAGATGCAACAGAGAACATGCAGGTAAAGAAAGACCCCTGATCTAAATCCGACTCACAGCTGATGTATATTTGGTGCCTTGAAACAGTTGATCTGCAGCGTTGTGTTATGACTGCTGACATAATTTAACAAGATGTATGAAAGATAAACCCTGACCCACATACGACTACTTAGTAAGAGTTAAGAAGCTGTAACTGCACTCAGATCTGTCCAGTTTGGGATTAGTTGCAGTTCCCTTAATTAGGGCCTGTGTCCACAGCAGCCCACAATCTCCTTTAGAGAGCGCTTCTCACCAACGCTCATTGTTGGTAAGTTACGAAATGTAAATTCTGCTTTCCTCGGTAATGTCTGTAGGTGTGTTTTCGATAGTATTTGCTTAAATAAAAGGAAATATCGTCAAGAAAACATGATAACGATGTAAAGGAGTCATGTCCTGACATCAGCAGCAGCTAGACCTAGAAAAAATTCCCCTCGAAGAGACGTGTCAGACTCCTCCACCATTGTTGTTGACAAAGCTGATATCAGAAGTCCCGCCCCATCTTGATTTTGATTTGTCGGTTCGGGAGAATTGACATTGACAAGCGTGGCGCTGTTCTAAAAGTTAAATCTCTTAGAGGGCTGAGAGCGCAGCGCCAAAAATCAGCTGATGTCGAGTGTTTTAGCGCTCATGACGCCGACTGTCTGTGGACGCAGGCCCTAACACAACCCTTGGGCTCTCACATCGCTTTAAAAAGGAATAAAGCCTCACTTTAACAGTTTGTGTTGCACTCACATAAACTTGCAGGATAACGTTTCTAGAGGCAGATGATGTCGGATCCTGACTTTCATCTGAAGTATATGTCAAGCTTGATCCTACGTTTCCCATAATACATCTGAGCCTTTATCACTTGCGCACAAAACTCCTGAAAATCTCCAGAACTTTTAAAGCTGCATGAGTGCACACAAACGGCAACTGGACTCTTTCCTGCCAGCTCCCTACGTGTGAACACGACCGACATTTTCAGAAAGATTCCCAGCGAGTGAGTGAGTGGGCGAGTTGATGATGTAAATATCATGTGATCGCTACTGTCTTTGTGCACGTAATGCAGCTGTTTTCCTGCTCTTGAGTTTACCAGTGGGTTCTTCTGCAACATGTGATACATCCAGTTACACGCAGCAGTGATGAAAATACCAAATCTGTCATGGCTTCAGCCTCTGCTGTATCGCCCACAATCTTAAATGTGTTTAAGATTGCGACCAACTGGGTTCTTCTGCAACATGTGAAACATCCAGTTACACGCAGCAGTGATAAAAATACCAAATCTGTCATGGCTTCAGCCTCTGCTGTATCGCCCACAATCTTAAATGTGTTGTAGACCTTACACAGTGACTTCTGCAGCATCCTTTTATACGTCATGTCTTCCCTCCTGAGACCAACATGTCCTCCAGTCCGATAGGGAAAACATTTCAAACATACAGTATGATGGACATTCAGGGGCAGTTTGGCCTGAAATGTTCAGGGCTCGATACACCAAGATTGTTTACATTAAAAGTTTTAAGGATAAGCCAAGATTAAAATGATCATTATTTTCTTAACTAAACACCAAAGTCTCCCTTAAAGGTCACATATTCTCCTCCTCTTCAGCCAGTGTAAATAAGTCTCAGAGCTCCCCAAAACATGCGTGTGAAGTTTCTTGTTCTAAATCCTGTATTTGATCATGCCTATAAAGCCCTCTATTTCAGTCCTGCTCAGAACAGGCTGTTTCTGTGTCTGTAGCTTTAAATGTAAATGAGCTGTGTCTGACCACGCCCCTCTCTGGAAGGGCTCGGGCTTTCTCGCTCCATGTCCTGTTGTTTCCGGTGAGAAGGCAGACTCAGAGGGCAGAACAAACACCTAGCTGTGGGAGTGTCACCCACCTGGGGGAGGGGTTATTGCCCTTTGTGATGTCATGAAGGGAAAATCTCCAAACGGCCTGTTTGAGCACACATTTTCTGAAAAGTGGAGCAGGCAAAAGATGGAGAGGATGGACTTTTCTCATCATTGGTGGATTTGTTGACAGACTAGGGACACATATTAGTGAGAGAGAAACATGGTGAAGTGTAATTTACATAACATGTGACCTTTAAACAGACATTACACTGTTATGGTTAAATCGCAGCACTTCCTCTTTGTGGCCTGAAAGTTTAACTTCCAATGAAGTATTATGAAACCTTGTTATTGTTTGTAAAGGGTTGCTTCTGGGATTATTTTCTGTTCACACCGGTGAAGGTCACTTCATTAAAGAGCTAATCAGCGTGGTTTAATTGGCTTTGATGCACATTAACGCTTATTGTCTCGCTACAAAACAAAAGGGACAAAACATCAAAACATTAATGTATATCGTCGCCCTGACGCGTGTTGGTAAATTATTACTGCTGCCAAAGGTCCATATTTGGCGCTCTGAACATATTTTACTATAAGTCACTTCTTCATAGCTCCTTAACGATGGTAGATTATGACGTGAATGAGGGCGATGTGAACAGAAATGAAAAGGGTCGGAGAAGAAGTTGACAGCGGGATGAAAGAAGGAAAAGACAGCGATGGAAAAAAGTGAAAAGATGAAGCGTGATGAGGTGACACTGACCCCATATTTCCGTGAATAAATACATTAACCCTGCACTTGACCTTTTCAGGGGCTTTTCATGTTCTTCAGTCAATCAGATATCCTGTTGTATCTTTATATAATTGTCTTGCTATATACCAGTTATTGCAGAATCGCTGTTTTGTGAAATTACCATTATCTTGGTCCACGTATCGCGTCTCATCTATCGTCTTGAGTATCCCTGTGAGTCCCACTTCTTCAAGACAAATATGTCGTTTTCTCTGTAAGAGTTCCCCTCCTATTAGATTTATGAGCTACAATGTCGCATGTCGCTGGCCTGCATGGAATAATATTGAATCTGTTGTAAGATATTTGTTTTCCACCTCCGTCAGAGCTCCCTTTGTAAAGTCACAGACTAATTAACACCAAATAGAGTTCACTTCAGCTGATAAGCCATGCTAATATGGAGCTCAAAGGCTCATACTGCATCCATCTGTTGCACCTGCTGTTGGCAGAGCTGCATACGGAAGAGTCCCACATTTCTGGTAAAATAGCACACACTGCTGCATGCTTCCTCATGCACCGCATACCTTTTGTATGTACAGAGAGGTTGTCCAGTCATTGAATGTAGCTTTGGCTTCTCTCCTGGTGGTGAAAAGAGCTTCCTCCCTGCACCACCACCGCAGCAACCACAGGGATTTACCTGGGCTGTAAATAACCACAGATCCAGATTACTCCACTGCAGCCTCGTCATGGCTGCATGTCTAATGACCCCCCCCCCAAAACACACACACACACACTCTCCTCTAGCCCTTCTCAATCCGTCATCCCTTTGCTTTCCCACTCTGAGCACAGCGGAGGGCTTCCCTGCACTCACTTGAACTTTCCTCAGCTCAAGACATCAACATTTAAACTCACATATTCGCTTATCTGCTGTATCTGTGGAGCAATAAGCTTTTAAAATACACACAGTCAGAACAACCAACACGACAGGAAAGGAAAGGAAACTGGCTTGTCCTGATTGGCCGGCTCTGCAATAACTGTATTGTTTAGAGGGAAAACAAAGCTCCCTGCTGAGTGAGCAGAAATATTGTATTTATTTTTGGAGGCGGAGAAGAAGTTTGATTGTTTCTTTCTCTGGCAGTAAATGAAGACTTCAAATTGATTTAGTTTAGCTTATTTCACACGTAAAAACAACAACATGTGGGTGTGGTAGAAACATGTATATGTGTTGTAATAAAACCCCACCCAACACACACAAACATGGTCAAACTAAATATTAGTCTTCCTCATACGTGCATGTAAAGTATATTATAGCACTTACAGGTTGTAACAGAGGTCATGACTATTCTTAATTTAATGTTTTTGAAAGCGGGGACTTCCTCAGTCTTTTTTTAGACGACGACACAAAGAGAACAAATCAATTAAAGCTGCTGAGATTAACTTTCAGTGTGCTGTGTTTTTTTTTGGTGACCCCTGTGGCCAAAGCCGTAACTGTGATCTCTTTGAGGAGCTTTGTCCTGTTCATATGAGCATATCATTTTTCAAAAGCGACATGTTTCTCAGTTTCAACATGTGATATGTTGACTTTTTGCTTTTGTCAATGTCCAAACTTTTTGGAACTTTGGGGTTGTAAATCCAAATAGTTCTCATTTTATATCTGAATTGAGACAAATATATGGATTCATATTTATACTACCTTATTCTATCCTCTCAAAGGAAGGATATGTGACCTGTTACACATAAATAAATCAGAAATCAAGTCTATCCTGTGTAAATGTCTCTGAGTCATGACTGTCTACAATGAGTGAGAAGCTCGAGTCCCTCTGGCTGTGTTGTTGTCATAGCCGTGTTTACATGGACGGGACGACAGGCTCCTCCCCTTGTGTATAAAAGCTGTTTTAGTCAAGGACTAGAGAGAAGAAGAAGAACATACTCACTGCTTGTTTGGATGTCACGTAAGCGTCTTTAGATCACGGTCATTCTGTGTCAATTTATGTGCAATGTGAAGCTACGAGCTAACTAAAGAGCGCTAACATTAGCCTGCTAACACAACAATGCAGGCCACAGGTGATTGCAGCTCGATCAAAGGACATTTTTTTCTGCCGCTTGCGCTTCATGGTGCTTAATTATGGTGTGTTCTAATTCATAACTCCTTTGTGCGAACGCGAATGGAGAGGGGGTTGGAGGTGTGTCCCTGGAGGAGAGCAGAGGATTCAGAATATTGGAGGTGTGACCAAACAGCAGTTTGTTTTGGTTTCATGCTGGTGCTCAAGGGCGACATCTACTGGATCAAGAAGTCGCATAATTATTCCTTTTATTACACTATATAAGAACAATTACTCCAAGTGATGGCATACTGTTATTACCTTGTTCAAATTATTGCCGTTACCCTTGCACTCTAGCAGCGGACCTCTGATGTCATGTTAGAATCATATCATGTTATTTTAGTGTCGTTACAGTCTGCACCGTGTTGCGCTCAGTGTTTTGGAGAAACGTTTTAATGTTTTATGTGTGTATTTGTGTCCTGATTTCCTTGTTGTTCTTGTCAATGTTATTTTGTGCTTATATAATTGATTTTCCCCCTGGGGATAAATGAAGTCATCTTTCTGTGCCGCAGGAGCTCATTTTGTATTTCTTTGCCCCGTGTGCTGTCTTGCAGGGAGTGTTGGAAAGTTTCCTGGGTACGGCACTGACGGGAGCAGTGTTCTGTCTGCTAGCCGGACAGCCGCTGACGATCCTGAGCAGCACGGGCCCGGTGCTTGTCTTTGAAAGACTCCTCTTCAACTTCAGCAAGTGAGTGGTTTCTGATGGAGCTCGTTCAGAGTGACCGAGGGTTCAGAGACAGCCTGAGGGGCCGGGGAGATATTTATAGATTTTGGACCATCCCCAAAAGGACTGATGTTGTTTGTGTGTTTACAAAGATGCTTTCCTTGTGACCTCTTCAAATAGAATAGAAATGGAAGCGTTAAGAATGCAGACCGATAATCACATTCACGCTAAGCTGCTAGTTTCTGTGTTAATTTAATCCTAGAGGAACTTTTTGTTCTCACTGAATATCTCGTATTTACTGTTCGTGAATCTCTCACGCAGTATTTGCTTCAACTCTCTGTCCTGCTTTATTCTCTGACAAGTTTAGACTCTATGAAGTGCATAAAAAGAAAATCCCCTTGTACACAATCTCTTAACTCAACTCAACTTTCGGATTGAGCTGCATGTGTGAAGGAACCTCAACTTTAACGCCTTTTAGTAAAATAACAAATCACTTCAGTTCATACATAATTCGATTTTTAGTGAGTGCTGCACCCAAGATGAGGATTTTTCAGTGATATATGTGGCCCTAGTCTTGGCTTTGTCTACCCCTGCCTTGGTCTTGGTCTTGACATTGATCTCGATCCCTAAATGTCTTGGTCTTCGGGCACTCGGCTTTCGGGTATGTCTATGTCTCAGTTAGTGTGGTCTTGACTACAACACTATTTTGGAGGGTGTGGTTTGAAGTCTTGGGCTCTTCAATGGTGCAGTAAGAAAAACATTTATAAGGTGTTTGTCTGAGAGCTGTCCTGTCAGATAACTTCTGACCTCTTTTAGAGCATCAGATCCTTCCCTTCAGTCTTGTTGCATGTTAAACACGTAATTTCTTATGGGTACTAAAGGCTGTTAATGCTGACTCCTCCCTCCTCCTCCCACTGTTCTCTCCCAGAGAGACTCTTCTAGCATTACCAAACAGCATGCTGCTTATGTTCCACCATCAATAATTCACTCTCATTTAATTTTACACTGTGACAGAAGAATGTTGGGCGACTGTGGCCTCTGACTGTTTCCACGCCTGGAGTAAAAAGCTGCTGAGTCAGCGGCAGCTGCTAGCCTGTCTTTGAGTCTTATATGTTGACCTCAGGCTGCAAATATTCTAGACCGGCATGATAGGAGAAACATATGCAATGCGTGATAACATAGCTCAGTAATGGGTTAACACATTTTTAAAAAAAAGAAGCATTTCTTAAAAGTGCATATTAGCTGTTGCTCACATGCAGGTAGACATTATGTTACAACACCTGTGATTACAAAACGTCTCTCCTGCCACCAAAATATCTCCACAAAGATATTATTTTAATATTTTTCTTCAGTAACCAATTAATCTGAGGGTATACCCAGGCTTCCATCCAATAGGTAAAATACCTAAAAGACATGCTGGGTGAGAAAGCATGGCATGTTTCCATAAAGCAAGTGTTCATATTTGTTGCAATAAATTTAGACTTTGTGAAGTGTGGCTCAAGGTTGTCTCTCAACAGGAAGATCCGGGGTTCGATCCCTTTTCTGTAGTAGCCTCTGCCATCAGTGCGTAAATGTGACATGAAGTGTAAAAAACCCAGATGGGAGTAAATATTCCATATTTAGTTCCCCCTATGAACGTATTCTGCAAGTAATCCAAAAGTACTAACTGCTTCCTTTTTCTTTTAACTTTCTCCTCAGAGACAACAACTTCGACTACCTCGAGTTCCGGCTGTGGATCGGCCTGTGGTCGGCCGCGTTCTGTCTTCTGCTGGTCGCCACAGACGCCAGCTTCCTGGTTCAGTACTTCACGCGTTTCACGGAGGAAGGCTTCTCGGCGCTCATCAGCTTCATCTTCATCTACGACGCTTTCAAGAAGATGATCAAATTGGGCCACTACAACCCCATCAATGCCGGCTTTGATGCCAACTTGATCACCCAATACGACTGCAACTGCATACCTGGTTTGTAGTTTTAACTCTGAAAATAAATGTCTATAATGGGGACATAAAGATAGATTACAGGAGTGGCTTTATGTGTCCTGATGACCGACACCACACAGACATCTCAAGCCATCACTTTCTGTAAAGCTCCTCGTTGTTGTTTGTTTCTGGCACCATCTGAATCTCAGTATCATCCCCGATGATACCAGACGGTGAAAACTGAACACTCGTATTCTGTTTTGTCGTATTTGGCACTGACGTTACCATTGTGCATAAAACAAAGCTTCCTACTTCTTTTTCTGTCTTTACAGTGGAGATAACAAATGATACTAGTATGTGTCGGCCTGGAGATACCTCTGTTTACTTTCTCAACAGCCTTATCAGTTTCTGTGCCTCGATTGACCTGGCATGATTGTATTGGAGAGAGATTTTGACACCGGTTCAAAAGGAAAAGTGTTGTAAGTTTTTCTCATCATGCTGATAAGATATTGTTGTTTCTCTTTACCAGGCAACTCGTCAGATCTCCTTGACCTCTCGGCCTGGACAAACAGTTCTGATCTGGTACGTGGTGTTCTTGTTCTTGGGACATTTTTTTTATTTACTTTTTATCCAAAACTTGTTCCTTTTCCAATCTGTAAGATATCTACTGAATTAAAAGATGAAGTGACCTTACTGTATCATGAGACATTAAGGAAACATGCTATGTTGAAGTGCTGGCTTCTCTGACAACAATGCAGCAGCCAGTATGTCCTCCTTCTAACTTTAGATTCTGATCCTGAATGGTCTGGATTAGTTTGGACCAGAGAAGGTAGGCGGTTTTAAGGCACCCCTTCATGGCCGTTTTGGACGCCCCTCGGTTTGCCAGATATGAGACCAGTTATCAGGTCAAACCAACAGGTGTTGCAGCGATGGAAGCGGGCAAGAGAACTGGTTCAGATAGAAGTGATTGTACACGACCTAAAAAGCCTCTGCATGTTTCTAATAAGCTCCACGAGCAGAAACGTGCTCAAACTAGGATCCATATTGGAGATGCTTTTGAAAAATGGAGAGAGGTTAGAACGCAGGAAGGTTTACAGACCGATGCAGAGCTGGCTAAACACTGAAGCTTCAGAGTCCACCACATGGCAACCTGCGTGAGCATGGACTCTAGAGAGGAGGGGGCGGGGGGAGACAGCTCTCTACAATGTTTTGAAGTTGGACTGCAGTACCCATTTTAAACACTAGGTGTCAGAGTTACGTATGGCTCCTTTAAAAAAACTTTTTGTCTTTGTGTCCCCCCAGCCAGTGAACGCCACCTGGGCGACCCTGACCAAGAAGCAGTGTCATCATTATGGAGGTGAGCTGGTGGGAGACGCCTGTGGCTACGTGCCTGACATCACCCTGATGTCTTTCATCCTGTTCTTTGGGACTTACACCTGCTCCATGGCTCTGAAGAAGTTCAAGACAAGCCGCTTCTTTCCCACCAAGGTGAGTGACATTCAGCCACCAATGAATGAGCTGCAGTTTGTTCATATCTGCCCACGTGCCAATCGCTAAATGCATCAAACATCGAGTGATAGTTATACATTACAGATGTGAAGAGGTAGGCTACTTTGGAGAACATGTTGTGTGCTTCAATTATAAGCTACAACAACAAAAATATAAAAGACAATCCCACAAACACAACAGTAGCGGGGACACATTGTTGATTCTAATCAAAGACTGTATATTTAGATGGACGGTGAAACAGCTGCCTGCGAGTGAGGCCAAAATATTTAGAGTTCCCCCTGCTGACTGGCTGCAGTAGCTAGGTAGTTTAGTTATAATGACAAATGATTCTCAAATAAACTACCTGTCCTATCCTGATCTGGTAATTCTCTGTGTAGTTGACAAGCTCAAGATACCATGCTCACCATTTTGACCATGTTTTAGCATGCTAACATTTGCTAGTTAGCACAAAGCGCTACATTTTGTAGATTTCGTATCATCACTGCGCTTACTAAAGCAAAAGCTCAAACTCAACTTGATGTCTGTCCCCGTTTTAAGAAGTTTAACAGCCAGGAGTCCTTCCTACCACATACTTGATAAACGAAACACTATAAATCCTGTTCAAATGTGTCTCCCTTCCAGGTGAGGAAGCTCATCAGTGACTTTGCGATCATCTTGACCATTCTCCTCTTCTGCGGCGTGGACGCCTTCATTGGTGTGAACACTCCAAAGCTTATAGTGCCGACGGAATTCAAGGTAAACGCCTCTCATGGAAGAATGCATGTTTGAAATCAATGCACTGAAGTTTTTATCTGAAAAAAAAAAGGCCAGCCAGCTGCTCAGTTCTCTCTGATTACGCTGATAATGATCCATGTTTCCTCTCAAAAGCTGCAGTTCTTTAAAATCCAGGCATAATGCTTTCTTTATGGTCCGCCCAGTTAGTGATACACATTACATGAAACACAAGCACAGTCAGGCTCAAGTTTTAAACCTGCCCCTGCAGCCTTGACGGGGAGGAAGGGAATGGTGGGGCAGAGGAGCGGGTACCTGCATCGAATAACATCTTGATTATAGGTGATGTGAGGACACGCAGGACTTACAGACACCGCTTTGTTTGACCAAAGAGTCTTTCATGCACAGATATCTGTCTTGTAATGTCAGACTCTTTTCAGTGTTAGTGCTTCCAATTAGTTTTTGTCTGTTTTATTGGAAACGTAATCAATGTCTCTGAGATATGGACTCAATGAAATCTCTGGTCAGGTGTTGCTTTAGCAGTATTGTTCTTCCTCTTTTCTTCCAGCCCACGAGTCCACATAGGGGCTGGTTTGTTAAGCCCTTCGGAGGGAACCCTTGGTGGGTGTACCTGGCTGCAGCCCTCCCCGCTCTGCTGGTAACCATTCTCATATTCATGGACCAGCAGATCACTGCGGTGATTGTCAACCGGAAAGAGCACAAACTGAAGGTTTGTACATAAACTTTGAAGATCTACTGTCATTTCAAATCCTTGTTTGCAATCAATGAATACTTCAAAACTGTATATAAACCTGAATCGAGATACAAAAAAAGCACATTTAAACAAAAGCAGGAAGAGATGATTCTCAGTCCAACAATTGCAAACTGTGGTGAAGTGGTCTGAGATCATCGTCGAGTGTCAATCTTGAGTGTGTTGTAAATGATGCCACACTTTGGATGCATGAAAGCTAAATGCAAATATTCCAAGTTGAAACTATTTTAAAAGATCAAACTGCGTAGCAACTAAAAAGCAATCTGCTCTCAGAAAGGGGCAGGCTATCACTTGGACCTGCTGTGGGTGGCCATCCTGATGATAATCTGCTCGTTCATGGGCCTGCCGTGGTACGTGGCTGCCACTGTCATCTCCATCGCCCACATCGACTCCCTGAAAATGGAGACCGAGACGTCAGCCCCTGGAGAGCAGCCCAAATTCCTGGGTGTGAGGTGAGTTAACCCAGCTGCTTGACCGGGTGTTGATCCCATTTAACCCTCTCTATTGTCAGAGGGTCTAATTTGGCAAGGTCTTAGAGTACATAATAAGAAGGCTAAGAAATACATAGCTTCTTATGTGATAGTCCCAAACAAATGTATACACTCTTATGTACTTATTAGAATATTGTCACAGCTTTTGAGAATGCCAGGAATTTCATTTAATGTATTTTGGGTTCTCCAGTGGAAATGCATCTCCTAGCAGGTGGCCAGAATGCAGACTATGTTGTTTTTAAGACCATGGGCTGTAATGCTGTGTAGAAAATCATTCAAAAGTTTAAATGGAAACACAAGAAGAAAAGTTTTCCCTTCTTAAAATCATGTTTTACTGATAATGTGTGCAAGCGACAGATCCTGATCTTGCTATTTCACCATTATTAAGCTTAACTGATCAATGCAGAGCCCCTTTTTAAGTTTTTTTTTGTAAATAAAGAACACATTTTGCGACAAAGGAAAAGGGGGGTTGTGTGAGAAATAAAGCAATCCTGCTCAATCAGTGCAAAAGAAGAGAAAAATGCAACTCAGAAAAGAGAGAAAACGATCTCAGAAAAGGGGGAAAAAAACGAAAGAAATCTTTGCACAGCGCTAATATATCGATGTACACAGTTGTGCTCAGCATCATGTATCAAACAGATTTGAATAATTTGTCTGTCCTCTTTAAAAATGAAGCTGTAGGGTTGTGAACTTTCAGACATTCCTGTTACAAATGAAATTGTAAAATGTTCATTCTGTTGGATCTTATTGTATCAATACATTCTCATTAATTAAGCAAGGTTAGAACTGAACTGTGCCAATTTAATCATGTTTGATTCTTTTTTTTGTCACCAATCCAGGGAGCAAAGAGTCACTGGTATCTTTGTGTTCCTCCTCACGGGACTCTCCGTCTTCATGGCCCCCATCCTCAAGGTAGAGCTCCCAATTTCTTAATTCTTCTATTAAAAATCTGGATTACTGTCCACCTCTTTCAGGACAAAGTCGTGTCCACACCTCTTAAATGTTCAATAAATTCAAGCCTTTTATTCATCCGATTAGAAACCCCCGTAGTTGAAGTAATGCGATGTGAAATAAGCATGTCCATCAGGGCTTAAGCTCCGATTGCAGCTGAGTGGCTTCTCGAGTTTCCATTCCCACATTAAGCTGCCAAACAAAAAAAATGTGAAGTCACTGAGAGGAGATTGTTGGAGCTTGTACTCCCCCTTGTGGACATTTTTGAGTACTGTGCTGAAGGTATTGTCCTCCTTAAGTAGTCTAGTTTTCTAATATACTGTAAATATATGAAAGTAGGAAATCTGTAAAATGATAAGTAAAGTCATGATTATGCTTTTTTTTTAAATGCTTATTAATCTTTCTATCTTAAATATTTTGTTTTAATTTTGATGCACATTTTCTGCACCAGCTTGCCTTTGTTTTGCAACAGATTTTTTTCCGACCTCTACTTAAAAGTTCTTGAGCAATAAGTTACCAAACCTGCACAAATGTCAGCCAAGTGACCGTCGACACCGATGTGCCGACTAAAAGAACATTCTTAGATAAGCAGCTTGGGGAGTATTTTTAAACCGAGCGATAGTGCTAAAAATAAACGTAGTCATTACATGGATGAAGGGAGTTCCCTCTTCCTGGAATATCTTCAATTGTTCATGTTTTAAGAGTAATTCAACATAAACAAACATTACCACAGCCACACACGCATCGCAGTAATAACTGTTTTCATTGTGTCCTTCAGTTCATTCCCATGCCGGTGCTCTACGGGGTGTTCCTCTACATGGGCGTGGCGTCACTCAATGGTGTCCAGGTGAGTGAGTTCATTGTCTGCACTGCTTGCCTGAGTGTTGAGCAGTTACTTTAAATTGTTTTTTTATTTATACTTTACATTTTACTCATTGAAAATGGTTTTCTTAACCAATTACTCAACAGCAAAACTAAACTCTTGTACTTTATTGATAAATAATTAATGAAGCCCATCAAAGGTGCATTTAAATCACTAAATCACAGCCTTCGTATCCACACTCTTATATTTTACCTGAGGAAAGTTAACAAGACTCTGTGATGTACCGTTTGCCAGGATTTACCATCCAATTGCTAATAATTAGCTTAGTCCCAGTAACAAAAGCCTCCTGTTAACACACCCTCCAACTCTGAACCTGTCTGTTGGACTTAATTAAATGAAAGCTTGTTAGTAGCATTGAAAAAACAAAAACTTTGAAAGCAAATCTACTGGTGGCTAGCAATTAAAATACAACATCAAAAGCAATGATACTGTGCTGGCTGGCAAGAAGCTGAGATTCATCATGCAAAGCACAGAGCTTTTGTCAAGAAATAGCATGTTTTTAACAACCAAGTGTTGAGCTTTGCTTGGGAAAAAACACGTAGCATACCGACTGCTAGGTTGTAGCTGAAACAGATCTTGCTATCAGTGGCTAGCTAGCAGTAAGGTAGACACCAGTGGGTGGTGGCTAGCTAGCAGCTAAGACATACAAATTAAACAATGCTACTGGTGCCTAGCTAGCAAATAAAACATAACATAGAGGCCAAGCTACGGATAGGCGGCTGGTTGGTTAATATATGCACAGCCTACTTGTGGCTAGCTAGCAGCTGAGATACAACATCTTTCAAAGCCACTGCTACCTAGCAAGGCCCATAAAGAGATGTGTGTAAAGTAAAGCTAGTGTTGGCAAACTAGCTGGCAAAAAAGAAAATGTAAAAAACACTTTACAGATAATGAGCTCATATCAAGCAGGAGATTTTTGACATGTTTGTCTTTTTGTTTATTTCAGTTCATGGACCGCCTGCAGCTGCTCCTGATGCCAGCCAAGCACCAACCGGACCTGATCTACCTGCGACACGTCCCCCAGAGACGCATCCACCTCTTCACCTTCATCCAGGGCCTGTGTCTGGCCCTGCTCTGGATCCTCAAGTCTACTGTGGCTGCCATCATTTTTCCTGTCATGGTGAGAAAACCACTGATGATCACAAACACACACAGAACTGTCTATCGGCTTATAAAAAAGCTAATTAAACCATTTCTTTGTCTTCAGATCCTGGCTCTTGTTGCCGTGCGTAAGGCGATGGACTACGTGTTTTCCCAACACGACCTGAGCTACCTGGACGACGTCATCCCAGAGAAAGACAAGAAGAAGAAGGAGGATGAGAAGAAAAAGAAAAGCAAGAAGAAGGGAAGCATCGACAGTGAAATTGACTTTGTGAGTATTCTCTCAAACTAAACATTTTTACAGCCTGTGTACGTGGGCAAAGTTTACCAGAAGTCATTGCTGTCATGTGTCTACAGCCTCCTGTAGATGTAGAAGAGTTAATGTTCTCCCTCCCTCCTCCCACAGTCTGACTACCCTTACCATGACAATATCCCCAGTATAAAAATCTCTATGGATATGATGGAGAAGGAGCCTATGTTGGGGGATAAATCTTTGGATAGTGAGTACTTGCGAGGGTTTGCTGCTCAAACTAAGCTTTTAAAGGCTTCATGCTCAAATTTCTCTCCTGCCTTACTGGTTTTCTTGCATGCACTTACAAATTGAATACTTTAAATGATCAATACTGTTCTCTGATTATTCTTCCCCCTCTGCCCTCTCCAACCGTTTTTAATAAATTCTTCATATTCTGGCTTTAGAAGCAGCTTCTTGGCGGTTGCGTTGTCTTTTCTGCTCCTCCTTCATTTAAGAATATGTTTTCTAAAAGCTTTTTTTCTCTCCTTTCCCCCTCCAGGAGATCCATCCAAGACTTACCTTGACACGCATTCGCCGTGCTGAGCACTACTTTGAATCTGCCACTGTGGCCGAGTGAGTGAGTACCAGCTGGCATTCATTTCACATATTTTCTCTGTAAACAGCAATTCATGCAGCATGCTTTTTGAGTCCCTCAGACACTGTATTTATCTTCTTTTTTTTTGGCTCTCTTTTTTTGTCTTGCAGTCTTGAAAGAGTTGGATACACAAAAGGTTCCCCTCAGATTCGAATAGAAAGGGACTCTGAGGAGAACGGTTTTGTCAGGAGGAAGGGCTCTGAAACGGATCTGTGAATAAATTATCCAAAGATGCAGCAGAACCAGCGCAGCATAGCAATCTATAACCGTCCTCTTTTTGTACTATAGCGTGTTTCTAATACTCCTCGGGTGAGGATTTCAATCAAAATGTCTGGAAATATTTTTGTCGTAAAAATGTAAACACTCTGGTGGTACTGGTTTGTAATCAGGGCTGAAAGGACAGACACGTCTTCTGAGTATTTATTTGTTCTCACAGAAACGAAAGGGCTACTCAAGGTCACGCATATGCAGTTTTTTATGCAACACTAATATTTTATGATTGTGTACGCGATCATTTTCTATAATGAGTATCGAGCCAAAGATGTCAAATCAAGAACGATACCCAGAAAGTTTCACTCTGCATATATCAGGAGTCCCCTGCATTTATTTATAGTAGATGACCTCCAAAAAACACCAGCAATAATAGACCTATCTTTGATTTAATATATTAGATTAAAGCCGTATAGAATAACTAGCACAGCAGTTTTTCCCCCATGGTTTTAAGAGTTAAAACTACTTGTATCATAAGATTAAAAGAGTGTATTTGCTTTTCTTGTAGTGAACAAAAGTTCGTCTGTGAACCGTCACAAGCTGACATTAATTTTAAATCGACGGGCAAATGAAATATTTAAGCATCTATCAAAGGCTGCATACACATCACAAAGATAATCCGTCTTTGTGTTAGCCTCAAAATGACTGGAAAATCTGTTTGTTTCGTTTCCTTATCTTTCCCTTTTTCTTCTACTTCTATATTTATTATATTTAAACTCTTTGCGGAACAATTTGAGTCTGAAGTGTGATCTTTTTTCTCCCGTGTCGTGGATATACTCGGGCTGTCGCTCTCCCCTATTTCAGGGAGATTTCGGAGATGTGTTATACCTGTAAGTAGCTCTACCTCTTCTGTCTCTCTGTAGGTGCCAGGCATTATACGTTCAAAACATCTCTCGTGCAATTCTTTGTGATCAAACACTGATTCATTTCTCTCTCAACTGGCACCGTGTAAGATCTGAATCTTCACTCTAAGTCCTTTTTTTTTTATTTTGCATTGTGACACTTAAGATATTATATTTTTGTTAATCAGTATGAATTATTATATACGATTTGCAGTGTTTTATACGGAAGCCCTAAAAGGACGTGAATCAATACATTTTATTTTCCTCGTTTCCCGGTGATAAAAATTACATTTTGGTTGTTTTCTCCTGATCTCATCTTGCATATCTTGTTATCTTTGGATGACAACCCAGTTTCTCCCGTACTAACGAGGTTATTTCAGTCATTTTCCTGATATCTCGAGATATTAAAACGGGAAAAAGAGTGTCGTTATCCCGAGATAACAAGACGTACAAGTCAAAGATCTGCAGAAAACAGGCGGAAATAACTCGTCAGTCAAATGTTTGGAAGTTTAAATCCACCGGAGTCACATTCTCAGACATTTTAAACGATGTCCACTCGCAGCATGCTGGAGAATACTTCAACCTAAAAACTGCCATGTGGTGATAAAACAGCTTTTTCATTTTTTTTTCATGTAATGAAGTTGGGTGTTTGATATCCTCACACGCTTGACCGTAGACCCTCAAAAGTCTTGAGTTAAATTCACCTTTAAAATGTGATCATATTTAAAACGTTTAATGTGATAATTCCTGAGATTGTTTTTTTTTTTTTTAAAGAAAGTATGTAATGTGTGTGCGTGCGTTTTTATTATGCAAATCAACAAACAATCACTGTGAGGCTACGCATTGTTGTCCCTTCCAGTCCTGGAGGAGCTTTTTACTGTGCAGGGTTCAAAGTGTTTGTGCAGCAGGTTCTCTTTTTAAAAACTGACTCTTCTCTCAGACAGTGTACTCTGCATCTTTATCTACAATCCATTAAGTGACAGTTTGATTAGCAATGTCTTAAATTCTCCTGATCAGTGAGTTGATCATGCTTTTGTTGTTAATTGAATTGTTCAACTGATTCAGTCAATGTTAGCATATTTATGCATATCTGAATGTAACACATCGCAATCATTTAAAATGTACATGTGTATATATTTATATAATCCTCGATGGAAGAAAAAAAACATGCACAATCACTGCCGTTTCTGCTCCATAGTTAATGATTTCCTCCTGATACCCATCATAAACTCTCCGTCTCAAAATGTGAAGCACAAGACTGTCAAAGAACCAAAATCTCCAAAACCACATCGTCTTCCACTTCCTGTGATCTGCACATCTTGACTTTTGATTCCACGATAAGTGTAATATTTCTGATGTTTCTAACTCTTGAAATCAATTTTATACAAATATATTATTAGCTCTATAACCATAGGTTACTCCGAAGGACGCAGGTGTCTGTGTGTGTTTTTTATGGACTAGTGTTTCCAATGAGAACAATAAAACAGTCCGAATGATTCTTAAATTCAAGCCTCTGTGTTTTTTTTCCCCCGAGTCCTGGAAATTGGTCTGGTAGCTGGAAAGGTGCCCATCCTGAGCACTGTGAGTGCTGTCAGAAGGGGCCCCCTTAGGGAGGTCTACTACTGTCATTGGAAAATATGCTTATTTTGGGCCACTGCTTTGGTTCAATGTTTTCAGCTCTCATGGGCCCCCTACTGGCAAGGGGCCCCAAGAAGTCCTTGCCTTGCCCTGTTGACAAGCATCACCTCTGAGGATACTGTGCTGCTTTCAACGTTGACCCAAAGAGGGCCGGCCTACAGAGTGACACAGGTCACAGTGGTTGGATAGCACCAAAAAGAACTAAAGATCTTCGGTCCTTTTGATTCTGTCTGACTCTCACTTGTGTCTGCTTGTTTTGTGAAACAAAGATTTTTGACTTCTAACTGCTTTATTCTGAGTTTTTACTGATTTTTATGTAAAGGTCTGTTTGTTTTGTAGAAGAGGAACTCTCTGTGGGTAATTAGACCTCTGTTAAATCCTTCAGAAAAGAAGAACAATGCAGGAATTTACGATGCAGCTAGATGTTTGGGTTACTGTTTTAGGGACATTGACGAAGAACAGGAAGTTACCTGTTATCATTGGAAAATAGAGAAAATAAAACGATGCATGCATGTCCTTTTCGTGCCTCAGTAGAAGTAGTTTGCTAGACTTCTGCTTGAGCCAACAGGGGTTACAACATAAGAAAGGAAGTGGTATTTAAATGCAAACACATGGGGTGCACGTGTGGTTTTTAAGGAGATGATTTGGGTCTAATTCAAGCTCAGATTTAAGCCTAAGGCCGATCATCACAAGTGCCCGTCACAGCAGAAGATGAAGGGAAAGCTGAATAGTTTCCCGTGATCCGAGGGCTGGAACAGGCTGTGATGAAGCTAATTGGCTCATTAGGATGAGTCACTGTGTTTTTGTCTTTGCCAAAGGGGGTGGAAAAAATCATAATTAATTTCTGAAATGGAGGGATCATTTTTTCCTGACATTTGCTCGGGTGGATTTTATTATATATTACAGGTGTTTACCCGAGTGGCTGAATTTGAGTGATGGTGTGGCTGTCAGAGCTCAGGAGGGGATTAAAAGACTGTCTTAACTAAGTGTCCTGAAACACCCTGAACCTCTGCAGCTGTTTATTCTAACTCGTGTGACAAATCCAATTCCTTTATAACTTAACATAACATTGTGTACTGCAACAATCAGGAGTAGAGCTCAAAATTTTACAACCTAAATAAATCAAAAACATCACCTGCACATCCTCTGTGATTATATACTGTATGTTTGGGTTGCACCGTCACATGGTGTACTATAATTCAGCACAAGAGGGCAGTAAAGAGACTGTTTAAAAAACAACATTTAATGCATTTAATGCTCCACATGTAACAACGTGGCCTCAGCTTTAAAAAAAACAACATGAAAGGTGATTTCTGTTCAAAGCAGTTGTTAATACGTCTGATGCTAAAGCATCAAAAACATCTGAGGGATAAAAAAAAAGACCTGTGATGCAATACAGAGACAATAGCACTGCAAGAAGATGCAGTAGTTCATTTTTTTTTTAAATCCTGGTCAATGTAAAGGGTCAGTGCATCTTTTGTATTTTGATTCTTAACTACGGTGGCTGGGAAGTGCAAAGCTAAATTACAAAGTCTGAAACACTTTTACAAAATTTGAGAGAAATTCACATTTTGAAAAAACATTTTTATATTTTATTAAACAAAATGACAAAAACCAAAACACTTTTACCAAGGACAAAACACATTTACATTTTATAAAGCAACGTATTCTAGCTCCTCCTGAGGGATTCTAAGGCCTTCCCAGGCCAGACGGGACACATAATCCCTCCAGCGAACTCTAGGTCTCCTCTCAGTTGGGCGTGCCCGGAAAACCTCCAAAGGGAGGCGTCCAGGATGCATCCTAATCAGATGCCCGAACCACCTTTGCTGGCTCCTTTCGATGTAAAGGAGCAGCGGTTCTACTCCGAGCTCCCCCCGAATGTCTGAGCTCCTCACCCTATCTCTACGGCTGAGCCCAGCCACCCTCCGGAGGAAGCTCATTTCGACCGCTTGTACAGTATCCGTGATCTTATTCTTTAAGTCACTTCCCATAGCTCATGACCACAGGTGAGGGTCGGAACGAAGATCAACCGGTTAATCGAGAGCTTTGGGCCCTAAATAAAAGTAAAGAGATTTGACATCTAAAACAGATTTAAAGAAGTAATAACTACAAGTGTGTAAAGATAATCAACTTGTGTTGGTGGTAAAAATAGATGTTCTGTTCAGTAGCTTCTCCCCCCTTGCTGCTTTAACACTCTCGAGCTGACAGCACACCCGCTGTCTCTGGAAACACTGGATATTTCTCCAATGACGTGCGGCCTCTGAGCTTCATCGCAACATCCACTGATTGCACGTCCATATTCTGCTCAATGTGTCACTGCTCAGACAGGAGCAGCTGTTAGTGTGTTTCTGTGTAGGAGTTGTAGACAGGTCGCCTGAGAGTTTCTCCTCTCTCTTTAACAGATGTGGTAAGCTCTTACTCTGCACTTTATGATCCTGTTTATAAATATTTCTGTTAAAAATTACATGCCAGGAGATGCGTCTAAGTGTGATCTGAATACAGCAGCAATAGGGCTTTAATTGTTTCTATTGTTAGAAGGTGTGAAAGCAAACAAAAAGTGAATGCATGTGAAGTCCAAACAAAGCAGTGTGAAGTAAGTTGCTTGACAAATTAATAACAAGGTAAATGGAGCAGGAAACCACAGTGAGAACAAATCTTGATGGCTCATGAAGCTTGTAATTATTGTTCTACTTAAGCCCAGGGAGGGACAAGTCCTATTTTTAATACAGGTTCCTTTGATGCAGTAGAGTGAATAAAAAACAGGAGTAGTCTCAGTGGCGTCACCCATTGGTTGAGGAGGCATTATGAAGCTGTATGATGGGGCGGCCATATTGGAAATCCTATCTCCGCCTAACTTTTGATCAGTCTTGAAACAGGTAATGAGGTGAAGCTGAGGCGGGCCTTAAGCCTCGTGAAAAACAGCAGCGACACATCAACCTGTCAGTCAACTCAGCCACACCCCTAATTATGAAATAACTCTTTGCCTTAAACGCACCGTTTCTAACAAAAACAATAACAAAAAATGACGTTGAGGCTGGCGGGTAATCATTGGAGTGATTCTCTGTGCTGGTTATGCATTGCTCTGATGGATATGCCAGTTAAACCTGCCACAGCCTGCAAACAACATTATCTCCATTTTCTAGATCAAAGTACTGCCTAACTGCGCTGCTCTAACAAGATGCTTGTTTACATCCGGGTTGTAGAGCTGGGAGAACAGACCCAATAACTGGAGCTACAGCCCTGGATAGTGGCGGGCGGCTGAGTTGCAGTTTGTGCATTAAATGTGACCGGCATTGAGGGCCAAAATATTAATAATTCTTTCAACCAACTAGTTATTCTGCTGCCGACTAGCGAGAATGAGGACATTAGTCGACTAAATGCGTACATCCTTAGTCAGAATGAGGCCATATGTACAATCTAAAATGTATTTTTGCTGCACTGTTCAGAGGTACTGTGCATGTTTTCTATTTTAAGATCTACTTATCCTGCACATTGGTGCTACTCAGCTGTTTTCAGAGCTATGATACAAGGCCATAAATATGTATATATCATGTCACGAACTGGCTCAACGTAGGTGACAAAGAAATGTATCACACATGAAGCAACGTTTAAAGGAATTTAATTTATTATAAACCAAATAAAATATCATAATTCTGAAAGGCTGATTAATCAGTCTTGAATGTAATGTATGGATGAGTGTTGTGAAGTGCATACAAAACCAAACCAGCTTGAGGTCCGGGAGGGAGGAGCGAGAGGAGTTAGAGTTGAAGCCAGGGGACACATTATGAAAAATCCACAATCCGTTTTTGAACATATATTTGGGTAACCTGAGTGTCTACCGACCCTCAAAATGTGAAATAAACCCATCCAGTCCTTTGTTTGTGGTCTGCATAAGTCTTACAACACAGAGAAAAATGCTCTGTTTCAAATTTGCTCTCCTTGTGATGTCACAGTGGGATTCTGGTAAAAAAAAATACCCTCCCCTCCCCTGGTATCTCCACCCATGGACTCCACCCCTAGCCTAGAGTAAGATTTTTGTGCAGCTCCACCATTTTTATTCTCACTAGCGAAGGAGTGATGTCTACCAGGAAAACTCAGGGGGGGCTCATTGCATTTAAAGAGACACACACACCAAAACGGAGCGTTCTGAGAGAGCTGGTTTATACAGGGTCACAAACCTCCTCTGGTGCTTGATTCATGTTATATTTTGACCAAAGCACAGCACAAATGTTTCCTTAAGACCACAGGGGACTGTTTGAAAAGGTGGAAAATGGGGATAATATGTCCCCTTTAATTAAGCTGAGGCCTGATGAACCTGATGAACTCAGGTGCACACTGGTGGTTAACTGGTGTCCTTCGCGACTCTGCCAATTGGCTGCTGAGCCAGGAAGTTAAACCAAACCGACCACATACAGGCGGAGAGGGCAGGATGTCACAAACAATACAAATAAAACTTGTTTTAGAAAGCTTAATGCCATTCAAATGTAATTCTGTAGGCAGACAATGCCTGTTGTTACAGGATTTGGGGCTTAGACTTTGACATTAATTTTTAAAAAAGGCCACTAAAGTGTGGGAATGCTGCTGTTTTTCTACTCTGGGAGAAGAGAAAAGGCTGTTATTGTCTCTCTTTGGATGACACTAAAAGGCTAATGCATGTTTTTTTCATCAGCATCAGGGTGATGAACTCTTTAATCGTTTCCCTGAAATGACTGTTGCTCAACTTTTTTAATTTCAGCTGCAGAACTTTTGTGCAGAAACAAGATGAAGAGAATGCTAATAGGTCGTGCTTCAAAATCCCCTTTCAGCTGCCTCTGTGTGCTGAAATGTATTAAGTCTCTTTAATCTTGCCTTTGAATTTTTCTGCGGATTTGCAAACAAAATGATGAATGATCTTATTTTAATGAAAGCTTAAAAAATCATGGCATTCGTATTTTTTTTAACAACACTGCTGATTAAAATGGAGGGGGGTTCATTATTGATCAAACTACTGCAGAGGTCATACAGGTGAAAGGTTATAATGGGCTGCAAACAACATATAGGACGTAACATTAGGTAATTAAGATATTACATGAAGGAGAAACATAGCCTGGAGATATGAGTGCAAGCAGCCATGGACGAAAAAGAAGATGGGCCAACAGCCTCTACAAAGGATAGAATGAGTGTGATTGTTTGACCCTTTAATGGATAATACAAGCTTCATTTAAAATAATTCACTTACTCCTGCATGCACACCTTGTGTTTTTCTGCAATAAGTTCCAGATTAGCTCAACATTTCCTTTAGTTTTTTAAGATCCCATCTTATCCTCATTTCAACCTTCATGTTGTCAGTCTGTGAAACCTATAGAGTAGCTCTGCATGATTTGCAGTTTAAAAAAACTCCTTATTTATCTTCTACTAGCTTCCGTAAAATCCCTCATTTTATCCTCTACCTGAAACGGTTTGTTTCAGCTGTTCTGTCTCTTTAAGGCCCCCCTCCTCACATGCCCACTTTCTTCTGATTGGCCAGCTCTCTGGAAGCCTTAGGAGAAGGGCTGAACGCTGCAGGGCTGCCAGAAAAGGGCTGCTCTCCAGTGCTCGGAGAAGAGATGCTATGTAACAGATTTCAAGAGGCTTAAAGCCGTCATGTGAAATTCTCGGTTTCATATCAGGGAACTATCCCTTGATTTGCAGAACAAGCCGTATAGCGCACTCTGCAGACCTATCCTGGGACTATTCCAATTACAGATTGGCAGTACTTTGTTCGGTCAAAGTAACCATTCTGTTCGGCCAAATCTAGATGGTGATCATGGTAAACATTGTAATTGCCAAAAGGAGGGATTTGTTAGAGGGGTCCCCAGATTCAAGGAGACTTAAGAGCTAAATATATTATAACATATAGTGCTTTCACACTTGCAGAAAACTCCTGAAAAACTCCTGATATTTTCCAGGTGGAGCTGTATATGTGAACGCAAACAGCCACATTTTTCACTCGGACATCACCCGGAGTTTCTCCTGCCAGACCCCTAGTATTTTTTCCGCTGCAAGGTCGAGTGAGCTGATGTGAGAACGCAGCAGGATATTATCTGGAGAATTCACCTCGAGCCAATTGGAGGGGGGAGCTGGTTTGTCATTAGCACAGATAACGTTCTGCTTGTTTTTTGCTGTCTTCACAGACTGGTTTTACCAAAGCCTGCTGATACGTAAATGGTCAAAACAGCTCAGACTACAAACAGTAACCAGGACACTTCCCATTCAGAAAATCCAGACCCCCGTGTATAGATTATATATTTTTCTGTAGAATTTTTCAGTAGAGATTCAATTGTGAGTAATGTTAGCTAAGAAGCAGTTGATGCCAATATTAGCTCTTTTCTTGGTGGCTAATGGGTTCTTGAATTTGTTGTTTTACCTTAAAATATGACGCGGTGCACCTCAAGATATTCTCATCCTTTGTTTATTTAGTTACAGATCAATCTGAAAGTGGTCAAATGATGGAAATGTATCAAACTTCTTTTATCCATCCAGCTTGATAAAAGCATTTTAGCCTCCCATAAATGAGTGAATATGTTGGGTGTAATGTGATTTTCGTGCAGATCTGCAGATTGTTTGATTTGGGGGATTTGCTGCAGCCTGCATGTACCACAAGTCCATCAGAAAACTGCCCTGTTTGAGGTATCCAGGTCGATATAGACTTCCGCTTGCACACTTCCTCTGTTTAAAAAAAAGCACAGGTGTGAAAGATGAGTGGGAAAAGGTGAGACCTTGCTAATAGCACAAGTGGAGGATGCCTTAAACTTGATAAATGGAAGTTCGATCCATAATGGGTGATATGCAACACCTTTTTTCTTTTCTCTTTTTCCCCTCCAAGAAAAACAATTGTTTGAGACTCATTGGAAGCCCGACCTTTGCCTACATCTGTGGCGAAGACACAGTGCATAATAAGGTGACAGCTCTACATTCAATTCACACAACACCTCCATACATGTATAGCTCTCGGCACCGCCCAGCACATGTCTCCCTCTGGAGTGAAGCTCATTCTTCCCTCCTTCATCTATAAGCACTTCACAGCAGTCTGTGTCTGGTAGGTGGACTGAGCAGATGCACAGGGTGTCACATAGAGACAAGAGCGCGCAGCTACGAATTGAATGAGCAGAAATAGTGTCAAATGGATTTAAAGCATCTCTAATCCCAGAAGAAAGGAATATAACTCAGGTTCTGCCAACTGTAAGGTCAGTAAAAAAGAGTTGAGTGAAGAAATGTGAGGTTTGCTTTTCTATTTTTGAAGAAATTGGCACTTTGCAGCACATCACGACTCTCCATACTGAACTTTAATGTCTATTTGTGTTTGTAAAACTGTGAAGGTTTGTGGATATGCACATTATTTTAAACAGAAATACTTCCTCAAAATGATACTTATCGGAAGCTCTCAGCTTAAAACTAACCAAGCACAAGTTTTGAAAGCATTTTTATGACAATAACTTCATTTTAAGTGATGATTTTTTTTCTTTCCCTGTATCGCTCCCTGATATAACATCTTAGTTCAAGGATCCAGAGGAACTCATTTTGGTTTCAGATGTTTCTACATCGTTTTGGAATTGAGCTCCAACATCTTCTCCGTCGTGCGTGTAAATGTGACACGATCTTTAGACCAAAAAGTTGTAATTTCTTCCAAATGTCTGAGAGACTAATTGCTTGATTTTTATGTGTTTGCTATGGACCGTGATTCATTTTTTTCAGCTCTGGTTTGAGGCCGCTTGCTGTTTGATTGCAGCGATGTGAGCAATGACCAAGAAACTACAACTGCAGCTATGATCAAATATTCTCTTTCTCTCTCTTTCTCTGTTTGAAGACGGAGAAACAGAAAGGTCGTGGAGGGAATCTGTGTCAAACTATCACAGTGGCCCGTAAATATATATTAATTAAATACATTTCAACTGGTCATTACTGAAGGATATTATATCAAAATTTACAAGAAGGTTTTCATGCCTAATCTAATCTGACAATGAAATCAGACAGCATGAATTCATATTAAATAACATATAGTTATTGAGACATCACATGGCATTTATTAAATATACATCAATATGATAACCTGGCCTACTTTGGTCTATTTTACCTCTGAAGAGCATTTTTTACACAAATAGGCAGAGCTTTGATTTCCTTCAGTTGCACAGCAGGTGATGAGCTGCAGGAATTGATTTGAGGGCATTGAATTAAATTGATACTGAAAGCTTTATATGTAACACTGTACATGAGAAAAGCCAAACGAGGAACACATTTGGTTATAAGAAGAATTGGTAATTAAAGGCAGGGTTGGTAATTTTCTCCAGATCCACTTTTTAAGATGTTGGTTGAAATTGTCTTTAGGTCCTGACAGAAATTAATAACTCATGTGCTCTGAAAAAGGAACAAAGACAATCCGTCATCTGTAGCAGTTGTAAGCCTGTAAAAACTTCTACCAATGTCTGCCACGAGGTACCAATCTGATGAACCAATCACGCCTCCCTGTCTCCCTGCTCGTTCTCTACCTCTTGCGTGCACGAGCCCACACTCAAATCACGTCACTGATGACAGAGTTTATACTGTGAGTTTGTCGTTGGCCGTTGTGAGAAGTAAAATATTCACGTAATAAAGTTTAGTGTTTACTTACCGCTGAATGAGACATGACTCCCTACTGACCTGGGGCCCCGAGCAGTTGCCTGCCTTGTTTATTGACAAGCAGCGCTTGTTTACAGCTTGTATTGTCCCCAAAACAATGTAAAAAAAAAAAAAAATCAAATTCAAAAACACAACTTCTTATTGGGAAATAAATAGGAATAATCAAGAAGTAGGAATTTTAGAAGGACATCTGAGAACAGTTATAGAAATCCATGAAGATGTTAAAAAATATACCAGTTACACAAGTTTAAAAAAATCGTCCCCAGTCAATAAAAACCCAATCTACCCCCCTGAAAGCTGGATTCAGCTGATTGATGAAACCAACCACTTTCTTACAGAACAGATTTTTCATTCTGGACACCATGTTCTGTATCAGAGAGTGTGTGAGAGCATGCACTTGACTGAATCAACCAACCCACTTGAATGAAAAGACAAGAATTGGGGTATTGATTTTTTGATGGGTTATATTGTGTAATGTAATTACCAATTGATTCTATCTTGTGGTCTACAGGATTGCACTCCCATTGGGAGGATGTGTAATGGTGCTCTGCTTTATAATTGGTTGTTTTTGGTAGCGGATATTATTAGAAACAAGGCAGAGGACACGCACATAAGAGGTTATTCATGTGTTAAATCTCTGCTTGTCTCTCTTTCCAGATATAACGATGACCCAGAGTCTAAACTCTACCTGGGAGGGCTTGAATCCGCCCAATCCTTCGTTCCACCAGAACATCACCTATGTTGATTTCTACCTCCACAAGGCCTCTGTGGATGTTGTCTTCACCGTCTCCTACCTGCTCATCTTTGTGGTGTGCATGGTGGGAAACGGGGTGGTTTGTTTCATCGTGCTGCGGAGCAAGAACATGCGCACAGTCACCAACCTGTTTATCCTCAACCTCGCCATCAGCGACCTGCTGGTTGGCATCTTCTGCATGCCAACCACGCTGGTGGACAACATCATAACAGGTCAGAATGTATGAACTTTTGTTGGGGTTTAATTTGAACTCTCCTAGAAGTAATCGTAAACTGAGAATGTTCCTTTATCGAGTCTGTAAGAGGTCATTTTGAGGTTTGCTTGAACCAAAAATGAAGAATATTTAGTTTCCCAACCAGATGACATACAACCCCATTTCCTAAATAGTTGGGACCTTGTTTGAAATGTAAATAAAACACCTAAAGGTGATGATTTGAAAAACATTTGAACCCATATTCAAATACATATTAAACAAATCAAATGTTGAAAATACGACATTTCATTGTTTTTGGAAGATTATATGCTTGTTTTTCCAGCAACACCTTTCAAAAAAGTTAAGACCGGATCATGTTCACCGCTCTGTAGCATCACTTCTTTTTTTAACAACACTCTGTAAGCATAAAGGAACTGAGTCGACCAGTGTCTCTACTTTTGAAAGGTGAATGGTGTCCCATTCTTGCTAGGTGTTATACTCCAGCTTTAACTGAGACCGCTAACAGTTAAAGCTGTACTTTTCCAAATGCTCCAAATATTTACAAAGTCAATGGCAATGGTAGGCGATGTTAATTAGACACACTGAGCAAAATACAAATCAAGCAAATATGCAAATGTATGTAATTTGTGTATTACTGAGATATTTAACTTCAGCAAGGATTTTGTGTGACACTGTGTACCAAAAATCAGTGTTGATATCGAATCAGAGATGATTGATCCCACCTCCATTTGAAAAACAAGCATTTTTAAAGTGATGAGTGTCATCTTTGAGACAGAACCAGCAAAGCATAAATCATGCTTTGTATGAATCTGCATCTTAATGTAGTGACATAACAGGATATCAAACTAAGCATCGGTCAGCCTAAAGTAGCCTAAAGCTACAGTAAAGCTAATCCAGATACAGTCCCTGGAAAGGCCGGTGAAAGTTACTCTCCAGTATTCTCAGGCATTACGGCATTTGGTTTACAGATTTTGGGAAGACAAGATGTTTTTGGGTTGTGTTAAACCAACAGGAATTATTCTATTAAAACACACCTTGAATGAAACTATGTATACAGTTTGTTTCCCTTTATGTTTTAATATCTGACCATTTGAACAGCTTTTTTTTGTATTTCCTGCAGGATGGCCATTTGGCAGCGTACTGTGCAAGCTAAGCGGGATGGTTCAAGGGATATCAGTGTCAGCATCTGTGTTCACTCTGGTTGCAATCGCTGTTGACAGGTGAGGGCAAAAGAGTGCAACTGGTTATGATGTGCTTGGGCGTGTGTTTCTTCTTTGGAGACTTACTTTGCTTTATGCACTCCCTTTTAATCCCCTGTGTGTCAGGTTTCGCTGCATTGTCTACCCTTTCAAGCAGAAGCTGACCATCCCCACTTCAAAGCTCATTATTGTGGTCATATGGGTCCTGGCTGTGTCCATCATGTGTCCCTCAGGCGTGATGCTGCAGGTCACGAAGGAGCACAGGGTGAGGATAATCCTCGGGCGCAACAATGACACCCAGCCCTTCTACTGGTGCAGAGAAAATTGGCCCAATCAGGAGATGCGGAAAATCTACACCACAGTCCTCTTTGCCAACATCTACCTTGCTCCTCTAAGCCTCATTGTCGTCATGTATGCTCGCATTGGCTTCACCCTTTCTAAGACAACTATTCCTATGGTGAGTGGAAGTGGAACTGGATCTGAAAAGGGCCTTAGCAACAACAAACCAAGCATGGAGGGTCGTCTAACGATTTCAAAGAAGAAGACTCGTGTGATCATGATGCTGCTGGTCGTGGCTTCGCTGTTCATCTTGTCCTGGCTTCCTCTGTGGACGCTGATGATGCTAAGCGACTACGCCAGCTTGACAGAGCACCAGTATCGTGTCATTAACATCTACGTGTATCCTTTTGCCCACTGGTTGGCCTTCTTCAACAGCAGCGTCAACCCGATCATCTACGGGTTCTTCAATGAGAACTTCCGTAGAGGCTTCCAGGCTGCTTTCAAATTCCAGCTCTGTTCTGTCGGCATCGAGCGCCAGAAGACTTACTCCCATCGGATCCGAGGGAATGCGGTGCTCCCGTTCCACCCTCCTGCCTTCGATAGATCAGGCTCAAGAGGCGAGTCGGCGTTAGCGAGGAATGGGAATTGTGCAGGACAGGAGGGGAGTAGCTTGCGTGGCAGAAGTGATATCAAAGAACAGGACCTGATTTTGGAGGATCTGGAACAGGTGTCCCAGATTTAGAAAGACTAAGAGAGACTTAATATCCTTTAAGCTTTCAAGGGACCTTTGAGTCGTGTAATGCCTTTTCAAGGACATTGAAAAATCCAAGGCAAATACATGATGAAAATGTGCATATTTGTGAATGTAGTTGAAAGCTCTGCATTATTTGTTCTCTAGGTTGAATCCGTAACCATCCACTTTAGTCCTTCATTTCACCCTGCACTTCACTTTAAGTATAGGACCTGCCAATTTTGGGGGGGCATGGGGGACTGAGGTGTGGTGGTCATCACACCCACAAAACTGATCTCAAAATAAAGTGTTTTTCAGAAGCGAACTCAAAATGTAGTGGGAAAAGAATAACTGGCCAAAATGGGGCATGGGAGAGGACAAATAAGTGATAAAACTCCATGCATGTTTGTTCCCTGCAAATGTATCTGCTACCCCTTTATCAGTAACAGATTGTGTCTCTTGGCCGTACCATTTCAGCTTACCCTTCATTATGAGAACCCCGGTGGAGAAAGGTTGTCCTGGTTCTTTCTGGGACTGTGGATGATCAACTCGAATGTATTTGTAAGCTCTTAGTCATTTGTCATAGGTCGTATCCCAATTTTCCCACTAAGCCATATCATTTCCTGCTACCCTTCATTTGAGTGCTTTAACATTGGGGAGTAGTGATCGTCTTACCCTCCATCAAGCACAAGAATTGATTGTTTTCAGAAGCAGGCTTCAAACATAGTTGGACAAGAAAGCTCAATGCTTTGCTAAGTGAGGCATGGAAAACGACAAGTATATTTTTTCCAAGCTCTGAGTCATTTGCCATAGGTTGTATACAGTTCTCCCAGCTAGCTGTACCACTCTTTGTGTGTAGTGCAATTAATGGGCGTGGGGTGGTCATCCTATCTTCTGTCAGGTCTAGATAATGATAGAGTCTAGATGTATATTAAAGAATTCTCCTACAATGCTTTGCTAACTGAGGCATGCAAAATGACTTCATGCATACCGGTTCAACGCTAATGTATCAGCAGACTCTGCATCATTGGCCTCACCATTTAGGCGAACCCTTCATTTTGAGTGCTCCAGAGTGAGGAGAGCACATCTTGGCAAGTCATAAAGCAAACATTTTAAAATCGTCTGTCAAATGTCAATGTTGATGCAGAGAAATAAAGCTTGAACACAATGTCAGCAGAACTTCATGTAAATAAGGATATGTGAGAGCACAGTTATTTCATTTTCATACTTAAATAATTCGACCTCAAGAGCCAAGACAGAATCAAGGGCACCCACCCAACAGAGGGTAAGATCACGATGAAACATGTTTGATTGTTGGTTATAGAGTTCATGGTAAAGAATAACACACAGGGGGTTTAAAGGGCTGAAAATCTTGGTTTAAAGGTTTTCTTTAACGTCATGTCATATATCATTATGTCAATCCAGTCTATTGTAGATCAAAATGTAAAAGATCTTGATGCAACATTGTTCTGAAGGTGATGTTATTCCTGTGAGATTCATATACAGCCTACTGATCAGGCTTTTATTCAGTTAAGATAAAAAGTTATTATGAGAATAGCACAGCTCTCATGGGTGAGGCTCTGTGATGAAACTCTGTCAGCTTCGTTATGTCAGTATGTTTGCTTTAATGCCCAGAGGCCGTTGCAACGTGTCGACAACGGTGATGTGCAGTAACAAGAGCTCCACAGGCTCATCTGGAGAGCCTCTCTTTGCCCACTTTCTCGTGTGGAAAAGTGACATGTTAACACTTGAACACTTAACACATTGCATGTCAAGTGGACACTGGGGGAACTGCAGGATTCTGCTCTTCCGCATTGGCTTCTTTTTTCAACATCGAGGGTTGACACTTGGATTTACATGATGGCAGTGTTAATCAATATTTCTGAAATCTAATGTATTTGTTATTATATGTTCAAATGTCATTTCATTTGTTTTTGTGTTCAGTATTATGCTAGCTAAGGTTGTAATGTGATTGTGCCAAAATCTTAAAGGCTGCCTGTGTAGTTTTTCACCACTAGTAGCGCTGTGGGGCAATGTTTACAGAGGTCAGGTTCCTGTTTTAGTTTGTTTCTCATACGAGGACTTGAATTTGATAGATATGATAAATGTTACTTCAGTTGTTTTCACACTGTTCAGCTGAGACTGGTTACCAGGAAAAAATACAGCCCATACATTTCTTGTGAAAGCGTCTTATTTACGGCTGTGATAAGAAGCAGACAAGAAATGTCAGCATGCAGAGTCAGAATGTTAGCATATAGGCGGGAGGTCAGGTTTGATCAAAAGTTTGGACAAACGCAAGATATTCAGCCTAGAGACCAGCATTTGTTTCTCGTTTGAAATCCACGTCTTGGGGCGCCGGTAGCCTGGTGGTTAGTTTGCGCGCCCAATGCACAAAGGCTATTAGTCCTTTAAAGCGGGCTGCTCAGTGTCCAATCAGACCTGTGGCTCCTTTCCCACATGTCATTCCACAATCTCTATCCAAAATTCTGAATCTATCATCTATCCACTGTCTTGTCTCTAAATAAAAGAATTAAAAGCCCCAAAATAAACCATAAAAAAAAGAAAGTTGAATTACTTTAACTCACCTGCCGAACAGAATTAAATTACGTCAGGTATGGAATGTAACTTACCTGACTTTTCAATCCAGAAACTCCAGAAAATGTTACTGCAGGGGGCTTTGGAAAATGGGGCTGAACATCTTGGTAGCCGAAATAATATCTGCAGATAAAACACAATTTCCTAGATCTAAGTGTGCAGGGTGTGTTTCTCCTCAACAGGGCGAACTTATGAATGAAAGGTAACTTTTGACATTACCAAACCAATGTGACAACAAACTTATTTTACCCTATTTTCTAACCTTGTAGGCTATAGGGTAAAACAACTTAGCAAGGGGTGGTGAGAAAGACAAAAACTACTAACAGCTGTGATTGTGCAAAAGGTCACCCACTTTCTGTAGTTTTCAGTGAAGACGCCCTTTATTCCAACCCTCCATTGTCACCTGAACACCCCATGCATATCAACAACGCCCCCCTTCTGCACCTATCACTGACCTCAAACCCCTGTCCGTTTTTTTTTTCATCTTAATTACACCTCCGTGAAGCATCACACAGAGAAGCCAACTGCACCCCTCACCTCGGTTCTCTGGACTTCAAACTTTATCTTTTAGTTTCTGTGCGTCCATGAGAATGTAAGTTCATGCCTGTTATGGTTCTTCTGTGCACTATTATATTGTTCTTAATTTATGCTCGTTACTGCTGTTGTTTTCTATTTCACGTTTATACCAAGTAGACAAGACTGTAATATCACCACGGACATTTCTCACTCATTTCACATATTTCACGTTTGTTACTGTTGTAATGAATGCTGTTCTTGTCTATTTAATCATGCTTTAGTGTTTTCCTTGTATTCTTTATATCATGTCGTCGAATGTTATAGTTTTCAGTAGGGCTCTGTGTATGCTAGCACTCACGTGTAGTAAGGGACCGTCCCTCAATTACTCGGCTCCCCCTATGTGTGAGCTCTGTTAGTTTTCATGTGTACTGCACAGAGACAGTAATTTGTTGATGCTCCCTCAAAGTTAGGAGGATTCATTTCAGTAGCTATCATTTCACGCATTGTTTGTCTGTTTATTTGATACAATGTTATTAGTGTTTCTATGTCATGTTTGTTGTTTATTCATTCATATATTTAATGCTTATTTTTATTCTTTTTCTGTCATTTTAGACACCACATTCATCCCTTCGCATTCATCCCTCACATTCACAATTTATGTTCAATAAATGAGTGGCATCTCAAAGAGAGAGTGTGTGAGACTGTCATTTTCATGTTCTCACCGGACAACCTGTGGCGTCTGCATATCCTAAAAAACCAGTCAATAGGGTTTACATATCACTGAGGTCTCAAGAGTGGTATCGGAAACCATCACCTCTTTTACATGGTCCTTCGAGCCGGAGCTGCAGTTACCACAGAATCGAGATGGCATATCCTGCTGGTACCACCCGCCCTCGCCGGGATGTTCGTCCACCCCAGTATCTCGACGACTACCTGGTGAGTCTTCCAAGGCGACAGTTACCTCAGTCACACACTCTCTATGACCACTCCGCCGAGGGAGAAAGCAGTTATCCTAGAGTCACTAAAATCGGTCAAGATGGACAAGCATCTAATGACCAGGTCTTATCAGCGATACAAAAGATGAAGGAGGAAAATTCCCAACTCAGACAGGAGATGACAACCCTCCGCAGTATGCTCGCACCTCCAAAGCCAGTCTCTTCTCCACATCCAGCCTCACGCTACGACCATCCTGAGCAATGGCATCACCTGGACAGTGCCACCTCCTTCATGCAAGCTCCAGCTCCTCATCTTGCATCCACTCCACGAGATGACCTGCATGGCGTGCCCTGGCCCGAGCCATCCCCTGCACATCAGGCAGGAGAGGCGTTTCCTCCGCCACCGCCGCCAGTATCATATATTCCTTTTGACATCCCAGCAGCACAGAGCTCTCGCTTGGAAAGACCACATCAACATGATCCTCGACCTCCGATAGTTGATGAGCTGACAGAACACTTCAGAAGCATGAATATGAAGCCTGAGTATGATTACGATTCTCATTCGTCAATAGCACATACACCAAAATATGCTGAGCCATACACTCCTCCCCGTCAGCTACCTTCAGACTCAAGGGAATGGAGAAGATACCATCAGTCACGGTCTCCAAATCGTCAGGAGACAACGTATCGTGGACCTACTCCTCACATTCCATACTTTACTGATGATGATCCGCGTCAGTTCGCCCGCTTGAAGATAGCGCTCGACAATATTCTGCCTGACGACGCCACTGAACGCTTCAAGTTCCAAATCCTCGTCGACCACCTGAAGCTGGAAGACGCTCTTCTCATCGCTGACTCCTACAGCAACAGCAGGTACCCCTACAGTAAGACCATGGCATCCCTGACTGAGTTGTATGGCCAGCCTCACAAATTGGCCCTGCAGCGCATCACAGAGGTTCTGGCTGAGCCCGCAGTCAAGAGCGGTGACAGCAGAGGATTCCGCCTGTTCGCACTGAAGGTGAGAGCCCTAGTTGGGATGTTGGATCAGCTAGGGAGAGAAGGGAGAACAGAACTAGAGTGTGGGTCGCACATCTCACGTCTATTGTCAAAGCTACCTCATGACCTCCGAGCTCAATTCAGGCGTTTCATCAATCCCATTCGCACACCCATCCCGACCTTGATCGATTTTGCTGAGTGGCTTGAGTATGAAGTCCGCATTCAGGATGACGATGTACAGACACATCAGATCCGGTCATCGCAAGAGGGGCGACCAGGCCGTCAGAGAGGTGTCCAGACTCAGCAAAAGTCATCAGCACGCTCCACCACAGTCCTGCTTGGATATGACCCCCCTGCAAAGACGTCAGAGACTTCTACTAATGTGAGGTCACAGGAGAAGAAACCAGATAAGCCCAAGAAATACTGTCCCTTCTGTGACAATGTTCAGCACTACTTCAATCAGTGTTCAGAGGTTAAGAAACTCACCAAAGATCAAAAGGTAGCCTGGATCAAATCTGGTAAGCGGTGCTGGAGGTGTGGAAGAGACCACTTCGCAGCTCAGTGCTACCTCAAGGCTAAATGTCAGCAGTGTAATCAGACTCACCTTGAAGTACTGCATGAAGTCAACACGTCGACCTCTGTCAAACCAGACATGCAGTCCTCGGATACCAATCAGCCTGTCACTTACTATCTAGACCCATCATGGCGAAGTAGTCATGTGCTGCTGAAGATGGTGAAGGTCTGCCTCTACAATGGCAGAAAGAGTATGGAGACCTACGCCATTCTAGACGACGGATCAGAGCGCACGATCCTCCTCCATAGTGCAGCTCAGAAACTAGGACTTCAGGGACCAGGTGAGGACCTGGCGCTTAGAACCATCCGCCAAGACATCAAGATGGTTCCAGGACGGTCCGTATCCTTCACTGTTTCCTCCGTCATTCACCCTCAGAAACAGTTCAAGATCCACAGAGCATTCACTGCGGTAGAGCTCGGCCTCTCAAAACACTCTCATCCTGTTGAAGCCCTGCAGAAATCATACCGCCATCTCCGAGGTCTTCCCCTCCACTCATTCAATCAGGAACAGCCACTGCTGCTCATCGGCTCGGATTATCCTCACCTCCTCACTCCAGTTGAGCCAGTGCACTTAGGGCCTCCAGGTGGACCAGCAGCTCTAAAGACACGACTTGGTTGGACACTTCAAGGTCCTGCTAAAGTCCTCCTGCATCAGTCCTCCACCCCTCAGTGCCTGCTTATCAACACCCTGACTCCATCCGCAGAACTCCTCAGTCATGTGACTAAACTCTGGCAGATGGATGTCCTGCCCTACCGGAATGAGAAGCTGATTACTCGCTCAAAGCAAGACACAGCAGCAGTCAGGATGCTGGAGGAAAAGACCATCAGATTGGAGGTGGACAGCATTCAAAGGTATGCTACTCCCCTGCTTTGGAAGGAAGATGCTCCCCCTCTCCATTCATCTAAGGAGTCAGTGCTGGGTCATCTGCGTGGAACTGAAAAACGCCTGTCCAAAGAACCTGCAAAGGCAGACACCTACAACCAAGAAGTCAAGAAGTTGCTGGATGCTGGCTACATCAACAAACTCACCCCTGCTGAAGTGCAAGCCAGTGACAGCACATGGTATATACCACATTTCATGGTCCGCCATAATGGCAAAGATCGCATTGTGTTCAACTGCTCTTTCACACATCAAGGTGGAAACCTGAATGAACACCTCCTTCCAGGACCCACTCTGGGATCCACTCTTCTTGGTGTGCTGCTCCGCTTCAGGGAGTATCCCATCGCAGTGAGCAGTGACATAAAAGGGATGTTCCACCAGGTTCGTCTCCTGCCTGAAGACAAGCCCTTCTTACGCTTCCTTTGGAGAGACATGGATCGCAGTAGATCGCCTGACATCTATGAATGGCAGGTACTGCCATTCGGCACCACGTGCAGTCCATGTTGTGCCACATTCGCTCTCCAAAAGCACGTCCTGGATCACAGCAGCCCAGATGAGGATACCCGCCACTCCATAGAGACCAGCTTCTACGTTGACAACCTCCTGCAGAGCTTCACCTCAGTATCCGAAGCCAAGCAACTCGTCAACAGGCTACAGCAGCTACTGCTGTCAGGTGGTTTTGAACTACGTCAGTGGGCTACCAATGTTCCTGACATCATCAGTGACATGCCACCAGGTTCAAGATCGGAAAGCAGTGAACTCTGGCTATCACCTGATGGGACTGATCCACTAGAGCGGGCTCTGGGACTTCTGTGGCGCTGTAAGTCAGACACAATCAGTTACCAGCTTCGCCACACTGAGCATCCTGAACCTACGATGCGCAGCATCTACCGGGTCCTAGCCAGACAGTACGACCCTCTTGGACTGCTCATTCCCTACACCACTCGAGCCAAAATGCTTGTGCAGCGACTTTGGGATAAGAAAAGAGACTGGGATGACCCACAGCTTCCTGATGACCTACTAGAGCTGTGGCATGCCTGGGAGAGTGAACTCCACCAGATTCCTGCCATCTCTCTTCCCAGAAGTTATGTACATCCTGAGACAGACTCCTCTGTTTGCACCCACAGCATTCATGTCTTTTCAGATGCTTCGGAGAGGGCATACGGGTCCGTAGCCTACCTTCGGACAGTGGATCATAGCGGTGACATCCAAGTGGCCTTTCTTAGCAGCCAGATCACGAGTTGCCCCTACCCGGCAGCAATCCATTCCAAGGCTGGAACTCTGCGCTGCCCACGTTGGTGCTCAGCTTGCTGCTGTCCTGAAAAGAGAGCTCACCCTAAAGATCTCCAGCATCACCTACTGGACTGACTCGACCACAGTCTTGAACTGGCTGCAGTCACAATCGTGCCGCTATAAGGTGTTCGTCGGTACCAGGGTTGCAGACATCCAGGAGTTGACGGAGGATAGTGCCTGGCGGTATGTCAACTCAGGAGACAACCCAGCTGACGACATAACTTGGGGGCTACCTCTATCACAGCTTCTTGGCCCCAACCGCTGGAGCGACGGGCCTCCTTTCTTGTGGCAAGATGAATCATCCTGGCCTCCACCACCAGACATCTCTTCATCTGACGATCCTTCAGAACTGCGAAAGTCCAACTTCTGTGGCCATATCTCAGTGACTCCAGACATACATCTACCTGATTCCAGTATCTTCAACAGCTACAACGAACTGCTACAATCTACGGTCCAAGCATGTCACGGGGCGGCAACCCCCTCAGACCCAACAGCAGATGAGTACAAGCACGCTGAGCTGGCCCTATTCAGACAGGTACAAACAGACTGTTTCCCAGAGGAGTTCCTGCTCCTGTCATCTCAGAAACCAGTCTCCACAAGCAGCAGATTACTCACCTTAGCCCCTGAGTATGACCAGGAATCCCAGTTGATCCGCGTGGGGGGGCGGCTCCGGAGATGTGATGACCTCTGCCAAGATACAGTGCATCCGGTTGTACTTGACCCTCATCATCACATCACCAAGCTCATCATTCAGGACTTCGACAGCCGGCTGGCCCACCCTGGACCTGAAAGAGTCTTTGCTGAACTGCGCAGGCGGTTCTGGATTCTTCGCGGCAGAGAGGCAGTCCGCAAACATCAATATAACTGTCTTGAATGTAGAAAATGGCGGAGCAAACCAGTCATCCCTAAAATGGCCGATCTTCCACCCTCCAACTTAAGGCTTCATCGCCCAGCCTTCTATTCAACGGGTATGGACTGCTTTGGGCCTTACCTCATCAAGATTGGACGGCGAACCGAGAAGCGCTGGGGCATAATTTTCAAGTGCCTAACCACCCATGCTGTACACCTTGATCTGCTGGCCAGTATGGACACCGACTCGTTTCTGTTGGCACTTCGTCGTTTCATTGCCAGAAGAGGGAAGCCATTCGAGCTATTATCGGACCAAGGCACGAACTTCAAGGGAGGCAGTGCTGAACTCAAAGAGGCTTTCAACTCCCTCACCCCATCTCTGCAGTCACAACTAGCCAGTCAGCAGATTCACTTCCGGTTCAATCCCCCACATGCACCACACTTCGGTGGTTCCTGGGAGCGGGAGATCCGCTCCATTAAATCTGCTCTTCACACCACCTTGGGAGCCCAGAGTGTCACAGAGGAAGTTTTGAGGACAATACTCATTGAAGTGGAGGGCATTGTCAACTCCAAACCCCTGGGTTACACCTCATCCGACATTGCAGACCCAGATCCCATCACTCCCAATATGCTGCTGATGGGGCGGCCTGACTCGTCGGCACCTCAGGTCGTCTACCCCAGCACAGAGCTCCTCAGCCGTCGCAGATGGAAGCAGTGTCAAGTCTTGTCTGATCAATTCTGGGTTCACTTCATCAGGAACTATCTACCATCCCTGCAGACACGCTCAAAATGGCAACAGGAAAAAGATGATCTAACTGTCGACACCATCGTCCTTGACGTTGACCAGCAACTCCCTCGTGCCCTGTGGCCGGTTGGGAAGGTTACTGCAGTCTTTCCTGGGGCTGATGGCAGAGTACGAACAGCCCAGATCAAAGTCAGGGATAAGACATACATTCGACCAGTTGCTCGACTCATCAGACTCCCAGCACTCCCACACGATTCCTCTAGCTGACCTTCTCCTGGTTCAACTTTGCTACACAAAGTTGGGGGCGGCTGTGCAAAAGGTCACCCACTTTCTGTAGTTTTCAGTGAAGACGCCCTTTATTCCAACCCTCCATTGTCACCTGAACACCCCATGCATATCAACAACGCCCCCCTTCTGCACCTATCACTGACCTCAAACCCCTGTCCGTTTTTTTTTCATCTTAATTACACCTCCGTGAAGCATCACACAGAGAAGCCAACTGCACCCCTCACCTCGGTTCTCTGGACTTCAAACTTTATCTTTTAGTTTCTGTGCGTCCATGAGAATGTAAGTTCATGCCTGTTATGGTTCTTCTGTGCACTATTATATTGTTCTTAATTTATGCTCGTTACTGCTGTTGTTTTCTATTTCACGTTTATACCAAGTAGACAAGACTGTAATATCACCACGGACATTTCTCACTCATTTCACATATTTCACGTTTGTTACTGTTGTAATGAATGCTGTTCTTGTCTATTTAATCATGCTTTAGTGTTTTCCTTGTATTCTTTATATCATGTCGTCGAATGTTATAGTTTTCAGTAGGGCTCTGTGTATGCTAGCACTCACGTGTAGTAAGGGACCGTCCCTCAATTACTCGGCTCCCCCTATGTGTGAGCTCTGTTAGTTTTCATGTGTACTGCACAGAGACAGTAATTTGTTGATGCTCCCTCAAAGTTAGGAGGATTCATTTCAGTAGCTATCATTTCACGCATTGTTTGTCTGTTTATTTGATACAATGTTATTAGTGTTTCTATGTCATGTTTGTTGTTTATTCATTCATATATTTAATGCTTATTTTTATTCTTTTTCTGTCATTTTAGACACCACATTCATCCCTTCGCATTCATCCCTCACATTCACAATTTATGTTCAATAAATGAGTGGCATCTCAAAGAGAGAGTGTGTGAGACTGTCATTTTCATGTTCTTACCGGACAACCTGTGGCGTCTGCATATCCTAAAAAACCAGTCAATAGGGTTTACATATCACTGAGGTCTCAAGAGTGGTATCGGAAACCATCACCTCTTTTACAGTGATAACAATTCCCGATAACGAGTATTTTTAAAAAGTGAGTCTTTTTTCAATGTTTGATAAGCAGAGCACTTTTGTCAGTTTGTTTCAGCTTGAAGTGGTGCCATTTTGGTGACAGAGAACTCAACATGGCGCCTGTTGTCACTGGACACCCGCTGCTTAAAGAGTATTATATGAATGCATGATATGTTATGGGATAGTCATGAGTGTGTGAGTCATGATACTGGTTTTGATCGACTTATTGTATGCTGTGCCGGTGCCTGTGCATTCCTTCTGTCCTCGCCGTGTGTTAGTGAAAATATCTCACTGGGTTTCATGTCAGTCTTTAGTCAGGAGTAAATATTGGCCTACACGTTAGGGGGGTAATGGAAGCACCCCTCGATGACACTTGAGGAAGCAGCCTCAGGGATTAAAGCAAAGAAGAATACCTCAATGAGTTCATACAGAGCTCTTTTCTCTTGTTCATTTTGCTGCTGCTTTTATACTTTGATGCTTTGTTTCATTTCTGTATCGTTTCTTTGCTATCTGTTCAATAAACAGGCGTGTTTGTCAATCATAAGAAGGATGTTGGGAAATATGAAAATGGTCAAAATATGTATGAATGAATACTCTGTACCTCATGTGTCTTCATAAACACAGCCTGTTTCATATGTGTAGACTAATGTATGTTTGACCTGCTATATATTTGACCTCATTAAAGGTTCAATCTGTAAGATATTTACTGAATGAAATGATAAAGTGACCTTACTATATAATCAGACATTAAGGAAACATGCTATGTTGAAGTGCTGGCTTCTCTGACAACAATGCAGCAGCCAGTATGTCCTCCTTCTAACTTTAGATTCTGGTCCTGAATGGTCTGGATTTGTTTGGACCAGAGAAGGTAGGCGGTTTTAAGACACCCCCACACGGCCGTTTTGGACGCCCCTCAGTTTGCCAGATATGAGAGCAGTTATCAGGTCAAACCAACAGGTGTTGCAGCGATGGAAGCGGGCAGCGAGCAGAAACATGCTCAAACTATGGATCAAATTTGGAGATGCTTTTGGAAAATGTAGAGAGGTTAGAACGCAGAAAGTTTTCAAGGTCCCTGCGCTCTCTTCAACGTTCTTCAATATGGACTGCAGTACCCCTTTTAAACACTAGGTGTCGGATTTACATATTGCTCCGTTAATGAACGTTTGTCTTATAGATAAAATATGTTCTTGTACAATTGTATTTAATATACTGTACTGTCAATGTTTTTGATGCTTTTCAAATTAAATTGAAGAGTATCAAGACCGAATGTTGCAAGAATTTGTAATTATTATTCTCACATGTAACTCAGTAATGGGCTGCATGGTGGTGCAGTTGTTGGTGCTGCCACCTTACAGCAAAGGTTCCTGGTTTGGATCCCTGTCAGACAGAGCCTTTCTGTGTGGAGTTTGCATGATATCCCTGTGCATATGTGGCTTCCTCACACAGTCAAAGACATGCTAGTTTTCTTAAAATTGATTCTAAAACTAGATTCTAAAACTACCTTTAGGTGTGCATGTGAGTGTGCCTGGATGTTGGTCTCTGTAAGTCGGCATTGTGATTGACTGCCGACCAATCCAGGGTGTACCCAAGGTGTACAGCTGGGATAAGCTTGATCCAGTAGGCCTATAGATAAGTGATGGATAAACTGATGGCAACCTCCTGTGTTTAAAAATGAAGCCAATAGGAAAGTGCAAAAAAACTGCAGTTCCTTGAGTGTCCACTTGAGGCTGGCTCCAAGAGACCTGGAAGTAACATAAGCCCCGTTTCGACCAAAGGCCCCCAGAACTAAAAGATTCAGGGACTTCTCTTCAAGGAACTAAAAGGTTCCTGTTGCTCATAGTTGTCTGTGTTTCCGACGCTGCCTGAAGTTCTGGGAAGTTTATGCAAATCAGGCTGTATTGCTTTGCAAATGACTTCATTGATTAACAATGGAAAGAAGATGAGTGCTGTGTTTAGTGTGTCATTAAAGGAAAGAGTACTCTAATCAAAATGTTAGAAGAATTAACACTGGATACCTCACTCCCCTCATTTCACCAAGACACACCTTTTAGGAAGATAAATGATATTAACCCCTGCAATGAATTTCTTAAAGTTAATATTGGGGTAAAGTATTTTTTTGTGATTATGACATTTAAACTTTAGAACATCTGATTTTTTAATTGTGAATACACAAGATCTGTGTAGGGATCATTTTGACATTGTATTTCTGAAAAAGATTTTCAGTCACCAAAGTAAGAATATATTTTATGTAAAGATAAAAAAAAAGTACACAAGTCCCTCATTATTTTATACAAACATAGATTATTTCTGTAGAAGTCAAACCAAGTTGTTTTATCTCCATGAATGAGTTAATAACTTAAAATACACTTAAATAAAAACTAAACAAGTTTAAGAGATTAAAAAAACTATAAAGGTTTTAAACCCAGATTAAACCTCTGACTCTTCTGTTGTTTGCTTTTCTATTTATTTGTATTTTTAGTTCAGTTAATTTGTTCTTAAAATCATACTTAGTCTAATCTATAATAATGTGTTTTGTACCTTTTTATAATTGTAACAATCAAACTTTGATTAAAATAAAGGTAGGGTAAAAACAATGGGCTTTCAGCTGCAGTCTTTTAAGCACAGTGGGTGATCTAACACCCGGCTGTGACTGACCAATCAGTGCCATTCAGCTCTGCAGGGGCTGCATGCCCTACTGTCAAAAGTCCCTGGACATTCAGAAAGTACATAACCCCTAGCAGGGTCTTTTTTAGGGGTAAACTTCTACCCCAGAACTACATTTCTACCCTGGTAGATCTGGTGGAAACGCACGTAGTTCCTCAAAAAGACCATAGTTCTGGGGGATGGTTCCTCCGGTCGAAACGGGGCTAATCACACCAAAATCATTTTTGGTACCAGGCTGTAAACTTGTTAATTTCTGCTGTAAAACTGGGCATTTTTGAATGGGTGTGTCTTGGTGAAATGAGGGGAGTGAGGTATCCAGTGTTAATTCTTCTAACATTTTGATTAGAGTACTCTTTCCTTTAATGACACACTAAACACAGCACTCATCTTCTTTCCATTGTAAATCAATGAAGTCATTTGCAAAGCAATACAGCCTGATTTGCATAAACTTCCCAGAACTTCAGGCAGCGGTGGAAACACAGACAACTAATATGAGCAACAGGAACCTTTTAGTTCCTTGAAGAGAAGTCCCTGAACCTTTTTAGTTCTGGGGGCTTTTGGTCGAAACGGGGCTATTATTATTATTGAGACGAGCAGGCCTGACAATTGAAGGCTCTACCTCCCATACTACATTTAGAGGCAGGTACCACGAGCAGGCCTGCATTCTGGGGAAGAGTAATACAGCACTATTAGCTCTTTGAGATAAGATGGTGCCTGACCATTAAGAGCTTTGTAAGTGAGAAGAAGGATTTTAGTTCCTTTCTGACCTCCACATTGTCTATTGATTACTGATAATGGACACATCTTTGAGCTTTATTGATTACACAGGATGAAATACTGAAAAACGCAGCCAAAGCGCCAATATACCAATAAACAGAGTCTTTGTCTTCCCCCTGAAAGTATATGTAGTTGTTAACTGAACTTTAACACCCAAATCCCAAATCAATCTCCAGAAAGCCCCATGAAAATTTACCCAACATGCATCACCGTTCCACATTTATTATAAAGTGTCTATCAACCTGTTCAGTCAAATCACATTTGACATCACATATTCCCCCCTGGTAGAATAAGATAATGAGCCTAAATAAATCAATTACCAGTACTGAGATGTGCTCCTTAACATTTAACAAAGTGTATCTGAGGTATGGAAAAAAGCTCTGCACAGGTGTTGAGAGATTAACAATGGGTTTAGTGTTTGGAAGCTAAAAGGTGTGGGCTTTTACAGTAAATAGCACTGGGAAACAAAGAGGCACGCACGTCTTCTTGATGGAAATCTACCATAAAAATGACACATAAAGCTAATGGAAGAGCACAGACGGAGATATTGCTGAAGGTAGACACACTAATGGCTTTTGAAGATTAGTGGGCGCAGGAGGTGACTTCAATCTGTTCAGAAGACAATCCATTTTCTCTTTACCCAAAGGACACAGATTTAATAGATAATTAGTTTGGTCTGCATTCATCATGGCCTTCAATAACCAACTGTAAAATCACTTACTCACATTTGAACTCTTTCCTCCTTCACTGACTGACTGAAAGCGTCAACAACAAATACATTTTTGATTAAATGCTTCGCTCCTCAGAGTTAGCTTATATTGAATTTATAATCATTTATATGACATTTTATATTTATTATGTGTTTTTTCCCAAACCCTAAACACGGTAAAAATCTATTTTTGGAACAATAAACAAGGTGTGGTTCATATTTTTCTTGGCCAAGTGAGTCCTATGGAGTGACAAAACTGTGTTTAAATAAGCTAAGCTAGCCTAGCTCCATCAATGGACAACAGGGATAACGAATGTCGCAAAATGGCACAAGCCTGCCATGTACTGTTCGCTTGCTGGAGAGGTTTGGGCGTTTTCACACCTAACCTGTTAGGTTCGGTTGAAACAAACTCAAGTCTGTATGCCTTGTTAGTGCGGTATGTTTGTGCTGGTGTTAAGCTGTCAATCAAACCCTTGTGGAGACCTTTATTATGCATCAGTTCAAGAGAACTCACAGCTGTCTCCATGGTTACCTACATGTGCTGAGAGCGGCTGACTGTCAGTAGATAGAACATTTAATTCGTACAATTATAGAAATCATGTTACTGGATGTAGACTGTCACTGTAAAGAGAATTCAAAAGAATTTCTCATATGTCCCATTATTTGGCCCATAATGGTCAGTTAACTACTGCGATTGCATAAAAAGTTTTTTGTATTTGGGGTCAGGGATGTCATGGTCGTCAATGGGCTTCTTGCCATGGGGTTGTTGAATGAGGTTGAATGAATTGAAGTTATACATGCTAGAGCCATATGTATAATACATTGAGATCCAAATAACCCTAACCCTGTTCTCTAGCAAAATGTGAAGCATAGATGAACAGTCAAACTAATTAAATAATATCTGGGCCCTCACATCTCATCTATTGTATGTCACCCTCTGCATTATCTCTACAGTGTGATTGTGTTAATGTGATGAAGTCCAGTCTCCTCTGGATCCCTGGATCCAAGCTGTAAGTACAGTAGGTGTCTTATGCTTCAAAGATTGTCGAGCTCTCCTGAGGCAATTTTTTAATTTTGAGAAAATAACTGAAATTGACTCGTGATTACAAGAAAACAAGGGTGCTTAGATAACAAGATAAATATCCAGTAAACAACCAGAAATTACGGGAAAATGTGTTTAATATACATGTTAATCCATTACATATATTACTACACAGACAGTTTAGAGCTTCCATGGGAAACTATGAAAAGATAAAACATAGACTGTAAATATTAATGGAGGAAACATGAGTGACGTCACCCATCTGTTACTGCAGGGGGCTTTGGAAGCCCATCGATGGCGGTCTCCATGCTGGAAATCCTGTCTCAACCCAACTTTCAGTCAACATAACGAGGAGCTGGAGCTGGGTTGGGATTTAAGCATCCTGACAAACCAATACATCGCGCCTGCCTGTACATCAGGTCAGATACGCCCCCCCCCACCCCCCCACCCCCTGGACAGTGTGGTCAATGAAGACAATAAAAGTACCATGGGAGGTAGAGCCTTCAATTGTCAGGCCTGCTCGTGGTACCTATGGTCTCTAAATGTCTAATGGGAGGTAGAGCTTTCCGTTATCAGGCCCCTCTCCTTTGTAATCATCTACCAGTCAGGGTCCTGGAGGCAGACACACTCTGTACTTTTAAGAATAGACTTCAAACATTCCTTTTTGATAAAGCTAATAGTTACGACTGGCACTGGTATGGAGCAGCTCCTAGTTATGCTGCTATAGGCTTAGACTGCTTGGGGGAACTGGCACCTTGAGCTTCTCTCTCTCTCTCTCTCTCTCTCTCTCTCTCTCTCTCTCTCTCTCTCTCTCTCTCTCTCTCTCTCTGTGCATTCACATCATATTACTGCATGTCAATATCTTTAAATCTTCATGTACTATGTACAGTAAGTTACTAACCACATCTTTTATATCTCCTAAAAGGAGAACAAAGCGCTACAGGAACTCCTTTGTACCTGCAGCTATAACCCTGCTGAACAAAACTAGCACAAGATGATGCACTTTAACCATGTCGGGTCATTTATTTATAGCTTCTTAACGGGTGTCTGTTTGAGGACTTCTCCGTGACCAGATGTAATCGATGTTTGTTTTAATGTATGCTGTTTCCTTTGAATTGCTTTTATATAATGTTGTTTCTATCTCTGGAACGCTGAAATCCTGTCTGCACAACAAATTTACCTCTGGGTACTAATAAAGAAACCTTGAACCTTGAACCTTGAACCTTTTCCTGGAGCACCTGAGCTCTCTTGTCTCGTAGGTTCCTCTGGATCGTCGGTGGGGACGGCCTGCTGCTATGGCTTATGTAATAGAAATCTTTACTCCTCTAGTAAGTTGAATAGTTGTCCTTATTGACACAACACGTCAAGTCCAAGATTGATTGAACTTGACAGCCCAACTATGATTCAATTATTCTTCATTCAGGGTTAAGAGAACGTTCCTCCATTGTCTCCTCAGCTTGAGGAACTCTTTATCCTCTTTATAGTCCTCAATTCTCCTCAACAGTTTGTCACCTTAGGAGCTCTCTTAAAGGCTAAGACGCTTTTATGAATAACTTTTGTCTTTACAAGGATCTAGTCTTAACTTAAAGGGGAAATTCTTAGAAACTGTCACAATCATGAGAATTTTGTTAGATTTTTGTCACTAGGAGCGACTCTTTGTACTTTGGAAGCTTTGTGAATACGGCCCCAGGAGTGCTGCAGCTGACAAATGTGGCAACTAGAAACAGAAAACACCAAACAGCCCTCTTGCACCACCTATTGGCATTTTGTCAAAAATACATAAAACATACAGTATTCACATATGAAAGGGAATAACACAGACCCCCTGATGGTATCTCCTGCCTTAATAGAAAGGTTAAGTTGCTGCATGTGATCCATTAATTGCCTTATTAAAATAAAGACCTGCCCAGAAATATCTCTTTATATCCTCAGATGAGGGCTTCTCTATTCTTGTGAGATTGATATGATATTTTCTGACTTTTAAAGGTCACATATTCTCCTCCTTTTCAACCAGTTTAAACAAGTCTCAGAGATCCCCAAAACATGTGTGTGAAGTTTCTTGTTCTAAATCCACTCTGATCCTGTATTTGATCATGCCAATAAACCCCTCTATTTCACCTCACTCAGAACAGGCTGTTTTTGTGTCTGTAGCTTTAAATGTAAATGAACTGTGTCTGACCACGCCCCTCTCTGGAAGGGCTTGGGTGGCTCGGGCTTTCTCGCTCCATGCCCTATTGTTTACGGTGAGAAGGCAGACTCAGAGGGCAGAACAAACACCTAGCTGTGGGAGTGTCACCCACCTGGGGGAGGGGTTACTGCCCTTTGTGATGTCATGAAGGGAAAATCTCCAAACGGCCTGTTTGAGCACACATTTTCTGAAAAGTGGAGTGGACTTTTCTCAACATTGGGGGGTTTGTAGACGGACTAGGGACACATATGACAATGGTAAGTGTATTTTGCACAATATGCATAATGGTTCTCCCATAACTTTCTCATACTCATTAGCAACAAAACTGAAGTTCTCCTGGTTGGTTCCAAATCCACTCTGGCCAAGTCCAAAATCGCTGCAATAACAATCGACAACTCCACAGTCCCTCCCTCCCCCCAAGTAAAGAGCCTGGGTGTCATCCTCGACAGCACTCTGTCCTTTGAAGCGCACATCAATAACATCACTCGGTCAGCATATTTCCACCTGCGCAACATCAACCGTCTTCGCCCGTCTCTCACACCCAACAGCACCGCCATCCTTGTCAATACCCTGGTCACTTCACTGCAACTCTCTCCTCTCCGGTCTACCTCTCAAGCTACTCCATAAACTTCAACTGGTCCAGAACTCAGCTGCCCGGATCATCACCAGAACCCCCTCCACAGACCACATCACTCGTGTCCTTCAACAACTTCACTGGCTCCCCGTCAAATACCGCATTGATTTTAAAATTCTCCTTCTCACCTTCAAAGCTCTCCATAATCTTGCACCTCCGTACCTTTCCGATCTCCTTCACACCTACACACCCTCCCGGACCCTCCGCTCTGCATCCTCCATGCTCCTCACCACACCTCCTTTCCGCCTTTCATCCATGGGGTCCCGAGCCTTCAGCCGTACAGCCCCCCGTCTCTGGAACTCTCTCCCACAATCCATCTGTGACATTAACTCTCTCCCCACCTTCAAATCACAGCTCAAAACACACGTTTTAGATTAGCTCACTCTGTCTGACCGCGCCCTTCTTACTGTTGCTGTTTTTGTTTTTATGTGGTTGATTGTGTTCGTGTTTGATTGTGTTGTTTTTACTTCTGTAAGGTGACCTTGAGTGTCATGAAAGGCGCCCATAAATAAAATGTATTATTATTTTTATTATTAACATGTGACCTTTAAATACGTCTACAACAGCTACTACTTCCACAACAAAAACAAAGCAGTTCAACCTTTGGGTAAAATTTATTTCCCAGGTGTTTAAGTGATACATGTTTCAAGGGATTGTCTCAACAACGATGTCTTCCAACCTCCCAAAACAACCAGGAGATTAAATGAAAAGACTTTTTTTTACTTACTTTTCAAACAAACTGTACAATATGTGAATATACTGTAGCACAAGGGATAAAAATGTTCAACTGGAGTACCCTTAATCAGACCCGAACTTACTGTACTCCATCAAGTATCAAAAACAGACAAAAGTACTGCTGTTGGTACTAAAATGTGTCTGTGACTGCGTACTTCCACTTTTATCAAAGACGAATCATCTCTTAAATGAAACTAGAGATTTTTTTTAGTCTTCATTTCTTGTTATTTTCTTCAAAAAAAGACTTTCTCGTGTGCTTCAAATCTCCAGCCCCTGACTTATCAACATTATCATCAGCTCCAAGAGAAATATACATGCTCCAAGACGAATGAAGGCATTTCATACAATCAAATGTATGGATTAAAAACAGTCAGTGAGTGAAACCAGGGGTTTGACAGAATATTTGCAGAAGCGACCACAGGGACTAAGGCAGGTGAAAAGTCCACAATGTGCAGCAAGACATGTCGGAGTGACGCGAGTCATCTATAAAAATGGATCCATTTGGACCTTTCTTTGAGGGGTTTTCTGTATTTTCTTTTTCTTCAATGACCCTTCTTTATCTTAGAAAATGACGAAGCGGTTGAAATGGAAGAGGAAGAGAACAGATATGAACCGGAGTACAAAAACAAAAACAAAACACGGAGAGCCTCTCAGTTCAACCTTCATCTTTAGTGGTTTTATCCTCTAGATCGTCGTCGCTGTCTAAATGACGCTGGAGCCTCTTCTCTGTGACGTTTCTGCTACTCTCCTCCTGATCGTCCTTCTTCTGCTGGACTGGTGGTAATGGTTTCACGGTTCAAAGAGAAAAAAGTATCAATAATAACATGAATATAAAGTTATAGTTATAAAGCAACTTTAAAAACAAGGGTTTACAAAAAAAAAACATGACAAAGACCAAAAGAACCAAAAATGTAAGAACTTTAGAGGTCACATATTTTTTTTACCATAATTGTTTTTTTATTCTGCTTAAATGTAATCTGTGGTAAAATTCCCTCTGGATGTTTCTATTTCAAAATTCACCTGCTGACGAAACAAATTGGTCTTCAGCTCCACCGCCGTTATTGCTGTGACCGCCGCTGACGGTTCCTTTCTGTCCCTCGTCTGTGACGATTCTCTGCCTCGCGCTCTCAAACACAGACTTAATGACGATTGAATCCTCATAGATCTGCGGAGGTAAACAGAGACGACACACACACACACACACACACACACACACACACACACACACACACACACACACACACACACACACACATACACGCACGCACCAAGCAGGGACAAGTTTTGAGTCCAAATACATCGGATAAGTATAAAATAGAATGAAGACTGAAAAACAATTTTGTTGGTGTCAAATGAAAGAACTCCTCAGGGTTCACCTGAGATCCCTCCAGGTTGTAGGTCTGCGCGTTGTGACAAAGGAGGAAAATATCCTTCTCCAGATCGGCCACACTTCTGTACTTGTGATTGCGAACACGTTCCTGTGAAGCAGAGAGTTAGTATGTGTGACCACAGCAAGTAATGGAAGATAAAGGAAAAAATAAAAAGTAAATTGCCCCAACACAAAAACAAAATCGCTGAGAAAGTCTACCGATTACTTAGTCTCCTGTCTCAAAGAGAGTTCAACATTTTGAGGAAAGTTTAATCGCTTTTAACTAAAAAAGGTGAAGTAAGATAGATCATTCTTTGAAGGCAGGGTTGGTAATTTTGGAAAACTAGCATGATTTTGAAAGTAGCATTCCCTCAGTGCTCCGTCTGCACCCACCCCCTCCCCTCTGTGCTCCCTCAAAAGCCACGCCCCTCACTTTTACATGCACGAGCGCTGTTGCTCCAGAAGCGGACCTCAGCTCATCGCTTGCATTGTGTAGAAACTACGTCGTCTCAGGTCTCATTCAGCGGTCAGTAAACTCACAGTATAAACTCTGTCATCGGTGACGTGCTTTGAGTGTGGGCTAGTGCACGCAAGGGGTAGAGAACGAGCAGGGAGACAGGGGGGCGTGATTGGTTCATCAGATTGGTACCTCGTGGCAGACATTGGTCGAAGTTTTTACAGGCTTACAACTGCTACAGATGACTGAGTTTCTTCGTTCCTTTTTCAGAGCACATGAGTTATTAATTTCTGTCAGGACCTAAAGACAATTTCAACCAAAATCTTAAAAAGTGGATCTGGAGAAAATTACCAACCCAGCCTTCAAGTTAAGAGATGCTACGTTTAGTTCCTTAGCATCTCTTCAGTGTTACAGTTGTGTCACCTGACACTAATGCTTTCTTCTTCTTCTTTTATTATTTAATGATGGTGAGCAAACACCGCTCAGGTGTACTGCAACCTCCGTCTGGCAGTAAGACCACACTCATACATCAAAAGTATGGAAGGAGAAACACTTTGTCAACCTTAATTTAAAGCTATTAAAAGGGTCATTTGTGTAATTTAGGAGTGGTTATAGCGATATCACAGGGTTGTTTGAGGCTGTGGGGTGAGGGGCCCAAGTTGTTATCTTTCACGGGGGCCCGGAAATACAAGTGACGCCCCTGTCAGAATCACAACCAGGCGCTGATAAAATGTATGAGATAAAAGTTGCACGCACACTTCAACAGTTTTATAAGGACTATTCAGATACTCTAAAATCCTGACCGTCCTTATTGACATCTGTGTGTGAGTGTGTGAGTGTTCAGCGACACGTTACCCTTATCCTCCTGAAGTCCACAGGTTTCCGGATCAGCTCGTAGTACTCGGGTACCTCCTTCTTAGAGGGAAGCTGCACAAAGCCCTTACTGATCTGTCGACCCACGCTGGAAACACAGTCAGGTTATTCACTCAATATCATGTTATCAAGAAACTGATCCACCAAGGTTTCAGAATATGATTGACATTCATTAGTCCAGAACATTGAAAATACACTTTAAATACCGGTACATTTTTCTTAAACAGGGTTTCTGTCTTTATAGTTGATGATTTATGTCTGTTCATTTTTTGATTGACAGCTCTGGTGACAAATGCGGCTCCTGCAGCGATGAGTGAACCAGATTATCAGAGTAGAGGAGGAACAGAGAGAGGAAACGTAACATTTGCACTTCCTATTGTTGCATCGTAGTATCATAGCACAGAGAACAACTGATTGAGCACCCTTACCCGTCCTTGTAGTTGATGACCATATCGACCAGTGTGCTCAGTGTTCTGGTGAGCTCAGGTGGATTTGGAGGCAGTTTCTCAGCCGGTGGGCGTCCTCGCTTCCTTTTCACCTTTTCACCCGTCTCCTGCGTGCCCTGCAGTTCTTTCTCCCCGGGCTGATCACTTTTACGCTTTTTCAGACCGATGTCCTCTTCCATCTCCTCCAGGGAACCGTTCTCTCGTGACTCGGGCTGCAAGTAGGGACAGCAAAAAGTGTGAGGAACTGAGAACTGAGGAAATGAGAGGTCGAGTGGTAGTGTGAACATAGAGCTTGCCTACTCTCTTTTGTTGTTAAGGTAATAACTCACGATTTCAAGGAGCGTAAGAGCTGAGGAATGTGTTGAAAGACAAATTGTTACAGATTTGACATTAAAACGTATCTATTCTCCTTCATTTGAACTCTTAGTTCAACTTTCTTTTGTCAGAAACGGCTTCATGCTGAAATGTAACATTCATTTTCCTGCAAAGACACAGACCTAAAGCACTCCAGACAGCAAGCTTTATGTCTAAAACCCTCAAATTAAGCCATTCAGTAGCAGTATTGGTTGAATGTTTGGAGAATTCAGAATTTAGAAGTATGGTTTTGTATTCAAATAAAAGACGGGTCATAATATCATTCAAATTTGCATGAACGATGCCTCGGGAAATAGGACAGATTATTTTATCTGGAGGCTTTGATGTTGGATGATAAACGAAGGATCAGGATCATTTTTCTAAATGCACATTGAGATGTGAATATAAGAGGAGAAGCCATGTCTTATAACGCTAATAATGCATTAAATATTAACCCGTGTTTCACTGGTTCCTCACAAAAAAAACGAGACAGTAACATAATCTGACGCATCTGATGCTCGACATTCATGCTTTGCTGCATCCTGAGTTATTTTCGACCATTTCATTGCTTCATCTCTAACTGTCTGCTGCAACCGCTGTATTCTCCACAAAGGCAATTAGAGGCCAGAAACATGAGTATGCATGCAGCAAGAGCAGCTCTAGCAGCAGCAGCATCCCCGTCTGGAGAGAGGAGGGAGGGAGGAAATAGAAAAGGCATGCTGTCCAATCCGAGCAGAATATTGATGCATCAATCATACAGGCTCATACAGTACACACAGCAGCATTCAAATCATCTAATAAATTGAGCATGCGCTTGTACAAAAAAAAGTGCTTCTCAAGGACAGAGATGAATGCATGCGGAAAACGTTTTATTTTGCACACATTTGTGAAGGGAACGGGGATATCATCATGCAGCAACATAACTGAAAAACAATAATAATGCAATAGGAATGAAGGTGACTGTGACACTCACACACGCACACACATACAAGGCATGGCTGTAGCTGCAAACCAAAAGACATGGCAGATTATTGACTGAGAGGAGGCAACAATAGGAATCCTGCTCTTCATCGCTCGGCTCAAAATGTGAGCTTTGAAAGCCCCGCTACACTCTCTCTAAGGGGCTGCAATGGTTCCAGAGGAATACTGGAGGGATAGAGGGTAATCCTCAAAGATGTAAAACGCAGCTGTGAGCTTGTCCGACTGTCTGTGCATGTGTGAGAGGGAGGCTGTCAGCGTGTGCATGTGATGCTCCATGCCTGTGCCTTTTTCTCCTAACAAGCCTGCCTCTTCCCTGACTAATCTGGCAAAGATTCCCTCTCATCTGTTACAACACACACCTACACACTCCCTCTTCCTCTCCCCCCTCTCCACTCTCCCTCTCACACTCTCACACACACACACACACACATATAAACTCACAGACACTCTCTTCCCCGAGCGCGCACACACACACATTTTATCCATCTCTTCCTCTCTTCCCATGCGATGTAGCCTGGCTGAATCCCGAGTCTGGAAGGCAAAAAAAAAAAGGACATGGAGGAGGATATTTACCTGAGTGCAATCTGCAGGCTGGTTATCAGGATCGGCTGCAGCTGTGGGGGAGAGAATTAGCAAGCCAGCATAGCGGCGAGCTGCTAGTCTCTTCATCAGCTGATCACTCAGAAGCAGAGCCCAGAAGGGGGGAGAATAAAAGCGCTATGTTTTCATATACAAATCAATGGGCAGAGGGAAAATAGAAATGCCATACCCATCTCCTGTCTGCAGCTCTCCGAAGTCTTTTTCCTGACTCTGGAAGGCCCCGAGCTTGTCTCCCTCTGCATGTTTTTAATATCGACCGCTGCCAGACGCTTTTTTCTCTCTCTTCCTACCCCACTGTTAAAGTTATCGGGTCCATTTTTGATTTTTTTTTTTTTTTTTTTTTTAATGTTGCATTTCAGAAGGGGGACGTACCATTTCATGTCAACCAATGCAGTGATCGTAGAAACATGAGTCCAGCCTGCAGCAATGTAGCTACAACACAGTCATGTCTGGGTCATACAGTGTGGGCATGTTTGTGCAAAGGAGCGTCCGTGAGGGGAGGGAACGGGGTCATTTCCCTCATAAATATTCCTAAGAACACGTCATCAAGTCCTCCAAAAGCTTAAAGAAAGCGACTTATTCCCCTTTAAATATCCAGTATCAAACCCCTGAACTTACTGGATCTTATGTTTGGCTGTACAATCAGCATGCTTCGTGTTTGTGTTAATGTGAACCAGAAACAGTGAACGCAACATGCTGTGCTGCCAAAGTTTTTCTTTCCTCCCACCACACATTGAAGTCTGACAAACAAGTTAATCACTTGCATGTTTACACAAGTAGAGATTGCAATCTGCACATTTAAGGGGGACATGAAGGCTTTGTGTGTACACCCTAAACTGTACAGTATATAAAATAGCCTATACATTTACATTTTCATATATTATTTACAGTCTGTGTGCACACACGAGTACATACAACCTTTCTAGATGACACTTATCAGAACTTCTCCTATGACAGAAGTAATTATAAAGATGTTGTTTTCACATATTTTTTCATAATAAAAGTAGACCACAACAGAGTGACAACGTTGCCTTTTTTCTGAAGCCTGGTCCCAGGTGGCATTAGGTCTGTTTGGGCCCTATAGGCAAAAATTCAGGCAGGCCCCTCCGACCCGCGTTTATCACCGTTGTGATATAAAAAAAGTACGATACCAACACATTTTCTTTTGAAATGTACATTTTTTGGGGGGGTTTAATTTCCAAATTTCACAACTTGTAATTTCAAAATGTAAATATGAAGAACAATAAAAACTTGAATATTTTGTTGACTGATGTTTGACTCTGTTTGTTTGACACACTCTGGTTTTTGTTCCTCGTTGGGAATTGTCTGTTGGATAGAAACGGTGCTGTAAGAAGGAATTTCCCCACGGGGACGATAAAGTCTTAAGTCTAAAATTTAAATAACTTACAGTCAAAACAACTCTGAAAGTTATGCTCTACTGCGAAAAGAGCCAGTGTTGACATTAGAATATAATAATTTAATGAACATTAAAATCCTAATAGCATCAAAGAACAGAGGCGCTGTTTGTCAATCGGCAAGTCAAGCAACTGCTTGGTGCCCCAGGCCAGTATAGGGGGCCCCGCGGGGCTGACAAACTTTAAACCACAGCAGTCGCTCATATTGTGCAAATTTTGCAATGACAGTAAGATACCTCCCTAAGGGGGCCCCATCTAACAGCACTCCCTCTTGTTGCCCTGCTCAGCTTGGCATGCATTTTTGCTTTGAAAACCAGTCAATGAAATTCATCAAAGAAAAATGAAGAGGAATTATCCGTCTGGGAGTGATAAAAAGAAAAAGAGAAAGAGGGAGACGAGTATAGCGTCGGGAAACTAGCTGATGGTGAAAATTGCTGGTTGGAGGGGCCCCCAATGACTTTTTGCCTAGGGCCCCAACAGACTCTAGAATCGCCACTGTCAAAGAATACATGTATAAACTTAGTTCAAAATACTCTTCATATCTTAAACCTAAATCGTTTTCTTAAGGAACTAAACTCTAAACCTCAGTGACAAACTATTAATGCAACCTACATTTATCAGCCAATGAGAGTGAGTGCTGTCAGATGGAGCCCTGTTAGGCGGCTTTCCTACTGTCATTGCGAAGTTTGCACATTTTGAGACACTACTGCGGTTTAAATGTTGTCAGCCTCAAGGGGGCCCCTACTGGCCTGCAGCCCCAAGCAGTTGCCTGCCTTGCCTGTTGACAAGCAGCCCCTCTGCCTTGGCCACACTAAAAGATTTATAAAAACTTAACAGATGTTGAAAATGATAGTGAGTGGAGAGCAACAACAACAACAACCAAAACAGCTCACCACACAAACTTACAGATTTTCGTTCACAAACATCCCGAGTTCCAAATCTTAAAACTGGAAATCTCGAAAAATCTCTCACAGTCAACACGACTTAAGAATATGCAAACATGGTGGAGGATGGGCAGGAAGCTTTTGGACTACTTTTTCATAGTATCAGCTTTTCTTAATGCTTTGCTTTTGTTTGAAGGCTCTAAATTCCAGAAGGGTGATGGACCTAATTTTCTCGTGTTATTTTGGGCCGATACTGGAACACATCTGTTTTCTGGGAATCAGTTTGTTGTCCCCCCCCCCCAACATGTGCACAATGCTGCTGGAAAACATCACACAATGTCAAAACTCACACAGCACAGGAAATGAAGGTTACAAGAAAACAGAAACAGAATAGGACTATAATATCCTGTTGCATGTTCTTCATATTATCTGAAACTCATCATGACAACACATTTCCTAGTTTGTGTGCTACAAACACTTGTGTGTGGGTAAAATGGGAATTCAGTGGAACCAGTTAGAAAATCTAAACACACATGTAGGCCTCAGTGTTCTGCTTTTATACCTGGTGAATGAGTTAGTCTTTTAGCAGCTTGCCAAGGCTGTTTGTCATTCTTAACTTCACACCTTTATGCTTTTACTCCTGCCTTTCCAATGTCTAGACGAAAACAGTTCAGTGTTTTCAGCGCTCACCTCCCCCCTCGATAGACTCGATGCTCACGCAGGTTGCCATGTGGTGGACACTGAAGCTTCAGTGTTTAGCCAGCTCTGCATCGGTTAGTAAACCTTTCTGTGTTCTAACCTCTCTCCATTTTTCTAAAGCATCTCCAATATTGATCCTAGTTTGAGCACGTTTCTGCTCGTGGAGCTTATTAGAAACATGCAGAGGCTTTTTAGGTCGGGTACAATCACTTCTATCTTGCAAACCGAGGGGCGTCCAAAACGGCCGTGTGGGGGTGCCTGAAAACCGCCTACCTTCTCTGGTCCAAACAAATCCAGATTCCAGACCATTCAGGACCAGAATCTAAAGTTAGAAGGAGGACATACTGGCTGCTGCATTGTTGTCAGAGAAGCCAGCACTTCAACATAGCATGTTTCCTTAATGTCTGATCATATAGTAAGGCCACTTCATCATTTCATTCAGTACAGATCTTACTGATTGCTCCTTCAACACAAAAAACCCAGTAAGTGTTTTTCAGGGCCTTTAATTGTCATCTATGTGTTCACTTTCTATTTTCCACCATTAAGCAGGTTACTCTAAATGTTTGATAAATCATTCATGACCTATTCGAAGACTGAATTCAGTAGAAATTTGCAGATGTGTGAGCATGTAAAGAGGCAAACATAATGTTGGTCAGCATCCAGGCTGCGGTCACAGAGCCAAGAAACTAAAAGCCTGCCGTTGGATTATTTTGCATTTTTGCATCGTATCCTTTGAAAAAGTGGGGACAAGATGGACTTAAAGGATTAAATGTAAAGAGCAGTGAGGGAACCCAGTCTGTCGTAGAGGACAAAAAAGAGCTAAGTGTCGAAGGATGTCTCAGACTGTCAGCAGATGGAGGAAGTGTTGATGACCCGCAGAAAAATGTGAGAAAACACTCATCAAGGAAACCCTCTGAAATGTAATCAGGTTAAATATAGAAAGAAAAATTAAAGTTTTCATACAGAGATCAAAGCCTTGGTTTACATTTCCTTGTGGATGTTGGGTTTTGATCACCAGAGATGGACATCTAATAAAGAACCAACTGTGATAAATCTGAATGATGAAGCTTAGAGCTGCAGTTTGAGCTCATTTTAAGGTTTCTTTACTTCCCCAATAATCATAAACATAACCCTCCGCTATATCGTGTTGGTGATGTCTTTGTAGTACGCCAAGACGTCATTAAATAACACACTTGTTATGGATAGATTCCCAGGGAACGAGGTGACAGGTTTCCTTGCTCATCAGGAGATATTGGCTGCACATGTGATGTTCTCCCTCAGCTGATGGCTGATGACCAGCAGCTGGGTTGGGAGGCTTTATAGGGAGGTTAAGGTTTCCCTGCTCAGTTGGTTGTGTGTCTCCAGAGAGTCAACATCAGTTGGCTTTCTGGGTTTTCTTTTCCAATGAAAATCTCCGTTGTGGGTTTTTTGAAAACATATCTTTCTTTCAGCCATTTGTGAATGCTTCCATTACCCCCCTCTGTTCATTGACTCCAACTTGTGTTGGTCTCTCATTCTGATAGAATCAGTGGCGGGTTTTGGTAAATGGTTAATGGACTTGAGCTTGTATCGTGCTTTTCTAGTCTTCTGACTACTCAAAGTACTTTTACACCGCTTGTCACACCTTCCCATTCACACACTGATGGTTCAGGTTCAGGTTCAGGTTCAGGTTACTTTATTTGTACCCGTAGGTAGATTTCTTTGCAGCCAGCAAGATTGACATCCATCATGACACAGACAACAAGACAAATGGAACAGTGAACAACACATAAAAGAGAAGGAGATCTACTAAAACATTATAAAACCTAAAAAGTTTTAAGTAACTAAAAAGGGTACAAAAGTAATAGAAGTAATAGAAGCACTCAAGGTTGCACCTATCAGGGCATAGGTGGGAGAGAAGTCCCCATCGATAAGATCAGTTGAAACACAGTAATGAAACGCTCCAGGCAGGGTACAAATACGTTTTGACCATAATAAATAAATAAATAAATGAATGAAGTGTATGTGCAAACACTACAGCTTGTTCCGTACCGTGATAGCAGCAGGAACAAAGCTGTTTTTGTACCGCTTTGTTCTGCACCTTGGGACTAGGAGCCTCCGTCCAGAGGGGAGGAGCTGGAAAGCACTGTGCAAAGGATGGGAATCATCATTTAAAATTGCGGTAGCTATCCGCTGCAACTGCCTTGTGTACAGGGACGCTGGGAAGGGCTGTGACTCACCAATAAGACGACTGGACCATTTAACAATCTGATTAAGGGAGTTTTTCTCTTTTAAAGATGTTTGACCGAACCATGACACCAAAGAAAAAGACAAGACTGACTCAATAAAAGCACGATAAAACATTGTCATTATGGTTCGATCAACGTGAAAGTACGACAGTTTCCTTAGACAGTACAGACGCTGGTGAGCCTTTTTACACACCGCCCCACAATTAGCTTCAAAGTTCAATTTTGAGTCAATGACAGTCCCAAGATATTTGTAAGATTGCACATACTCAATGGTCTGACCTTTAATTACTGTGGCATCGGTGACGTGAGTTTTCCTCCTAAAATCAATAATCATGTCTTTAGTTTTACATATGTTCAGCTGGAGGTAAGACTCCTCACACCACTGAACAAACTGGTCAATTACCGGGCCGTGACTAGACTCATTGTCTTGAAGTAGACTTACAACAACAGAGTCATCGGCATATTTTACAATAGATCTGTTGTGAAATCTGCTCTGACACATATTTGTGTAAAGAATAAACAATAAGGGTGACAGCACACACCCTTGTGGGGAGCCAGTGGACGTACACTTTAGGTCAGACAGAGTCCCATTTACCCTAACTCTCTGTGTCCTATTGGTTAGGAAGTCAAGAATCCAGCCCACCAGATTTTTGCTCAAGTCAAACTGATCAAGAAGCCTCCTGATTAAGATGTGGGGCTGGATTGTGTTAAAAGCGGAGGAGAAGTCCACAAATAAAAGTCTAGCATGAGTCCCGTTACCATCCAGATGTCTGAAAAGCATGTCAAGCAGAGTAACTGTAGCGTCCTCCACTCCTCTGTGAGGCCTATATGCAAACTGCATGGGATCCAGCGCATGTTCAGTTAGCCTCAGAATCTCAGACCTGACCAGTTTCTCCAAAGTTTTCATTAAAATTGAGGTCAGAGCAATTGGCCTGAAATCATTCAGGGTCTTAGGGCAACTGGATTTAGGAACCGGGTGAACCACAGCATCTTTCCAGAGATTGGGGACATGTTGTGTTTGCAAGGACTTATTAAAGATACAGTGAAATACGGGACTCAGCTCTTTTGCACATGTTTTCAGTAAACGTCCACAGATATTGTCTGGGCCATGTTTTTTGTTTACTTTTACAGAAAGGAAGGCTTTTTCAACATCCTTAAGGCGAATGTTAAAGTGCTGATTGTCCTTAAGATTATGACTCAGTTCATGAATTTCATTGCTAAAATCAAGGGTATCAAAACGACAGTAAAAGCAATTAAGAGCATTGGCCAGTTCATTATCTGTCTTAAAAGCCTCTAAAATGACAGGAGTGCTCTGCTCTGTATTTTGGAGGCCTGCTATGGTTTTCATACTTGTCCAGGCTGAGCCAAGATTGTTTGCAGCCATCTTGTTTTCCAGTTCTGACTTGTAGTTCAGCTTTGATGGTAGAGGCTGCTGTGTAAAGTGACCACCATCGGACTGTGTCGTCCCCACAAACACCGCCGTCCTCCTTCATGCACGGCCTGCTCTGACCTCTACCTCAGAGTCAAGGAAGTGTGGACAAAAGGAAGGCGAGGAATACAAAGGAGAAATCCTTCCTGCATATTATCCCATATACTCTTTTATAAAGAGTCATGAGATAAAACTTGTTTTGAACTGGCGCTATACAAATAATGATTGATTGATTGATGACCACTTACAGGGCTTGAAATAATACATCATAGTACAGATTTATTGGCAAGTCATAAACACGCAGCATTTTTTATTGGATACCAGATTTCTGTGCAAGATGAAGCACTTTTTTTAATGGTATTTCTTCCATATTGCATCCAAATAAGACTGAATTCCTTCACAAACCGTTTTTAAAAAGGCACACAGCCCTCGTTGTATTGACTCTGAAGTCTCCCGTTATACAAACATAATAAAGTAAAGAGGTGCAGTGAAGTTTTCTACCATCATCATAGAGGGACATTCTGAAGTGAATGGATCAGCTTACCCCGATGAAAACGAGAGATCATTCCAGTATTTTGTTCCCCTTAAAATAATCGCCGGCTGTTACCATGGCAACAGCAAATTTTGACGGCAGACCTTGTGTATCATTGTATTTTACTGCTGTTGCTGGGAAATGACTCAGAGTGCGCTCTCAGTGATGGGACACAGATACACACAGCGAGGGGAGGAGGGCTGTGGCGACGAAGGCAGGCTGCTGTGAAGAATGACAACATAATATACATCATTCTGTGTGAGCCTTTTTTAAAATGTAAAAGCTTTGTATTCCTACAGAGGCAGCGCTTTGAAAAACCTTTGACTATAGGTAAACTGTAAAACGTCTGGAAAGAAGCAGGAAACAAAGAGAGCCAGGCATTGTGTGAAACATGAAAATGTCTTCTGAAAATATTTTTTAAATTCAACATCACTTGCATCTCCAATCGTCAAATTTTCAAGAATCGAGGACAAGATGGAAAATGACAAAAGCAAGCGAGGAAACAGAGTCATTCCTGACGTTGAGGAGAACAAAGAGGCAAGTTTGGAGAAACTGTGTGAAGGTGGAGAAAGTGTTGATCACCTGCTGCTTGATCCACAGGTTTTTAACTCGTACTTCATAAGAGAAATGTGAGAAAACTTCCATCAATGAAAAAACACACAAAGTAGAGTCTTGGGTTACCTTTTCATTTAAAAGACATCGAATCAATTTAAGAATACTTTTATCTAGAGAATGAAATGATAAAGTGAGCTTACTATCTGATCAGACATTAAGGAAACATGCTATGTTGAAGTGCTGGCTTCTCTGACAACAATGCAGCAGCCAGTATGTCCTCCTTCTAAGTTTAGATTCTGGTCCTGAATGGTCTGGATTTGTTTGGACCAGAGAAGGTAGGCGGTTTTAAGGCACCCCCACACAGCCGTTTTGGACGCCCCTCTATTTGCAAGATATGAGACCAGTTATCAGGTCAAACCAACAGGTGTTGCAGCGATGGTTCAGATAGAAGTGATTGTACCCGACCTAAAAAGCCTCTGCATGTTTCTAATAAGCTCCACGAGCAGAAACGTGCTCAAACTAGGATCAATATTGGAGATGCTTTTGAAAAATGGAGAGAGGTTAGAACGCAGAAAGGTTTACAGACCGATGCAGAGCTGGCTAAACACTGAAGCTACAGTGTCCACCACATGGCAACCTGCGTGAGCATCGACTCTAGAGAGGAGGGGGCGGGGGAGAGACAGCTCTCTGCAATGATTTGAATTTGGACTGCAGTACCCCTTTTAAACACTAGGTGTCAGAGTTACATACTGCTCTTTTATGAATGTTTTCAGTTTTCTCATCCAACCAGAGCGAAAGAAGAGACGTGTGTCCTCACATGTTGAAATCGTCCTTTATGTTGCGTCATCAACAACACTTCATCTTAGAAAAACGAGAGTTACTACAAAGGAAAAAAACTAAAGTTTGAAATATATACCATGCATCAAAACTGGTTTAGTAAGGAAGGTGTTGATATGACAAAACTATAAACTTCAAATAAAAACATATCCTTTATTTATGTTCTATTAACAAAATCAACAAAATCTTTTTTACTTTCTATGAATAGCTTTTAAGGACCAATTATCTCTGGCTATGACCCTACTGTGATGTCGACTTTGTTTTGTACTTTCTTCTTTTTTTGCAGTTATTAATATTGATGTATAAATATTACAAAAACAATCAGATGATAAGAAGCGATTGTGCATATATGACTGCAGGATACAACTTCTAGAACAAAGAAAATGAACATATTATGACATGCACACTTTATGTAATGTTATGAAAAGGCTCCTCTTAAATGCCTGCTGTCTGAATATCTAGTCGTCCAGTTAAATCTCTGAAATGTGTTCCTTTTTAAAATTCTTCCTTCTTTCATTCAGGCTTTGATATTCAGTCACCTCATGAATCAAATCCCAGAAGCAAACATTCAGGTGTTGGGGCTTCAGCTCATTCAGAGTTACTCCTCCCACCAGACGAGGACAGAGACCTGTGACGAGCAGCTGCCTGTCGAGACACAAACACACACACACACACACACACACAGAGACAGAAGACACAAACTGTTAAAACAGTGTTTTAAAAAAGGAACCTCATGAGTGTATCCTACATGCAGTCTCTACAAGTTTGTCATTTGAGAACGATAAACTACCTGCAACACTCGCTAGCTGTGTCCCATTTCAAGGAGAGCAACTTTAGGGCGCACTCACACTAGGCAATCCGTACCGTGCCTAAACACCCTTCACCCTCAAAGTCCAGTTACTTTGACTAGCGTGAGTGCTCTGATCTGTGCTCAAGCACGGTACGCTTCCTTGGCCCTGGCACAATTGGAAGAGGTGTTCTTTGGAACTGTACATTTGCTAATGCAGAAACACAAGCACAGGTACACAACATGGACAGCCTTCATTATCGAGACATCCCAGAGTGTGGCTGTATCATCATGACTAACATGACTCGGAATAAGACACACTGTCAGTAAAGTAGCTGTCTTGTTCTCTGTCTTGTTCTCCGATGTGCGGATGCAGACTCGACTTCTCGTCCCTTGTATATATTTTTTGAGTCTGCCTGTCTTATAAACACGCTTCATGATCACGTAAAGCCATGCATGTGTTGTATTACCAGAAGGGGGCAACTGGGCCTAGTGTGAGTGCGCCCTTAGAAGAAACCAGCTAATGAAGGACCAAGCCTTTTTAGCAGGGGATACATCCCCCCTCCTCGCTCAAAGCAGCCCGCTGGTCAATTTCAAATATTGATTAGTTATAAATATGAAAACGAAATGACAGACTGTGACATTTGGATTTTAACCTTTTGGCCTTTATATAAAGGCTTTATGCTATTGGACTTATTCAAAAGAACAAATGAATGGCACACTGGTGAGCAGAAAGGACAGCTTCATAACGTGCACAAAGACCGCACCAGATGGTGATTCAAACGCCATGACCCCGTCTGTCTATCTTAAGGAATTTTCCTGGATATGATCTGCTGCGATCTCACATTGGCTCACCTTTACTTTAACGTGAAAATGTACAAGAGGGCTGGCAGGAAAAAGTCTAGGCTAATTCAGCTGTTAGCGTTCAAACATGCAGCACACCTTTGCATAAAACAGCTTTAAAGGCAGATAGAAATTATAACGTGTGTGTATGTATTTACTGAAATATATTCAATAGACAACCCCTCCCCCTGCCACTGCCATAGGTACATACATTATGTATCTGTAATCATAGAGACGTGACCTGTATGTCATTCTGTGGGAAACACTGCACATAACTTGACACACATACCCCTGTCTGTCCTTTGGAGAAGTTAGCGTGTGCATAAAGGAGCACTGCGATGTCATGATGTCCCGCCTCCAGAGCGATGGACAGGGCTGTGCTTTCATCCTGTAAACACACAAACTCATAAACATTATGTGAGGTTCTGCTGTTCACTGTGCAATGGTTATTCATCAACAGATGCTAACTTCTCTAGGTTTGAATTACAATATGTGAGACAAAGTTTAGAGTGCTTCTGCTTCACAGCTTCAAACAATCAGTCTGACACAATCTGCACAAAGTGTCAGCAATGACTCACATACACTGTCAGTCAGGGTGGCATCGCAGTCCGGCTTTGCCAGCAGGAGTCTGACGATCTCAGCGTGGCCGTGCTCGCTGGCACACATCAACGCCGTGGAGCCCTCGTCGTCCTGCAGATTTACCTCCGCCCCCTGTGCCAGCAGCGCCTGCACCATGTCCATCCTGCCGTGACTCACAGCCAGCATCAGAGCCGTCTGACCCGCCTGAATAGAAAGAGGCACGGGTCAAATACAGAGAATTAGGTGGATGATGCTGAACATGTACATCTCAAACACAGTAAATAAAGATAACCACACAGATAAAACCTTCAACATTCAACATGCTTTGCACAGTAGGGTCAAGACACCACAAATTGACTTGTTGTGAATAAGTCTGAGAGCCGGAGCAGAACTGGTACACTAATAAAAAATGTACTAAATGGTGTGGGGATTGTCCTCTACTGTACATGCAGGGCTTATTTCTCACCATGCAGGTTGTTAATGCGATACACCCTCAGCCTCTTATTGATTGAAACACAACCTGACATTTAAACATCAGATCTGACCTCCACATTAAGGAATACTAAAGAAAAAAACACACCCATTTACAGTATTACGAAAATGTGCTGTAGGCAGTTTATTTTAGTGTCCGCAGCAACACATGAACACAGTTTAGAGTCGCAGCAGAACATCGACACCCACCAGCATCCCCTGAGAGCAGACTGACCTGGCTGGCCTTTGCGTTGACGTCTCCTTTAGTGAAGAGCTGCTCCACTACTCTCATGTCCTCTGGACTCTCCACAGCTGCGAGAGCCGCCAGCATGATGGGCGTGTAACCGGCTTTGTTCTGCTGATTCACGTTACACACCTCTGAAGTCAAAAGAGAGAAAAGCAAAAAGATGTTCAAAGAGAGATGTACATGTTTTAGAGTTATTGGTGGCACTTTGTATGCAAACGATTCCACTCATACTGACTGCACCAAGTGTTACAACGATGATACATCTGTGAGAAATAAACGTTTCTCTGTAAAAATGTCGGTGAAATGATTCATTGTGCACAGGTGTATGTTAAGCCGACATGGGAAATGTTAAGCTTTCTCTGCAATGATGCAAAAACATTTAAGCCTCAATGAAAGTGTCCTTAAATAACTGGGTTATGTTTTTTATGCCTCAACATGGCACGACTACACAACACATGAGCAGAGAAATCCCGCAGCGTCAAAGCATCAAACTCACTCTTTTCAATAGGGACCACGTTTGTTCTTTCCTTTTTTTCGATTTCTCAAAAATAAAGCACAAGGGTGTTTGATTTGATGTTGATCTGTTTGTCTTTAATATATTTAAAGGAAGAATGTGCAACATGATACACATAAATATATCAGAAATCCAGTCTATCCTGTGTAAATGTGTCTCTGAGTCATGACTGTCTACAATGAGAGAGAAGCTCGAGTCCCTCTGGCTGTGTTGTTGTCAGAACCTTGTTTACATGGACGGGACGGCCGGCTCCTCCCCTTGTGTATAAAAGCTGTTTTAGTCAAGGACTAGAGAGAAGAAGAAGAACATACTCACTGATTATTTGAATGTCACGTAAGTGTGTTTAGATCACGGTGATTCTGTGTCAATTTATGTGCAATATAAAGCTAGGAGCTAACTAAAGAGCGCTAACATTAGCCTGCTAACACAACAATGCAGGACAATTTTGTCCACCACTTGTGATTAATGGTGCTTAATTATGGTGCGTTCTAATTTATAACTCCGTTGTGCGAACACAAGTGGAGGGGGGTTGGAGGTGTGTCACGAAGGCTTCAGAATAGCGGAGGTGTCGCCAAACAAAAGTTTGTTTTGGTTTCATGCTGGTGCTCAAGGGCGACATCTACTGGATCAAAAAGTCGCACATTCTTCCTTTCACCAAAGTCTTAAATTTCAAGTGACAAAAAAAACAAAAAACTTGTGTTCTGTTCTTCAGGGACAATCAAAGCATAGCTCCAGTTGCTTCCCGTTCTCCTAGACCTGCACTGTGTCTGAAACATCCACATACAAAAAGATTTCATGATACATCCTGGATTCAGGGGCATATATTCATTTTTATGTTCTCCACACATGATGCACAGGACACCTGGGCTAGCTTGCAGTTATGGGTCGTCAGTGAGTTTGTGTTTGAATGATTCACGACTGTAAAAGCCAATCAAAATCTCTCTCTAGCTGGGAAACACACAAAGCAGAAAACATAGGCTTCTGCTCATGGAAACTTCAGGCTTGGTGTTTTTGTCGTAAAAGCTTTGAAAGTCAAGAAACATATTTTTTGCAAACATAGAACATAGAATTCCTGTACCTGCATCAAGCAATTTCTTGACGATGCCAAAGTTGGAGTGAGACACACTGTAGTGCAGAGCTGTGTTGCCATTGCCGTCAGCCATATTGGATATATGCTGCAATACTGAGGGTGCAATGACCCGAAACGTTGACAAGTAATCCTCCACGGTGTCGGGAGAGGCTGACTTGTTGCTGGACACAGAGAACCAATCCTGCTGCAGGATTTGTAGACAATCATGCTGCAAAGAGGACAAAAAAAAAAGAAAACAAAAACACAGGTATTTGTGTGAAGAAATGAAACATCAATGCCTTTTTTATGCAACCAAATAAAAGCCTTACAAGTTTTAAGAGCAATTCTGACTACTGCTTTGAAATAGATAGGAACATTTTGTAATTATAGGACTGTGGATGAAAGAACACAGACGAGGACAAAACACGACAACAACTCGCTTTTATAATGCTCAAAACAACATCATAATGGATCCAGCTTATTGAATCTGTCTTCAATAAATCCATAAAAGTTGGAGCTTTGCTGGTGCTTCAGCTTTCATTATGAAATCTTTACTTTCCTTTTATATATGAACTCCCTTCCTCTCACTCTCTCTGTTTCCCCACTCATCGGGAAAACGAGGAGTCTCTTCTGCTTACATAAACCATTGTTTTCAAGCTGAACACAAAATCAAAATGACAGAAAATTACAGAGCCGACATCATTCCTGTGCTTCGTGATTCCAACGCCAAAGTAATTTCTTTCTAAAATGACATACTTGAACTCGCCCATCTCTCCACACCCCGCCACTGACATACCATTAAACGTGCACACACACACACACACACTCTCACACACATTCAGACACAGCGACCTTCATTCGCTCTCAGAGGAATAAAGTGGACAAAAACATACCAGTTGTGTGCTGGATAGAGTCGTCTCATCACTCAGGTGCTTTTTTAAGGCTTGACAAGCGAAAAACATCTTTTCACTTAATTTGGACCTGAAAGGATTCAAATGCTGCAGGTTACACAGAGTAAGATCAGACCTGTGCTGGACCCTGAAATGTTACTCTCACACAGTAAACAAGATAGATGGGTGCCTTATCTGATTATTTGACTCTCCTAATGATTCTGGACTCTTAAAACCCTTTTCACACACACACCAAACTCCAGGGAATTTCCTGAACATTTTTATGATGGGCTTCTTGTGTGAATGCAAAACGTAGAATCTGTTCTCGTGGGCTTAATTCTGACTTCTTCCAGCCAGCCCTAAAGAAACATTTCAACATAGAGTGGGCCTACGTGTGAACGCTAAAGGCTATAATCAGGAAAATCAATTGCGAGCGGGCGGCGCTGATGACGTCTATATCTTGCAACCGGTGTGATTGCAAGTAATGAAACTCCTTTTTTATGTCTTCTGCCTGCCAGTATGTTCTTTTACATTCTTTCGTGGATTTACAAACGGCGTTGTTGTAAAGGCAAAAAAGCGTCATTACTAGAGGTGGTAAAAAAAATCGATTCATGTAAAAATCGAGATTCTTCGCCTCTAAGATTTAAAATCGATTCATAATTTCCAAAAATCGATTTTATTTTTCAAATAATCAGGGGGGGGCTAATCAGTCACTCCCTGCTCTTTAAATCAGTAGAATGCCAAATAAAGCAACAATAAATTCAGCCAATCTCACAGATGACTTGAGTAGATCCTGAAGTATGTATTAATTCAGAAATAGACTTTGAATCCATGGATCCATGACTCCAGAATCGTTTTGAATCGAAAATCGATTCTGAATTGAATTGTTACCCCAAGAATCGAAATCGAATCGAATCGTGAGACACCCAAAGATTCCCAGCCCTAGTCATTACATTTGAATAACGGGTGTGGATGTGACTTCTGGGTCTTGTGAAGCCAGCCTCAAGTGGACCCTGGAAAAACTGCAGTTTATTTTATTTCCTACTCGGATTCATTTTTCAACCCCGGAGGTTGCCGCTTGTTTAATCAACAGGCCACAGTTAGCATTGTGCTAACTTATTTGGTGCTACCTTTCAAAAAGGTAACTATTAGTGAACCTACAAGGAGTCCCTGGAGCTCCTTTGCAAAACAAGTATGTAACATTTCCCCCAAAATCTTTTGAATAATCTCCCCCTATATCTCCTAGTCCTAAAATAGAACTGTCAGAGGACAATGCTCCTCTGCCATCTTGGATATGTTGTTAACATTACACTGTGACTTCCGCAGCGTCCTTTTTCATGTCATGTCTTGTCTCCTAACTCCCCTACCTGACAGGGAAAAATCTCCTTCTGTGAGTGGCATGTGTAAAAGAGAAAATTGGGAGGATTTCAGAGCCGGGCTGTGCTGAAATTTTCTGAAAGTATACAGGAGTGGATGTGAGAAAATGGATTCCCTTACCTTTGTTGTATTTGTAGTCTGGTATACCCTTTTGAGCCCTTGCTGGAGCCACTTTTGCCCTTCTTTGAATGCGTTCCATCTTGAGAAGCTTCCTTTGATTTTCTGTTTCCTCTTCTTTCAACTTCCTCAGAGTTGGTCCGCTCGCTGGCAGAAAGCTCGTAAGATGACACAGGATCCAATCTGTAAGGCAGAAAAAGAGTAAATAAACAAAAAAATAAGAAGCTATAGAGTCTATACTACTATTTTTGTAGTTTACATATTTGGATTATTACCCAGTGGTGACCCTCATAAACTTCATGTTCTTCCTGTTGCTGCTACAGCCTTGGTCTCCATTGGACTTCTTCCTCACAGGTCGCAGCGCACCAGCAGTAGTTGACCTATCTAGACACAACAATGCAGAACAATTCATCTGACTCTTAAAATACACTAGACATTAAATCACCCTGTCATCTGCAGGGTTAATGCTCAACCTGGGCAGGAATCAGTGAGGATATTTTCATTAAGCTTTACATATTCTTACAAATAGGGGTGGAACATGGGCAGCCGTCTCCCCCCGCCCCCTCCTCTCTAGAGTGGATGTTCTCGCAGGTTGCCATGTGGTGGACACTGAAGCTTCAGTGTTTAGCCAGCTCTGCATCGGTCTGTAAACCTTTCTGCGTTCTAACCTCTCTCCATTTTTCAAAAGCATCTCCAATATTGATCCTAGTTTGAGCACGTTTCTGCTCGTGGAGCTTATTAGAAACATGCAGAGGCTTTTTAGGTCGGGTACAATCACTTCTATCTGAACCAGTTCTCTTCCATCGCTGCAACACCTGTTGGTTTGACCTGATAACTGGTCTCATATCTGGCAAACCGAGGGGCGTCCAAAACGGCCGTGTGGGGGTGCCTTTAAACCGCCTACCTTCTCTGGTCCAAACAAATTCAGACCATTCAGGACCAGAATCTAAAGTTAGAAGGAGGACATACTGGCTGCTGCATTGTTGTCAGAGAAGCCAGCACTTCAACATAGCATGTTTCCTTAATGTCTGATCATATAGTAAGCTCACTTTATCGTTTCATTCAGTAGATATCTTACTGATTACTCCTTTAATCCTGTACTTTACATTTTCAGCGGCAATTCATATTCTTTAGTTGATCAGATATCTTGATATGATTGTCTTGCTATATATCAATTATCGCAGAGTCCTTGCAACATGATATAACTTACTGCATGTCTTATTGTGAGTAATCCTGCAATTACCACCCCTACTTCCAAATCTGAAGGCTTCATTCCTGATGAGACCAGCTCCTCCTACACAGCCGTTCAATTTTAGACCCTCAGCCACAAACCAGTATGTGGTACGAGACGCCTTCCGAAACCAGAATTCATTCCAAACATTACAAGTGTATCCCTAACAAAAGTCAAATTGCCAAGCCAAAGGCAGCCACTTCCTCTAAACCTCACACGAGTTAAACTGGGGCTATAGGGTGTTGTCTGCAAGTGAAGTATTTTAAAACTGGACAGCTTTCACAAAGACGTTGTTCCATTGTTCTGACACAGGCAGACGAAGGCGTGTTTACCTTGCAGAGCTGAGGAGGCCTGTTGTTCTAACATCTGTATCATTCGTTTGACATCATGTCCGTCCTGTTGGCACAGTTCTCTGTTTGCTTTGTCACACTCAGAAGACTCGGTTGTAAGTTGAGATTCACGGCTTCTGTCGACTGTGACGTAAAAAAAAGGTTGTTAGAAGACTGGTGTGACTGGTTAGAGTCTGACATTTCAGACATAACAATCATTATTTAATAACATATTCACTTTTAAGTTACCTAGTGGAGGATTTTTTTACGAATAGAGGCACTATTGAGAAAGTCCTTGATCAGTGGGGGCTTTTCTCGTCGGATGGTTTGATACAAAGTCCTGATGATTGTGCAGTGAAATGCAAAATATAGAATACCGACTTATACTCCGGAGCGACTTATAGTCCGGAAAATACGGTATATATATTGTAAATGGTAAAATGGACTTGAGCTTGTAAATTTCTTCTCTAGTCAAAGTGTTTTCACACCGCAGGTCACACACATTCACTCACTGATGGTAGAGGCTGCTGTGTAAAGAGTCCATCAGATGTAACTAATCCATTCATACACATTCATACGCTGCCGACGAAGCAGCGGGAGCAATTCGGTGTTAAGTGTCTTGCCCAAGGACACATTGGACATCTGGATTCAGGAGATGGGGATCGAACCCTCCACCTTCTGGTTCAGAGACGTCGACTCTACCAACTGAGCCACAGCCGCCCCACAGTGCTTATAATTTCTTCTTTTAACTGGGGTAACCAATTAAATAAGAAACTAAATCTAGCTGCACTTGGTACAAAGGTACAGAATAACTGCTCTCTTGTGAGCAACTTGAATATTCTAATCACAGCTAGTTTTCAACGGTTTTAGAGCCAACAAAAGAAATTTGAAAACTCTTCGACACTCTTTTTTTATTCACCTGCAAACCTTCTTAACCTGTTACATCAGGTGAAATAAAAACGACCCCCCCCCCTCCAAAAAAGATAAGACTTTTTTTCCCCAACACCGATGTCTTCGAAAGTAGGTCTTGTAAAACTTTTTTTTTTTCCACTTGCTCGACTTTATTCAGCTCTTTTTAAAGATGAAAGTAAAAAGTAAAATGACTTAGAGGAATTATCCAAGAATAGCTTTTTTCCTATTGTTTAGTGGATCCCAAAATTGTTTTTTAATCTCTTTAGCCTCTTAGGTCTTCTTTCTCACAGTGTCCCTTTAAATGCTTATAAAATCACTACAGTTTTACCTGATGGCTGAGCATGTGAAGTATGGACTTCTGGTCCACCTTGTGCTGCAGTTTTGTTAATGCAGGGCATCTTGGAACTGGCTCTTCCTTGGCTACAATGCTGCTGCACCAACCCTTCTGTCTGCGGAGTATAGTCTTCTGTGAGGAGGTCTCCGTGCTCCCTGAGGAGCCACTGCATCTTCTCAATGTAATGGTTCAGCTCTGGTTCCCACCTGGTCTGAGAAGACATCTGATCAAGTTTACTTGATGAAACTGAAAACTCTCGTATCCTCCCTTCCCCTACACCGATACTCCTTGTCTTGATGGGGTCAGGTAGACGGGATGGCCCAGAAGCCATGTTTCGTGTTTTCAGTCCAACAAGGAAATTATCATTAACGTTCGTTAACCCAACACCAGTGTCCCGTGTAACCTTGATGACTGTCCCTGGTGTTTGCTTGAAGGCACCTTCTGGCAGATTTACAGTTCCTACACCAATTGTGCGCATCTCTGGATTTCTTTTGATATCTTTGACCCTGTTTCCAACTGAAATTGTCCTAGTGACAGTCTGAGTGGTATTGGTATGCTTGTCTTGGGTACTCAGGACAGTATTAGTGCTGGAGTCAGCGTTGAAGGCATGTCTGGTGTTGGTAAAGCGAGACACTGAACTGGATAATGTGTTGGTACGCTGAGAAGTTGTCTGAGGTGATGCCATGATTCCCAGATCCACTCCCCTGACTTTATCTGTGGCAATACCCTGGGAAACAACTTCCTTTGCCTCACAGATGATCACATCAACTGAACAGTCCCCACAAGCCACTGAACGATACTTAATCTTTCTCTTCTCAGACCACAGATTCTCTACTGGCACCTCGGTGTTGGTTTCTGCATCACAAAATTTGATCTCCATCCCAACTCCTTGTGTGTTTGTAAAAACTTGGATCCCAACGCCTTTTTCCATAGTCTCAACTCGCTCCCTTACCTCCCAATTGCTCATGGGTACATCTGGTCCCATGCAAATATTCTTTAGTGCAGGCCCACAACAAGATACTCCCACATTTTTTACCTCTGTTGCCTCCCCTGTGCTGGCATCTTTGAGCTCCGTGTGATTACCCACTCCCTGGCTAGTAGTGTCGGGCCTTGCCTCAGTGCCTGTGCTCACAGTGGATGGCCTGGCAAATGAGGCTTTATCCACTCTGTTCCTAGCTCCTGCAGCCAGAAGCTCCAGTTTCAGACGGCTCATCTCCGTCTGGAGAGCTGATTCTTCCAACTCTGCTTCCAGGTGACAAATCCTCTCCTGCAAGGTGCCAATTATTAGTTGTTGGGAGTCAGGCTCTGCTTCCTGTTCTGTGTAAATTCCAAGATTAACTTCAGAAACTTCTGTTCCAATGGACCTCATTTCCACCTGATCAGTGTGCACATATTTGTTTTCCTTTGCTACTTTTGACAAATTGCTATCTATCTGATCAGGGCCAACTGCAACTGACTTGATAGCGCTGTCCTGGACAGGGATATGGCCTATTTCATGCCGTGCTTGCAAATGTCCACCCTTGATGGTTTTTTCTAATGCCTGCATCTCTTTGGTCAGTTGCCTGAACTCCCTGAAGTCAGTGCAGACAGCCGTAATCATATTGTTGTCAGTGTCTGATCTTTCCATGCTATATGCTCTTTTCCAGATGTCTTCGCTTATGTCATCATCATTTTCACTCAGGTTCTTGAGCTGAGAGAACAGATGCCTCTTTTCTTCCTGAAGGACTGATATTTTTACCTGCAGGATGGGAATGATTTTCACCTGTTCCTCCAGCTCTTTCAGCCTCTGCAGAGCTACCACCATCTGGTCGCGGACAAGCTGCAGGTGTGTTTGGCCGACGAGACTTGTAACAGGGGTGCTTCTACCAGAGCTCTGTGGGCTTAGCCTGAGGCATCCTGTGCTGCCTCTACCACTCATGGACGAGCTAAGGTGGATCTGCATATCACTTCCTGTGCCAGTAGGCTTGTTACCGTTGTTGTTATGATTATATGCACCCAGGCCAGTGAAGGGGGAAAGTGATCCAGATGAGCTTACTCCTCCAAAGCTGGCCAGTCTTCGACGAGGATATGGCTGAGGTGGAGACCGGGCCGGCAGCTCCTGATCCAAGGCATTGTCGGTTTCCATGATGGTCTTTTCTACGACTGGGCTTTGTCTTTGTAAATGAAGAGATCTTGCAGCAGGCTGAGGCTTTGACTCAGTAAGAATCTGAGAGGATACCTGTCCTTCATTCCTTGAGGGTCTGTAATCCAAAGAGGATCCATGTGGTGGAGGAAGAGGAGGTCGACCTCTGGTTGTAGCCGACATCCCCAGCATTCTTGTATCATCACTGCTGGATGATGACAATGACTCTGCAGAATGCCACTGGCTCGGAGAGATGCCACTCTGTGTTTTTTCCACATTGTTGACGGCCGCTCTGGGCCTCCTCTTAAGGCTTAAACGCTTAATGGTGGTGCCGTTTTGGAAACTGTCAGCACACTTTAGGTAGTCCACGTCTGACGGACAACTGTAGTCAATCCCAAGGTATTTTGGAATACACTCTTCAGCGCTTTGTCCTGTTTGACCAACAATAGTAAAGGCAAAGTTTATTATAACCCTTGCAGAAATTCAAAAGTTGTCCAATCACTGGGCTGCAAAATGGTGAATCTTAAGTCCAGCACTATGATGGAATTTATTCAAATTTCTCCCTCAATGGATGGAATAAACATCAGCAAATGGTATCATTCAATACATTGAGTCTGAGTCTAAAATTAATTTAAATATTGACTTTAAATTTAGAACAGCAAAGCTACAAGATGTGTAATTTGTTTTTCTCTTTATAACAACAATGAAGCTAAAACAAAGACATGCTTAAATAAATATTCTCTTTATACCACTTTATGCCATACCCTCTGCCCTAGCAGTTTTATTTTATCTTTCCTTACCTTGGTATCATACGCTCATCAGCAACCGTTTCTATTCAAGTCTAGAGCCTTCCTTCTGTCAGCTCCAAATCTTTTCGACTATAAACTCTCTGAGCTTGTCTCACAAGAGGAGGAGGGACAGAGGATGTACCAGTCTGTTTTCAGTAGTCACTTCTCCCCAAATGGTACGTCTCTCTACATAGACTGAACCCACTCTATAATTACTCTGCAACTTTCCCTCTAAACGCCTGACCATAGTCTTGGCAGGTTCTCCCAACCACAGACATCCTCCAAGTATTTGAGCGGGTGAAAAAACAACAACAGTAACAGAATCCATTTCTATTTCTGAAGCACTTGATTAGTTAGTTGAGTAATCTAGCAATAGTACATGTGTACTTTCTGAGCCTCAAGTTTCATTAAAACCCTCAAAAACTCAATTATGGACTTTTTTTTTTGCATTACATATGGACGACTGGACACACTATAGTATTCAATTCAAGTTAAAACAGGATTTAAAGTTATTAGAAAGGTAAAAGTAGTTACCCGACACATTTCTCAGGATGTAGCTGCCTTGAGCCATGAATATGATTCACAAACGATCAGTTGTTGAGAAACTCCTTAACATCCAGTTGGATCTTTGATTCAGTCTGTAAATTAAAGAAGAAAAAAAAAACCTGTAAATGAAGCTGCACATCTTGAAAATGTCCCAGTTTGGGATCAATAAAGTAAATCTATCTATGTAAATCTAGCTAAAATGAGCTTCTCCAGTAGATGCACGCTCCTTCAGCATCACTTGTCATTCTCCGTCCAAGCCAGGGTCCAACAGTCAATAACAGCTTCCCTTACAATGCTGCTTACAGAGAGGAAATGCAATACCAGGCCTCGGCATATTATAGTTCATTCTGCAAAAAGTACAGCGAGGGAAAGGCTAAGCCTCAGTGCACCAGAGTGACTCACCACATCGCAATGCCGTATCACTTTCTCATCAGTAAGCACCTTCTGCTTTCAGCATGTGGAGCTCATGAGGAGTTTTATTTAAGCAAAGAATGCAGAAAACCTTCAATGTCTGCCAGTGTCTTGTACATGGGTTAATTAGCAAGTAATGCAGGTAATGAGCTGCATTATGTTTTATGTATAGAATAACATTAAATGAGGTAAATGGGGGGTCATGGGTGTAGTGGCAATCTTACACACAAAAACCAAAAAGGCCACTGGAGGGAAACTTGAAGTCTTTTCAAAGTCATGATGGGTAAAAGGGAGGTTTGTTGGGAATTGACTCGCACGGTTGAGGTCCAAAATGTGGAAAAATTGTAGCATCCTCTGATTCCTGATTTCCTCTCCCCATTCACTTGTGACTCCCTCTTCTCGCTGCCCGGGCTGTGATAACCGCCTATGCACAGGTGCAGAGGTTACATAGCAGAAGCGATGTTTACATGCAATACTTACCTGACTAACCCGTCACTCTATAGCACACATAAACGTGGCGACAACAACGGGGATTGAGTCTGTTAGGGTCACTACTGAGGGGAAGTATCAGAGACAAGAAACTCTGTATCCAGTACAGTCTCCTCCTCCTTCAATGAGAAGCTTTCATTTTTCTGATACTGTTTGGTGATGGATGATGGACTACTTGCTTTTGTGCTAATATCGTATAGATAGATATGGATGAATGGATGCATGTATGTATGGATGGATGTATGTATGTATGGATGGATGGATGTATGGATGTATGTATGAATGCATGGATGGATGTATGTATGTATGGATGTAGGGATGGATGTTTGGATGGATGTATAGATGATATATGTATGTATGTATGTATGTATGTATGTATGGATGTATGTATGTATGTATGTATGGATGGATGTATGGATGATGTATGTATGGATGTATGGATGTATGGATGATGTATGTATGGATGTATGGATGTATGTATGGATGTATGTATGGATGGATGTATGGATGATGGATGTATGTATGTATGTATGTATGTATGTATGGATGATGTATGATGTATGGATGTATGTATGTATGGATGTATGTATGTATGTATGTATGTATGTATGTATGTATGTATGGATGTATGGATGTATGTATGGATGGATGTATGGATGTATGTATGGATGGATGTATGTATGTATGGATGGATGTATGTATGGATGTATGGATGTATGTATGTATGGATGAATGTATGTATGGATGGATGTATGGATGGATGTATGGATGGATGGATGTATGGATGTATGTATGTATGGATGAATGTATGTATGGATGGATGTATGTATGGATGTATGTATGTATGGATGGATGTATGTATGGATGAATGTATGTATGGATGTATGTATGTATGGATGGATGTATGTATGGATGTATGGATGTATGTATGTATGGATGAATGTATGTATGGATGGATGTATGGATGGATGTATGGATGGATGTATGTATGGATGTATGTATGGATGGATGTATGTATGGATGTATGTATGGATGTATGTATGTATGTATGTATGTATGTATGTATGTATGTATGGATGTATGTATGGATGTATGTATGGATGTATGGATGGATGTATGGATGTATGTATGGATGTATGTATGGATGTTTGTATGGATGGATGTATGGATGGATGTATGGATGGATGTATGGATGTATATGGATGGATGCATGTATGGATGGATGTATGGATTTATGGATGGATGCATGTACAGTATGTATGTATAGATGTATGGATGTATGGATGGATAGATGGATGGACGGAAATTCAAAGCATCCAGTAATGGCTTACAAAAAACACGCATGACATGAAACATTTATTACATCTAACAAAACCCGCTGCCCCCCCCTCCCATACATAAATTAACCCGTACGAAGATTTAAAGAAATTGAAAAATTAGAACTGTAGCCTACCAAGAAAATGCGCATAACCCGTGTAGAAATAAGAATAGAAACCCATGTGCTTCTATTGTTGACATCAAACTGATTTTGTACGGCACACATTTAACCATGTGTATCATCCCCTCTTCTGTCATTAACCCAATGCTCACTCTTTAATGAACATAACGGGGGAAAAACAATTTATCTCATGTGAATTAATCCATGTTACATAATTAAAAATGTATTGTGTTTATTTTTAGCATCTTTTGCACTCCATACCACTGCACTATTGTCTCATTTAGGCCTGTAAATATCAGACCAATAAATCTGCAGTTTAGCATATTTGTAAATATATTTCTCGTGGATGTTTTGATGATCAGCTGTGCTGCCAATTTAGTTTAATTGTTATAATTATTTCTCCACTGGTTTGTCAGCTGGCGGACGAATCCCTTAGGCCAGTGGTTCTCAACTATTGGGTCAGGAGGACCCAATAGTAGGTCGCGGAGCAGTTTTCAGTTGGTTGCGAGTGTGTGCCTGGAAGAAAACTTCTGTGAAAAAGCCTCTTTTTTAACAAGTTTGTGTCATTCAGTTTCTTTGTTCTGTCATGCTTTGTACCGTCTGAGGTCCAAACTGCACAATTTTTCTGATTGATTGAGAAATATAAGACATTTGGGTCGCGATTTTTCATGTAGGAGTAGTTGGTGAGTCATGAGGCTCGACCAGCTGAGAACCACTGCCTTAGGCTAAAACACGATTGTTTCCTTAAGCTGCTGTTAATCTTTATCATCGAGAGTTATTTACTTGATTGGACGTACTTCACAATTTTAGCTTATTAAGGGGGAACAAGGTTGATCCAGAGCATCAGGGATCAAAGGAGAAAGAAGAAAACAGGGAATGTACTACAACGAGATTCAAACACAAAGATCTGCAGAATTGTGTTAATATTTCAAAGCGGCTAACACTCATTTATCGTTGGCTGTAAAAACAGACAATAAACGTAGATGTAATTATTCATGCATCCATCCATTAAAGCTCAGCTGTGACCTACAGTCAGTGTTTCTACCAGTCTCCAATACCGTACTCATTAATTATACATCTCTAACATATGCAACCTCATGCACACGAGTGAGAGTTTTTCAGCGTCTCCTCCACACAGGCATCTCAGACATCTGAAGCCGACGTGAAGCGGAGAACATGACACCAAGCCTCAGGCAGTCAATCCAGAAGTTTGGCAAGTTTACTTAAGATTCAGCCACAGTGACCCAAAGAACTATTTCTGAGACTCTTTGATGAATAATACAGAGAAACGGGGGGGGGGGCTTGCCTGGATGCAGATACAGGTTTGCAGCGAAACACAGAATCTAGAAGTAACAGATAAAAGGGTTTGAGACGGAGAAAGAAACAAAGACGTTCTATTTAATCAGAAGATTTATATATCTATCTGTTTGCCTTATGCCTTGTAAGATAATCCTCATCGAACACTGTAGAGCTCAAACAAACATAATTATTTAAAAATATGACCAAGGCAGATCTTCTTCTGTAGACACAAAGAAAACTTTTCACTCGGAGCCAATGTTTCCAAAAATTCAAACGGTTTGATTTCGTGACCCGGTTGTTTCTGTTACTCATGTTTATTCAAAAATACGATCATTAACCTAACCCTTCAGAGAGCGACTATTGATGCCTCAGTGTTCTTCTCAACGACTCAAAGGTCGGACCAAAGCCTCCGTACATGGGGTGCACACCAACCAATAGGCTACCAGCGCCCCCAAGTTTTTAAGATTTTAATGGTTTAAAGCTCGTGTCGGTCTTTTTAGAAATGCTGACCCCTTACGGATCATCTCACATCGTTGCTGTCGATTCTGCTGGTCGTTCCAAAGTCGAGGCTCAAATCTAAAGGAGTCATTTCTTTTGCTGTCATGGCCCCTCGGCTTTGGAACGATCTGCCCGAGGAGATAAAGCATGCGGAATCAGTGACGTGTCTTTAAATCTCTTTAAAAAAAAACTCAGTTACAGACGTCATCTTCTTTTTTAACTGTTCTTTATTAGTTTTAAGTCCTCTTCTGATGGCGTATTCCTCCTGGGCTTTGTAGCTTTTATGAATGGTTTTATCTTTTTATTTTCTCTGACGTTAAAATATCCTCTTTTTTAGTGATGTGTTGGTCGCGATGAAGCCGACTCTTTTATGTAAACAACGGAGCCGGCTCCCGTTTTCCTTTTCTTCCCCTTTTTGTCGTTTTGTAAATACAAGACAGAATAAAAAGATGTTTTATTCTCCGTATCAGTCAGCCACAGGCACTCCGTGTTTTGTTCCTGCCTTTTTGACGACTCTCTGTTCGTCCTGAATGTGTGGAGTGTTATTAAAGTTATCCTCCTGAGTTCCTGCCTTTGCATGGCCTGTTCAACACTCTGCTTTTAAAGGTGCTATTTAAATAAAGTTATTATCAGTAACTTAGTAAAGGAGGGCCAATGGAGTGAGCAGAGCTGATGCTTACATTCATTTGTTTAGAAATGACTCATGTATGTAAATGTGCGGTCTGTCTCAGCATTATTTGACTAGTGATGCGATTGAGAGGTTATCACATTATTAAAGGTAGCCTGCTTCAAATATGGTTGCGTTGAGGGTGTTGTAAAGTTGTTGTTGCCTTTGATTAAAAAAGTGCACAAGTGAGGAGAACTGTCTTTGGACAGTCGGCTTTTTCACTGAGAGCAGCTCACACATGGAACAGTCTGCTGTCAATTATTAGAAACCGTGAAACATATTCACTTAAAATCCCATCTTAAAGACACCCTAAACAATAGGGCATGGAGCAAGAAAGCCCAAGCTGCTTCCCCTTCCAGAGAGGGGTGTGGTCACACAGCTCATTTGCATTTAAAGCTACAGACACAGAAACAGCCTGTTCTGAGCAGGGCTGAAATAGAGGGGTTTATAGGCATGATCAAATACAGGATCAGAGTGGATTTAGAACAAGAAACTTCACACACATGTTTTGGGGAGCTCTGAGGACTTATTGAAACTGGAAGAACGTACCTCTTGTGTTTATTGTTCTGTCACTCACCTGCCCAGGGACTACAGTTGAAAATGAGCCATGATGGCTAAACTGGCACGTTACAGAAATGTTATAAATGTGCATCGTCCCTGTATCTTTAATCTGTATAAATAAATAACACTCTTAGGTTGAGCTGTTTATAATGTTCTTTGTTTTAAGGGGTCAAAATGAAGGATATTTAAAGTTTCTGTGCAATATGCTAACAGTTTTTTATTGTCCTATTTTATTTTGAAGGGCCTTAGAGGTCAACAAGAGTTATAAGGTTGATAAATGACATTCAATAAGGAGTGACTCTATTTTTGACACTCACATGTACTTATAAAACATATTGGAAAAGGTATGCATTCCCAAGAACCTATAGTGTGAAATGATTTAGGCTAAGTCGTCCTGTAATGTCTAATGTATGTGTAATGTATAAAGGAGCATAAAGTTAGCAGAGATGGTGTTGCTTAACTCTGACGCCTTGTGGTCGAGCTGAGACAATACAAGATAAACTTAAACTATAATATAAGGCTGGTGTAAACCCCTAAACCTACTTTCTTACGTTTAAATACATATTTACGTTATTTCGCGATTTTTAAATTAGTGAGCAAAGTTAGCAACCGTTAGCTCAAGGTAGATGCTACTCACCTGTTCAGGAGGGGAAGGTGTAAGACAACAACTTAAACTCATGATGTAGAAGTTAAAATGTCTCAGCATTGCTTCACGGGCTCAAATATCACGCCCTCTTGTGCCCTTTCACATGTTTGTTGTTTGTTTTGGGGTTGTTTTTTTTCCTGCAACGCCATTCTTGGGAGAAAAAAAAGTTTTCAGCGCACGTTCAGGACAGCTACACGTACTGCGCATGCGCATTGAGTTGTCAACATACACAGCAGGTGCTCCTGGGAGCTGGTCAGGTGATGAAAAGTGCTCTGTGAAATATTTATGATGTCTTTTTTTTTCCTGCTGAATCGATTACACAGCATTAAGAGGACATGATTACTGTCTTGTTTTTGATATGTGACGCATCTTTCTTTACATTTCGGGAGGATTTAACCAGGAGAAAAAGCTGGTTATGCTTTCTTAATGTCTAAATATATATGCATGGATTAAACTACAGGCGAACACTTCGCTATTATAATAACAAATGGTAACAAAAGGTAGTTGTGTGCTCTTCCTGTAGTTGAGCTGTTTTGATGTCTGTGAACATTTAAGTGAAAAATGTAGCCCATCTTTTCTTTTTTCTGCAGAGCACTGAAATAAGACTCCAATTGATTCAGGACCAGGTCTAGAGTTACACGCAGAGATAGCATGCTCATTAGAATTGATTCAATGCCCAGACTTCATTTATTCTCATCTACTTGTAAACTGCACAGCGACATCGTGTGGACACTCTGGAGAATTGCATTTGACAATAGACAAGCAAGGCTACAACACAATACAAATACAGTACTTTATTGTCCCCTAGCGGGAAATTTGTCGTCACAGCCTTGCACAGTTGGTACACAGGTAAACATTATGTAACACAGGTAGAAACATATGAACAACAGGAAGAGACACATAAACAATCTAAGCAGCCAGTCAGCGTGGAAGCTTATTAAGAGCTACAGTAGCCGAGGGAACAGGACTCTTTTTAAAGCGTGCCCTCTTCTGGGTCAGAGTCCTGTATCTCCGACCTGATGGGAATACGCAGCTGAAAAAGAGGATAACTCATCTTATTATCAGATCAAAATATACATGTGATTTTATGTAACCCATTTAGGATGTGTTTGTGTTTATCTATTTAAACCATCTATTACGTTATTCAGATTGTACGAGTGCACAAGCAAAGTACAACAAAGTGAGATGGATGTCCTTAACGGTGCAGATGCCATGAATAAGAAAATACATGCAGTTCGATAAATAAATAAAAACACTTCTTTATATTGCACACACACACACACAGCATGTGATGCATTTGCAGGAGGACATTGGTATTATTCTGATATCTACTGTATATGTTTACTTTGCAGGTTTTTCAAATGCAAGCCAAACAAACTGCACAACTTTTATCATTAACATGAAAGAGCTGTGGACGGTGTGTGGTTAACCATCATACATCACCTCATGACGGAGGCTATTATCATGCCTGCTATCCTGTTTAGTTCAAAGTTCAACTTCAGCTCTCTGTTGTGAAACAATCTCTCTTTAACTTGTACAGTGAGCTTATGTTGTAAGTCATGTAAACGACTACGGACACTGTGAAGTCTTTGTACCTTTCCACGTCTGTTTCCCAGACAGAGACGGCCATAAAGCAAGCACATGCACGCTGCAGATATACACTGACACAGAGGAGACACTCTCCACCTCTGCCTGCAGCTCTCCTTTACCTTACAAACACTGTTTTATTAGCACATGTGCATTAAAGGTGTTACATAAAAATGAGGTTTCAACTTTAAACTTCTGCAGGATCATGCAGCAAAGGAGTCGTGTATCCTGCCGTGCAGATTAACTTCTGTTGCCCTCTTTGTGTCATAAGCGCCACCGTGAGGAGTCATGAAGTAATGACACTGTGAGTCAAAATGGCAAAGAAATCCGTTCTCACGTTGTAACATCTTTTTTTTAAATAAAATGCCATTTTTGGCACCAGCGCTTGGATAACTGCACGAGTCAGGACTACAGGATATTAGTTTCTGTTTTGTTAAGTATTGCCTATGATAAAAAACATGTGACATAAGGGACTCATTGCTCAAACTAAGCCGTACTTTTACATTGCAGATGTAAAAAAGCAGCTAATCTGAAGTCAAAGTGAGCAGGGATTAAATCAGGCGATGGTCTTTCTTCCTTGAAAACACAAAAAAATGTTCCCTATCTGTGAACTTTGCTCTTTTTATCCCTCGGCCCCAGAGGTGATCAAACCAACCCCCTGCCTGAGAGTAAGAAAAGACACGTTTGATTGGTTCAAAGAGTCTCACACCCCCGTCCCTTCCCCCTATCTCAGTTCTAGAGTCCACTTTTTAACTTTAGGACTACACTCACCTGTTTCACTTAATAAGACATTAGGTCCCGGTCTCACACCTGACAGCAAGATGTCTGACAGAGGAGCCTTCGACACCAACGTCGTGACCCTCACCAGGTTTGTTCTGGAGGAGGGAAGGAAGGCCCAGGGCACAGGAGAGCTCACCACCCTGCTCAACTCCATCTGCACGGCTGTCAAAGCCATCTCAACCGCTGTCAGGAAGGCTGGGATCGCTAACCTGTGAGTAGGATAAACTCTATTATTGAGAAGAGGGGGGGACTACAATATGCACCCATCTAAACATTTACAAACAAATACCACGTCAGCGTTGCAAGTCTTAATTTCTCCTCTTTTCCAGTGCATTAGTCATGAATCTACGTCTAGGCTTAGGGTGCACTTTGACATCTTGAACGAGTTCTGTTTCTTTCTTTCGAGGAAAGTCGAGACAGTTAAATACAAAGAGAAAGTTGTGCAATCACAGAGAGCATACATGCTCTGCAGTAAATAAAGCTTTGCAGACAAACAGAGCATGTCTTGCTACCTTTTCCCTTTTTTAAAGCATGCACCCTATTCAATATTCCTCAAACATTTTTGAAGTATTGACGTATTGTCATTGATATGTACATCAGCATGTTGGGAGACCGATCAGTGAGTTATCTAAATTTCAAAGCGGATCAGTCGTCAGATTCAGACCCCGGCCAAAGGTAAACTTTGCTTGTTGTGTACATTCACTCGGGGCAAAGGTCAAGAAGATAATGAGGTTTTCAGACCATTCTCAGTGACGAAGCCTTTCAAACAGTATTAAGACATTTCTTGCTGTTTTTAAGAGATTAGTTAATGCATGACCTTTTTTTACTTTTAAACTGTGTCAGAGGAGATAGCTTTTACTCAGGCTTTGGTCTCAGTTAGTTAGTCTCCTCTTTCCTCTCTTGGAAGATATGGCATCGCAGGAAGCACCAACGTGACGGGGGACCAGGTGAAGAAGCTGGACGTCCTGTCCAACGACCTGGTCATCAACATGATCAAGTCCTCGTTCACCTCCTGTGTGCTGGTGTCGGAGGAAGACGAGAAGGCCATCATTGTGGAGCCAGACAAGAGGGTACTTTCATCTTTACAGTAAATACATGAACGATACAAAACGGTGACATACAATATGATCAGTGGGATACGAAGCAAAGCGATACAATATGATAGAATACGATATTTTCTTCAAGATAGAAAGGGTAAAATACCGTAGTAGGATATAACGATATGATAACATACTGTACGATACGGTACGATACTGTACAATTCAATACAATACGAGACTGTAACATACTGTACGGTACGACATCATACTGTACAATGCCATACTATACTGTACGGTACAATACGATACTGCACGATACGATTTGATACAAGACCATGAGGAGAATTTTTCTTGGTCTTGAACAGATATTTATACCAGAAATGTCTTCTATTTTGGGTTTTAATAACAACAATAATAATGTTTTTTTATCTCACCTGACAGGGAAAATACATCGTGTGCTTCGATCCACTGGACGGCTCCTCAAACATTGACTGTCTCGTCTCCATCGGAACAATTTTCGCCATCTACAAAAAGGTGAGCAATCTGAGATACTGCATGCTGGTCATAAATACTTACCTCGTTACCAGCCAATGAAAGTTTGATTGGATTTTCCTTAAATTTGAATCCATTAAATGTCAAAGATAAACAGCAACTGCCAGTGTGGGCAATCATATTTATTACCTTTTTACATATCGTTCCATAGACCACAGATGACGAGCCGGTGGAGGCCGACGCTCTGCAGCCTGGAAGAAACATCGTAGCAGCAGGTTACGCTCTGTACGGCAGTGCCACCATGATGGTCCTCTCCACGGGTCAGGGTGTCAACTGCTTCATGCTCGACCCTGTAAGACCAGAGTTCAACTAATGTCTACCTGTCAATATACATAATATTGTGCTTCCTGCTGCTTTTTGATCGTTATTTCAGTTTTCATGTATGTAGGCCTAATTGCATTTCTTTGCAGGCTATTGGTGAGTTCATCTTGGTGGACAAAGACGTGAAGATCAAGAAGAAGGGAAAAATCTACAGTTTGAACGAAGGATACGCACAGCAATTTTACCCAGATGTGACAGAATACCTGCAAAAGAAGAAATACCCACAGGTAACCAGTGTACAGTGTGCGCTTAACATGACAGCACATGGCACTAGTTCATTATATAATTCATAATTCGTATGTGTTTGTGCTTCTAGGATGGTTCTGCTCCATATGGCAGCCGATACGTTGGGTCTATGGTAGCTGATGTTCATCGTACTTTGGTGTACGGAGGAATCTTTTTATATCCTGCGAATGTCAAGAGTCCCAAGGGAAAGGTGAGCATGTGTGTGTGCAGCCAGATCAGTCTCAAGAACAATAAATTGCGTTATTGTTTATTAGACTGATGTGTCTCCATGTAGGTGATGCAAACAATCTGTACAAAGTGTTTAATCATGGTAACATTTCAGACATTTGCCCCCCGGGGATAAATAAAGTTTTTTGAATTGAATTGAATTTCTCAAAGTGGAAGAAGATATTTTTTTATAGAGTAGATAGATAGATACACTAATCTGTGTCCCTAGTCTGTCTACAATCCCCCCAATTATGAGAAAAGTCCATCCTCTCTCTCTTTTGCCTGCTCCACTTTTCAGAAAATGTGTGCTCAAACAGGCCGTTTGGAGATTTTCCCTTCATGACATCACAAAGGGCAGTAACCCCTCCCCCAGGTGGATGACACTCTCACAGCTAGGTGTTTGTTCTGCCCTCTGAGTCTGCCTTCTCACCGTAAACAATAGGGCATGGAGCGAGAAAGCCCGAGCCACCCAAGCCCTTCCAGAGAGGGGCGTGGCCAGACAAAGCTCATTTACATTTAAAGCTACAGACACAGAAACAGCCTGTTCTGAGCAGGGCTGAAATAGAGGGGTTTATAGGCATGATCAAATACAGGATCAGAGTGAAATTAGAACAAGAAACTTCACACACATGTTTTGAGGAGCTCTGAGACTTTTTTAAACTGATTGAAAAGGAGGATATATGTATATATATATATATATAGATATGTGACCTTTAAAAATCAAAACTAAACCTGTACAAAACAGAAAGAAAAGAAAACCTACACCAATGAAAAACAGACCTACACAAAAGAAGAAAGAAGACCTTTGATAAGGGTTCCCATCAAGTCAAACCTACATTATGTCCTTTGTTTACCTTCCAGCTGAGGCTGTTGTATGAATGCAACCCGATGGCGTTCATCATGGAGCAGGCAGGAGGCCTAGCCACGACAGGATCTATGAATGTTCTGGACATCCAGCCCACCTCCATTCACGAGAGAGTCCCTGTGGTCCTGGGGTCCCCTGATGATGTGCAGGAGTATCTGGACATCTGCAAGAAGCATAAAAAATGAGGCATTTAACTCCACTTCTTATCAATCTTACACAGAATCTAATTTAAAAAAGGCACATTAGAAAACCATGTGGGATAATTAATCACTATATGTTGTTTTTGATTCAGCAGGACAAGTCTGGTGCTGAGAACCCAAACAACAGCAGAATAAAGAGGCTCATCAGGACGTTCATCGTTTAGTGTTTTCTACTCATTCCCTCAACTGCATTGAAAAGGAACCGAGCTCTTCAGTGGTCCTGCTAAGCCTGCCGCACACTGTGCTTGTTCCATCTCAGTGCTGTTTGTGTTATTTGTTGAGACACAAAATGTATTTTTTAAATAAACACATAAAAAAAAAAGCTGATGTTCTTGAATACGTTGAAAATCGACAACTGCATGCATGGGTATTCTGTATAGACTGTAAATATTAATGGACTAAGCATGAGTGGCGTCACCCATCTGTTACTGCAGGGGGCGCTGGAGGCAGCAGCTGCCATGCTGGAAATGCTGTCTCAGCCTAACTTTCAGTCAAGCTAACGACAGGCTGAGAGCTGGAGCTGAGGCGGGTTTTAAGCCTCCTGCAAACCGTTAGACCGCGCCCACCTGTCAGTCATGTCAGCTACACGCCTAACTGTGCATAACTGGTAGCATTCATAAAATCAAAACGGATGTGTTCTAAACAATTCACCCCCCGTACAGTGTCTGCCCGTGAGGACAATAAATAATGAGACCTATTTGTTTTTTTTGAACCAGGCTGTAAACATGTTGCTGTAAAAACAGGCTTTTTTGAATGGGTGTGAATGAGTCTTCCTGTGCTTCTGCAGTCGGCCTCTAGTGGACACTCAAAGAGCAGTTGTTTGCACTTTTGCATTGGCTTCATTTTTCAACACTGGAGGTTGCCGCTTGGCTGTCTGCAGCAACACAAGCGACACTGTGAGGCTATATTAGGCATTGCATTGTACTTGACAGCCTTGTGCGATTGCTAGCATCAGCAGGCCACCCTGAAAGGCTTTAGCAGACCCAGAAAATGTTCCAAGCTTTGCCACACTACTAATGAGCCATAAAGACTCACAGAGACAAACATAAAGATCCAACAGACACAAAAGCCCCATTCAATCAATCATGTTTATTTAGCGAAGCTGTTCTTGTGATTCTGCAGAACTACAATGCCTTCAAAGTCAGCGAACACATAGTCTGTCTTTCATCATAATGTAGTGCAGCTCCAAGCTATGGGAAAACTAGATTAAGATTCTGATATGAAACTAAATTAGGTTTTAATAACGTTACATTGTTTGAATCCCTGGCAGCTTTCGTCACTTGGAAACTTGGCACTGCGGTGCACAAGCTCCTCTGAGAACAGTTTATGCTGCCTCTTTTTCTTGACTTCTTGGCCATTTTAAAGCCTTCACTGTATGTGAGTCATATAAAAGTTAAATTATGTGAATTGAAAGCAGATGTTTGATCAGAAATGGGATTTTCAGTGCTTTTGAAAGAACGTCTTTGTATATGTAAAGCATAAAAAACTAATTCATGCAGCTCCAGCGTGCTGGACGGGATCCATATTGTCTGGTATTCAATAAAAGCTCAACCACTTCCTTTGTTTTATATGTGTTTTGTTAGTGTCAGCATTCAGGGGGCCCCAGTGCCCATGAGACACACAAACACATACACATTACAGGCACACTTGTTTATTTCCATCGTGTTCAGACTGTGTATGATTATAGGTTACTGAGTCAATATTTAGATTGAGCAGGAAAAGCAAAAAGCCAGCCTGTGTCCCTCGCTACCGTGTGGTGTATGTACAAGTATGCATGTGTGTGCTCATGTGTAACGATGGGATGACATATGTAAGTTTGAGGAATATTTATAACTATTAAGAAATGATGCAGCTGATTTAAAATAGGTGGAACACTTTAGTATAGGAGGATTACTTTCAAATCTGTGTGCTGCATCCGAGTCCTGTCGTGTTTTCAAACTCATATTAAGGCCACGTTTACACAAGAATGATCCACTGAAAATTGAATTTTTCCGTATCCAAAAAAGGTCTGCGTTCAGACGACAACATTTTGATAACAACCGCCGTGCACACAGATCTGCAAAAACGACCAAAAACGCTGTAGTACACATGCCAGACCAGTAGTCGGCACTGTGACTCTCCAATAAAACAACACCGCATGTGCATACTCTTTCTTCCACAGAGCGCACAAAGGTTTGTGTGGACGGATGATGAGATGTTGTCGCTACTCCAAGTGACCCTAAACTACAAAGCGAGTAAATTTCAAGAAAATGTCAGTCCACATTTTTTGTAAACACAACTTGGTAGTCCGCCATTGTTGTTGTAGTCCACCTACTCGAGCATAGCTATTGACTGGAATCGCTACGCAACAAGTGCGTTAGGTCTCTGTTCTCAGAGAAACAGCGTATTTCCAGTTTACACAGAAACTATTTTCAAAATTTTCATTTTCTGGCGCCCTCTTAGCCAAAAGTACTATGTTAACCTGCGACGTTGAAAATCAGAAGCCATATTTAAAATGTCATTTATACAGCAGAAATGCACAATAACATTTTTGTATCTTACTTTTCATTTGCTTAATATAAAGGCAAAGAGTTATGCATATATTTACATAATTAGGTGCGTGGTTGATTTGACTGACAGGCTTGTGCGTTGTAGCTGTTAGGACTTGGGACTTGGGTTGGGAGCTGGAGGGTCACAGCTTCAAGTCCCGGTGTGGACCAAAGTATTGAAATGGGTCTAGTTGCTGGACAGGTGCCAGATTACTGTTGAGGTTCTTTCTCTCTCTCTCTCTCTCTCTCTCTCTCTCTCTCTCTCTCTCTGTGCATTCACATCAAATTACTGCATGTCACTATCTGTAAATCTTCCTGGGAGCTCCTGAGCTCTCATATCTTGTAGGTTCCTTGGGAGCGCTCCCTGGTAAACCCACTCGGACATCTCTCCATTAATGCATGTCCATAGGTCCTTTTTGTGCATGTGTTTCTGCACAAAAGACGTGTGTATTAGTCGCATGAGCAGCAAAAAAGATCACCTGAAGAACACCTCTGGTCAAAACGTTGTGATGAATAAACACTTTATATGGCTTTCGAGCAAGTGTGCAGACATATCTTCTGACTGAGTAGCATGTCTCCCAATAACAGAGTGTAAAATTAATACATTTTATGTATGAAAAAACATGTTGCGGATTCTAAAACTAAAATAATTTTTTACCCCTTTCTAGATATTTGCCTGTTAATTAAGTGATCTTTTTATGTAACAAGCTCACAGACGATGCAAACAAGTTAAAGATCCTTCATCCCAGAACTCTCACGAATATAAAGACTGTGAAACTAGCTGATGTGTGCACGGAGAAAGCAGCAGCTCATAGACAAAAGATTAAAACTGTACGCTTTCCTGGAACATATTCAGCCAATGACTTCTATTATAAACAGGATTATCTCTGGCAGGTTGTGTACCATTAAACGTCTCTATAAACGCTGTCATCAGCCTCCACATTGGGCCTACCATCTCATCTCTTGTTTAACTGATCAGCATGGCTTTTCTCAGAACAGTGACGGAAGGCAGGCTCAGAGAGTCTGTGTTTAAATTCAACATAAACTCTGAACCCCAGACCACCCTGACTGGAGCTGACTGCGAAACCAAATACCGCCTGGACGTTTGCAAAAGGGACCCATATTTGTACCTGATACTTTAGGTCGAACCCCCCCACCTCATCAAGTTCTCTAATTTGGAGGAAACAATGAAAACATCGACAGGTTTTCTTGGTAGTTTCCCATTACAAGACCACATTTCATACATTTACACATCAAACTTGAAACTAAACAGACATCTGCGTTACTTTGGTGCAGAATGAAAACCTCCTCTCATGTCACTTCTTTGTGCGAACTGATGTGGCTGTATTGGTGCCAAGTTGGATCTGAGAACATTTTCCTGCAGTTTAGAGGGCAAAGAATACAATGTTTTCTCTAAAGTTATGTTACCAGGCAACATTTATGCTCGCCAAGCGCTGAGCCGACTCTTTTTAAGTTTACCTTTGACAGCACACTTTATTAAATAACCATCTGCTCCTTTTTGACGCCTGTATCTCTGAAAACTGCTTAACCAAAAGCGTCCAGCTCAGCAAAATAGTTGGCAGAGCATCAGAAAACAAAAACAAATCTCAGTGCATAAGGACAAACCGACCCTGCAGGAAGGTTTATCTTTCATTCGTGGTGGTTCAAATACAGTAGTAACCATGGTATTCTGTGGTATTCGTCTGTAGAAGTGGTAAACAGACCACTCAGATCATCTTGATTATTCTATGGTGTCATGGATGGGGACTGTAGGACCGGACCACCACTGCTGCTGCTGCGTCTTACAAAGGGTGGTGTGTTTAGATTACATGCATGCATGTGGTTACTGTCACTGAAGACAGTCTCATCTGAGCTCTGACCACCAGACCGGTGTCCGGGTTTTTCTGCTTGTAGGAAACGAGCGTACTGAAGACGACATTAACTGTCAAATATATGTTAGTTATTTTACCATATTGGTCGCTGAGGATCTACTTCCTCTTGAAGAAAAACATCGTCAAGAGTTTGAAGAGCAGAGGATAGATGAACAGATACCCAAACCCTCGTCAGCCCTGGAGTCTCTTTGTCTTCTGTACACCCCTCTTTCTTTAGACACAGATACCCTCAGTGATATTACCTTTGGGGTTATTAGTGTGGTTTTATTATCCTCTTGTCTTTGTACTCTAGAGAAGTGGCTCTGTGATCGTATCAGACCAGTGTCTGTGTGTCTGCACTGCAAGCCTGAGCAGACTTTATATTGTCCAGTATAACAGATTTTACTGCAGGTGTCATTAACTTGCAGCACCCATTTTCAATTATCATCTTTTGTCACGGCCAAACCAGCATCTACCTCTCTGTCTGAAGTTGAACTCTCTGCTTCAATCTACTTCTCTGCCTCGTCGGCTTTCCTGCAAAACCCTTTAGTGTAAAAAGCAAAAGGTCCATGATTCTTTCTGTAACATGCTCCAGTTTTACTCCATGCTGTGGTGTTCATCTGCTGCATGAAACAAGCCAAAGAACTCTGAAAGTCTTATACTTTTGGGATACATCAAAACACAACCGACTATCTTCACATCATAGCTAGCTGGTCCCAAACGATTAGAACTTCCTGAGTACATGTTGCTGCCTTAACGCCTGACTGACCCACGTTTGAACTTGTGTCTCTGTTCTCCACTGAGTTCAAAGTCAAACCCTTTTCCTGTCCTGGTGCATGGATCCCCCCAAGAGAGATTCACTTATTGTGAGAACATGTGGTACCATGCTCAAGCATCTCTTGTGTGATAACAAAACATGCTAACGTGCAGACACTGACAGTGCTAGTGTGAAAAGGTTCCTCCGTACCTTTTCACCTGCACCCACATTCCCAACACGTACTGCAGCCATTAGAGTAATCAGGCTGAGTGAGGCCACCTGGGCCTAATAGGACACAGAGTGGAGCCTTCACTTATAGGTTGATTCAAACAGGTTTCATGGTTATTATTGGTAGTTTTTATTATGCTTTAGCTTCCCACTTTGAAATATCTTCATGCTCTGTTGCTGTTTCATCATTGGCTGTTGTTGGTATTGTTGTTCTTTGGCTTCCATCTCTCCCGCAATGGTTTGCTCCAACTAGGGCGGGGCCAAGAGAGGGATAAAAGTAAACTCAGCCGTGGTCTTGGGGGTAAATTGTTGGTTGTGGCAGATTGCTATTAGGCTGTGTTTTCTTTCAGTTTGTCTAGTCTAGTTGCTTTTTAATAATCTACCTGGGACTCCTGATTTTTGCTCTTTCGTGCATTTTCGTTTAATAAATCCACCACTTTATTTTTCCGCGTTGCATGGTAATCTTTCAGTTCTGCATTTGATGCAATTTAAGCCACTAGTCACCAATATAACTTCAGTCCAGGATATTCAATTACTCCTGATTTGTCGAAGTTTTCTGGTGCATAACAGAAAAACACAAAACCCTGCAGGGATCTGTTGTTGATTTGGTTAAAGATGACAGTTATACTGCAGGTTTATGCACAGGCTGAACAAAAGGACAAAGTTATTCTTGTGTTTAACCAAAAGCCTTACAGCTCCTTTCCGTCGTTAGAAAAGAATGCAGAGAAATATGAGCACATCTAAGACAGACATCTGAGAATTTTCCAGGAGACACAGAGAAATGAAAAATGCAGGCAGAAAAACACTTGGCAGCTTTTAAAAAATGAATCCTTTTCCTCCCTCCCCTCCCCTCTCTCTCCCCGTCCCTCTCTCTGGGCTTGGAAGCACTTGAATACAGAGTTCAGTGGATTGTAGCCGCTTGTGTGTAATGACTTCTGACAGCAGTGGAGACAAACTGAAGAGCACGTCTGTCTCTGCATGAGTATTTACAAATCTACTCCCGGGAACCGCATTCCTATTCTGGAAACTCTATTATATGCAAGTCGCCATGAACAACCGCATCTACAGGATGCATTTCCGGAGCTACTCCGTAAATGGAGGACAAGAAAAAGTGGCCTCGTATTTCCCTCAGAACAACCCAAAGACGCTTGCTACCAGAGTGAAGAATCAAAGTGATGTATTAGAGTAATTTAAGAGGTACAGTTTGGGGGAGAGCAGCAGCTGCTGGCTCCATCATACAGAGCTGCTGGCTCAACTCAATCTGGCCGTTGTTCTAGTCTGGCTACAACCCAACACTGATGGGATTTCTGCTATGCATTATGAAGTACTTCTTAAAAGTCAAGTGGAACGTGTGGGCAGGGTGTGTTCTTGAAATTAAAGCTTCAAAAAAGCCTAATGCATCAGTGTGTGCCTTGAGAAATGTGTCAAAAAGAGTGACAGAGCACCAACATCTACCTCTGGGACGTTGGAAATCTGTCTCAAAACAGTAAAAAAGCAAATATGATAACAAAGTAGAGAGTCTCATAAAGTGACTCCTAAATCTTAGAGAAAATACAACTTCATAACAGCATAAAAAAAACAAGTTCAAGTTCAAGTGGCATCCTCCAGTCTTGAAAAATGAAGCCAATGCGGAAGTCCAAAATCCTGCGTCGTGTCCACTTGAGGCTGGCTCCAGGAACACAAGAAGTCACATACACATGACTGGCTAAAAAGCCGTTTTTACAGCATAAATAAACATGTTTACAGCCTGTTACAAAAAACTAAATAGGTCTGATTAGTTATTGTCATCATGGGCACACACTGTATGGGGGGTGAATCTTTTCAAAACGGCTCCGTTTTGATTTTGATAACGATACGTGTTATCCATAGTTAGGCGTGTAGCTGCCCCGCCTCAGCTCCAGCTCTCAGCCTGTCGTTAGGTTGACTGAAAGTTAGGCTGAGACAGGATTTCCAGCATGGCGGCTGCTGCCGATGAGCCTCCGGAGCCCCCTGCAGGAACAGATGGCTGACATCACTTAGGCTTTGTCCATTAAGATTTACAGTCTATGCTTCAAACAGCTCATTTTAATGTTCTAAAGACAATGTGGGGCGTAGCAAAACACATCTTGATTGACATTAGCCTAGCTTAACTTTACAGTATTAGCACATGTGACCATCAGTGTTAATGTGCCATAAACGTTAACATCATTTGGCACAGTGTATTCCTGGCCTAACACCAGGTGTAAACAGGTGAAGAGCTGCTTTGTGACTTTTTCCATGTTTGGATCGCGTAATAAATTACATCACAAATATCAGAGCACAACCACGCCCAATTTGAATTTTAAGAACGTTTAAAGTTACGTTAATATAAATGATTCAAATTGGAATGTAAACTAACTTCTGACACTTTTTAGATGCTAATGTTAACTTTTGACCCTGAACTATTCAGTAAGAAGGTTACTGTATGTTTAGGTTTCCATTGGTTGTTAAGTGTTGTTTTCGGCTTAAGCAGTCTGTTCTCATGTCAGATCTCTTGTAGTTAATGGAGACCCTTGAGCAGTTCACCATTTGGGCTTTCTCTAACCTCCTCTTTGATGTAGCCTTAGATTGAGTCTGCAGTCGTCCTGTTGCTCTGGTATGCCTGCTGGATGACGTGGAGGGAGGGAGGGAAGGGAGGAAAGGGAGAGAGGGGGGTGTAAGTGTGGGTTGTTTGGCTAAAAAACTCCTCTGCTCTTGTCTTGACTCCTCTCTAATCTCTCTAATTGGAATCAGGGGGGGGTTCTAGGGGCCCCTGAGAGCTGCCAGATCTTTGTGGTCATGGTGTGGTGAAGTGACGGGGTCAGAAGAACAAAGTTGCCCGAATGAACGGGGGTAGTTTTGGTTTCTACACTTTCTTCTGTTGGCCTTAAGGCCCTTATAGAACCATTAGATGTTTGTTTACAGGGGTTCTTCCTCTTTAAAGTCCTTTTCTTGCTAATGTGTTTGTTAGAAAATACCGTTAACAAAAGGGAAAGTGCTGGATCATTAGGATTTACACCATTGTTTTGATAACACAGAATGTGTTCCTTCTTACATTCTCGTGTTGAACTGGTACTTTTTATGTAACCGTCTCCCATCATAACGCTTTTTACCATCATGTAGAAGCTATGCAACCACATCTCGTTATGTTTCCTGGTCAAAACGACGCCCTTGTTACTGACCGTTCTTGTTGCAGGGATGAGCTCTAATAAAAGAGTATTTGAAGTATCTCGAATCCAAAGTTTGCAGCAGAATTATTTAAAGCATGATGTTTAATGACACACATGACTCATGAACTATCCATAAAAGACTAGAAAAACAAACAAACAGTACAGCAGAAAACAGCCCAACATTGTATTTAACGATTATCTTCTGCCTGCAAAGGTGTAGGATAAACTGCAGCAGCATTTTTATCTCTATTCCCTCTGCAGATTATGCATGTTAGCACCACTTAAACATAAGAGAGCTGTAGTTATTTTTTGTGTTCTACAGTGTTAAATCTGCTCGTGGCCACTGTAGCATGCTTAATTAAAGGCAATTAAGCCTGCAGTCAAGCCTGGCTGCTGATTGGTTGACAAACAAGGTCACTTTGTTGTGTTTTTTCTTCTCCCTCTCTTTGTTTTTAGCAGACTTGGTGTCTGCTCTCCGTTATCTGGAACCTCACGTTCGTATTGTGTCAAATCACAAGCTTTCAGGTAAGAAGACATTCATTTTAGCCATATATGGTCGAGTGACGTGCCCCTGACTTTAGCATCTTCTTCAGGATAAATACCGAGCCTTTGGGACGGTCTGACAGAGCTGACTTAGCAAGACACTGTGTTACATGTTTGCTGTTAATGTCAGTTCTCCTCGTGAGTCATTCACAAAACTACTTCAACTTAAGCCATCCGAGTGTTCTGAATCTTTCTTGTGTGAAGTCAAGTATCTACAAATGTCCTCAACAACAGTACAGCAGAAAACAGCCCAACATTGTAGGCTAAACTATAACAGCATTTTCTTTTATTACCTTTGCAGAAAAGTCAGATCTGATTGTACCCGACCTAAAAAGCCTCTGCATGTTTCTAATAAGCTCCACGAGCAGAAACGTGCTCAAACTAGGATCAATATTGGAGATGCTTTTGAAAAATGGAGAGAGGTTAGAACGCAGAAAGGTTTACAGACCGATGCAGAGCTGGCTAAACACTGAAGCTTCAGTGTCCACCACATGGCAACTTGCGTGAGCATGAACTCTAGAGAGGAGGGGGTGGGGGGAGACAGCTCTCGCCAATGTTTTGAATTTGGACTGCAGTACCCATTTTAAACACTAGGCGTCAGAGTTACATATTGCTCCTTTAAAGTATATTTATAGAATATTTTACAAGTATAAATTTACCCTTTACTAGGAATAAGAGATATTTTTTGTTGACTTCATATTTAAATAACATGAAGGCCTATATATTCCTTCATATTTATCACAAATTTTTACCAACTTTTGGAGTGACGATAAACATATTGAGTCAACTGTTGTATAGCCTACATAAAGACTCAAAAAACCTAAAAATGTTTAAGGTAATTTTTTAAACAATATGTTTTATACAGCAAATTGTGGATTTACTAAATGTATGCCTTTTTCCACAAAAACAAATATGAGATACAAAAACATTTCCGATGTGTGATGACAGATAATAAACTGGATGTTACAAGTGCATTCTGCAGAAAGTTTCCTCAAACACAAAACAGCTTGCGTCACTGCTTGCGTGTGACGAAATAATCACAACAGTTTATCGAGCCAATCAGAAGTGGTTCTTGCAGTAACCTAGTCAGTCCATCACCACAGACTTCATCACAAAGCTGCTGTAGTCCGAGTGGATGCGGGATGGCAGCGAAGTGGACGAGTGACTTTTACGCTCAAGGACATATCGCTTTACTTTGGGAAGAGTTTCGGAAATAACTTCCTCCTTTGTTTTTCAGCACTTTTCGTCTTGTGTGCGCGTGCTGACCCACAGATCGGCTACGTGTGCACGTGAAGCCTTCAAAACGAGCAGGGACCGAGTTGATCTGTGACTTTTGAATCCACATTGAAACTTAATATGATGGACTTGTTATGGACATCATTGGTGACCTGCTTCGTACGTTGTGGCACCTCAAAGACCTAAAATCTAACATTATGACGTGATATGAAACAACCAGTGAGTAACCTTGCAGAAGCCCTAATGAATTCGAACGTATTTAAGATTTATTCTTCCTGGAAATGGCAAATCGTGCCATATTGATGGAGCGGGTGGTGCTTTTGATATGCAGTGTATTGATCCTAATCATCGGCTCATGTATCGGCTCTCCTAACCACAGTCGCCGGCTGGTCTGCTGGAAAGCCATCCTCAAGTGCCACGGAGAGCCGGAGTGCCATTACGCTTACGATCAATACCTCTACGCTTGCGCTTCTGTCATCAACGGGGAGCGTAAGAGGTGTCCCAGCCACTGCATCTCTTCTCTTATCCAGCTTAATTTAACCCAAAGTGGCCCGGACCTGGAGGAGTGCGACTGCGCCCTTGACCCGGTCTGCAGGAGCACCAAACAAGCCATCGAGCCGTGTCTGCCGCGGACCAGCAACATGGGCTGTACGGAGGCCCGGCGGCAGTGTGAGACGGACTCGTCGTGTAGCACCGCAATGAGGGATTATTTGTTTCAATGCAGGAAACTTTTCGGAGGGGAAAAGTGCTCGGATGGGTGCCGGAGAGTGATAGCGAACATGCGCTCCATACCTAAAGCGCAGCAGCTGGACACGTGTGTTTGTGATGGCACAGACAGGAACATTTGTGAGTACGTAAAAGTCAGCATGAAAACTTTCTGCTCGGATTCCGCTGATAGGTTCGCGGGAAGCGGATTTTCAGACTCTGAGGAGGATTCTGAGGATGATTACATCGATCAGGAGGATTATCAATACGTGGAGAACTCAAGTGACTCCATACTGTGTCAGACTCTGATAACTATACTTTCAACCACTTTGGTTTTTACGAGATTAATACGAGAGGTGATGCCTTAAAGTGCAGCTAGAGAGTCAGTTACTTTGAGAATCAACACAAATCAGAATCTGCCTTAAAGGGATATCTGGGGCTACAAAGTTAGTTTTCTTCTACTGATCTGCACATATTCACTCAAACCCTCCTGTCAAGATGATCCTGTTAGGATAAAATCAATAGTACAAGTTGCCATGTGGTAATGTGGTAAAAATGGCTATAATGAGTGCAGCTACACACTCTGTTGTCTTTAAAACCAGCAGAAACCACATCACAATCTGTCTTGAATTTAAACTTCAGGCTATACATTGTAGTTATCTTCTACTGATCTGCACAAATCCTCAAACCCCGCATGTTAAACGTTATGCTTTTAGGGTAAGATCAATAGTATCTGTTGCTAATGAGTTATATTTTTTTATAAAAAGGCTGTTTTTGGTGCAACTAGAAGCTCGACTGTCGTCCAAATCTGCAGAAATTACATCCAAATGTGTTCTGAAGCAACATTTCCACCTGTAAGACTCATTTTTTTGCTATAGATCTGCACAAATTGTCATGTTAAGCGCATGCAAATTAAGATTTGAGGATTCAATTCATAGCAATTGTTGCCTAGAAGTCATATATTGTTACACATTCCAAATTTTAGCCATCAGAAAATGTTAAATGGGTCTATTTTTTTGTATATCCCAGCTATATAAAGTTAAATTGTACAGTATATTGTAAAAAAGTGTTTTTGTATAAATATTTGTTTATGAGAGACGAGTTTTGCACTGTACCAGAAGGTGAGCCACCCTTTTTTTTACTGCCTTAAGACCACAGAGGAGGGGAAAATGTTCAAAGTGCCTAAAAAGTCTGGTTTTTATTCCCCATCATGTGACCATATCAGAGGCATGCTGTGAAAGCAGAGCAATTTTCCATCACCAGCTGTACACAGACTTCCTCCACAACCCCGTCATTATAAACCAAAGTTGTTGTAAGCCTCAGAAAATGTGTCTAAATCTCAGAGCAGGAAAAATAATGCAAGAGAAACCAGAGGAGGGACCCACTTGACCTTGTCAACATGGACGTTTGTGTAAAGTATGAAGTGTTGATTCTTGGAAACTGTTCAAACAGACGACAGATGAGAGGTGAACTCCTCCTCTCGGGGCGGATTTGCAGCACAAGAAGCGTTTGGTCAGTTTGTTTATCTCCCCCCCAATGTGTTTAAAGTCTTCACTGTGAAGACACACTGACAAAAAAAAAGAAAAAGAAATGGCAGCCTGATCTGGTGAGCGGAGATGTTAAGTGCCCGTAATGAACACACACTCCTCTGAATGTACATGCACGTCAAATAAATAAGAAGTTTAAATGATTATCTGGACGTTTGTGTGGCTCTGTCAAACTTTTCATGTGTAGTCTTTTCAGCATGAAAGATTTTTGTGTCACATATTGTTTGAAGAGGGGCTTTGGACTCTTGGTTAATATACAGGTATGTGCATCTTATTACGTTTAGAAGTATTCCATAAACATTTGTTCCCCTCCGATACTGATTCACAGTCTCATGACAAGTATTAGTCGATAAAGAGTGCATATTCCTTTAATTGTTGGCTTGAGCTTGTATATTTCTTTTCTAGTCTTCTGACCACTCAGAGCGCTTATACACCGCAGGTCACACCTACACATTCACACACTGATGGTAGAGGCTGCTATGTAAAGTATCCAACAGTATTAACATTCACACGCCGCCGAAGCAGCGGGAGCAACTTGGGGTTAAGTGTCTTCCCAAGGACACATCGGACATGTGGCTGCAGGAGCTGGTGATTCAACCTCCGACCTTCCCGTTGAAAGATGACTGACTCACCACTGAACCACAGCTCAAGGTGATAAACGCACTAAGATGTTGAAACTTTTCCAGCTTTAACTTGCGATACTCGCGGCTTAGCATCGTGCTTTTCTTGTTTGCTAACGTCACAATAATTTAACAGAAAACAATGCTTCTTTTTACATCTAAAACAGCTGGTGGCAGACCTAATAAGTATAGCTTTTTGTGAATGCTTTATTGAGATAAATTAAAAATTAAATTTTTTTCAATGAGGCTGACACTCTTGTTACCCAATCAGTGCAATAACTAGCGTACTCCTTAATAACAGCTGACAAAGCATTTTAGGCTGTATCTGTGATATTACGGATGATGCACCTCTGATTGAGTGCATTTAAACACTCTCTCACTAAATTGTGTTATTTGCTTGTCTGCTCATTTAAACAATCCAAAACAATGCCAACACAGCGCCCCCCCCCCCCCACTAATCATGCAGAACATGCTGAAGAAATCATACTTTTAGACGTTCAAGGTGCTTGTAGTTTACTGTTTTTTTAGATAAGGAGTTAAAATCTATGGAGGCCCAATGTGGACATACATCCAAATAGTTTCCTTTACTCCGCTTCTTCAAGATAATGAGTCATTTCCTCTTGTTCTCGCAGGATCTCGACTTGTGTATGTCATTATCCAGGGATAACGTTGATTTAAAGGGATGGGTGAATTTATCAAGGTCTTGAGAAAACTACCAAGAGGAACTGGTAATCAAGGGGAAACCGGTGTTCTTATTACGAGATAAATACATTGAAACCTTGTGTAAACATCTAAAATGTTTTTCCTGTTTATCTAGGAAAACTGAGTAAAATAAAATGTATAGATGCGCGTCTTCTCTGGGCTTCCATAGAAAACAACACTGAACATTTTTTTGGGGGGGGAAATCAATGGCACAAGTGAAATGCTGGGTACATGTGTGTGTGTCAGTTTACAAGCTCATGAGTCACTCAGCTCTCTCTGCACTCACAAAAAAGCCAAGTGTCTCCTCCTGCACTTGTAATAATGGGTCTTGAAACCATTGATGGCAGCCATGTTGCTTTTCAGGGGGGAAAGAGATGGGCCCTCCAGCCCATTGATTGGAGGAGAAGTCGAGTGGCACCTCTATTATGGAGATCCCAAAACACACAATGGTGCAGCGGTACAATGTGGGGGCACTTCATTCACTCTTTTTTTCCTGGCTGTCACCTCTTTTCAGGGGAGTGGGGGGAGTTAGGAGGAGACGGCTATCTGAGAGGAGGACGGAGGAGTTATGTGTGTGAACGCTCGGCTTTTATTGCTCGCTTTAAGTCCTGCTGGGAGTCTGTCTACAGATACATTTTTATGTGCAGGTCATGTTCTCTTAAAACTAGATGCCTAGTGGTTCTGTTATCGTACTTTTGCACCCTAAAAAGTTTAAAAAATCATGAGCCATTAGGCTTTAAACAGTCTAAAAAACAAAAAATCATAAATCCCACAATGCCCGTGATTGTTAAAAAATACCAACAAAGCAATGTGGGGAACCATTTCTGGGCTTTTGTTACGAGAAGCAAAAGCCTGTCACTGTCACTTTAAGAGAGCCGGCCCCTGCTGCAGCCATTAATAATTGTAATGCCTTTTTATTATTGTTGGGGATAATGAAGGGATGAGGATCATATGGGGGCCCCAGACTATACTTTGCCCTGAAATGTTTTCAATTAACTTTTGGCACCAGAGGAAAATAGGAATGTTGTGTTTTTTTTCCCATGCTGAATCCGAAAAGAGGCGACTTGGTCTTTTGGTGCGGGGGACCAGAACATCATTAAAATTGCCTCATCATAACTCAAAGTGTTGCTTGGCCGACCTCCCCTCTGCCCCGCCCTGAACCCCTCCGTCCTCTAGGTTACACTTAAAACAAACACGCAGCCTGGGATAAACTTGATTTTGTTGGTTTTACTCACTTTGTTAATGTTCCTCGGTCATGAATTCACTTATTCTCCACTTTGTAGGTACATGGCTCTCTGTGTGTAATGTTTGCAGTGCCCATTATTCCCCTGAGTGCATCATGGATTTATGGCTCCTCTTGCATAAACACCTAAATCATAACATAACCTACAGCCTTTTCTGCAAGATCAGCTCCTGCCGAGCCTGTTTAGAAACTGTCAATCTTGCAATAAAACAAACTTCTTCTACTTAAGGTCAATTCATGTGACCTACGAGTAAAATGGAGTTAATAAAAAAGTTTAGAACAGACATGGGAGGGAAAAACAAAGTGTCAAAGATAAGTCTTTTTACATTAGAGACCCCGGATCGAAATGGAAAGATCTTTTGGTGGGATTGTTTTTATAATATAAGAATGAAGTTAACAAATGCAAATATCAGCCTTCATCTCTTCCTTTTTCAAACTGTGTCAAAGCTGAATGAGGCATCTTGCTCGTATACAGCAACTAGTTTCCAGAAGTGGCGCTTAGGGGCATTACAAGTCAGCCGGCGTTGACTACGCCATCGACTACGTCACCGTGGGGGATCTCATTACAGTCACGGACCGTGCACGGTCCCAGCGCGGTCGAGGTCCGACCACAGAAATAGGGGAAGTTTTTGGTGGCTTCATCTGGAGATACAGGAACAGCAAAATAAAGACTCATTTTCTGATACAGTCGGTAGATCTGTAGCTGATATGATATCTTAGCTTTAGATTTCTTTGTCTATGCTCGTCCAAGTGGCTGAAACAAGTTGTTTGTCTCTTTGTCTCACTGTGTGATCTACTGTATTTGTTGTCGCCAATTTGATGTGTGGTGTGGTGTGTGTGGTAAGTCAGGTAAACATTGCTCCCGCTGCGACGTCACCCGTGCACCTCGTGCCTCACCTCGTGTTTATTGTCACGTTTTTTCATATACGAGCTTGTTTTTTACACCCGGCTTTTTGTAGGTGTTTTTAATGTAAATGATTGTTAATAAAGAGTTAAACGAATTCCACGACAGACATTGTTTTTTACCCACCATGAGTTGGAAAGACTTCAGATTCAGATACACGTATGCATCATCACTTTGTAATACGACACACGCATGGTTTTATGTGAAGCATTCTTTAGTTTACAAGAAGCGCTGTCTCAAGGTCAGCAGAATGGAGAACAACAAGAGAACATGACTGAAGCTTTACTGACTTTGTGGTTTATTTAGAGTCGTTTTGGTCTAGTAGACACTCCTGGAGTTCTTAATTTTGCAAGGTGCTGATCGATTATACGTAGGGTGAGCATTAGTCTTGATTTGACTGGGACCGTCCCGTTTTCAGGCGCCATGTCCCGAGTCCCCACAAATATCTACAAACACTAATATGTCCCGGTTTTGCACAGACCCTGTCCTGGTTTTAACCAACCAAAACAACACACCATGCTGACAACACTGATTTGTCTGTAAATATGTAAATCAGTGTTGTTACAAAGGCTGTTGCTGTTTTAACCAATAGAGAAACGTCACTAATGCACCAAGAGTCAAAGTTTGATACTGATTTGTCTGTACATGTGTCAATCAAGCTCAGGTTTGCAGCTGTTGCTTAGCTAGCCTAGCTTATCATGCTAACTGGACCTGCTGCGTAACGACAGGTAGGCGAGCTGTCATTCCTAACAGGAAGTCAGCGTTTTCCAAAACGCTCCAGGAGAGTTACAGCTTCCGTTAAAAAAGTACCAGCCAATGATTATGCTCTGTTTTGCACAAACTGCAAGTGTCCATTTTCAGTCTTCCACGATGGAAATGTCGACATACAAAGCAGTATTAAAACGAGCAAACACAAACTGAGGGTTCAGGCTGGAAGTAGCTCTGTTACGACGTACCTCAGTGAGGCAAACGCCGCTGACAACCAACTTAAACGAGCTGCTCAGGAGGAAGCCCTTGCCTACCACCTCGTGTGATCAGTGCAGGTCACCCATCTGTGGATCGATACATGAGGGTTTGTGGAAAATATGGTCGCCCTAATTATACATCATGTCCATGCTCTGTACCTGTGCTTGTGTACCTGTTCCTGTACCTCGTGCATGAGCGACCGTACCGTGCCAAAGCACACCACTGCCAACTGCAACCAGGGCCAAGGAAGTCATTTACACTAAAAACTGGACTTTGGGGGTCCAGACAACACTTGACTAAACTTTGGATGTTTTGAATCCAGCAAAGACAAGTATAAGGTCATTAATTCAAATCTTTGAACTTGTCCCTGGATGCTCGAGGGTTACTCTTCAGTTTTAACCCAAAATAAACAACTTTAGCAAAAGAAAAGCAGAGTAGTAAAACCCCGGTGACCCACAGTAATTGGAGGTTTAGGGGGTGGACTTGAGGAAGGCAGTACCCTGAGCTTTAAGAGAGGTGGGAAAGGTGGAGGAGGGGTTGATTTATGATTGAGGGTTCATGGGGGAAGGGGCTGTGCTTGGGTAAATGTCAGGGATTTCGAGCCTCCCTGAATAATGATGCAAAGAAGGAATATTTAATCTACCAATCGGATCCACTCTCTCGGCCATGCCTGGGTAGGAATTGTCCTCCGGTTACCTCCCCTGATCCCCCCTTCAGCCCGGCCTGGGAGCAGGGGTGTGAAGTTTGAAGGCCCGGGAGGAGGGAGGGAACACAAAACATAGCTGACAAGGGGCATAACTTCATTTCCACGGTGCTGGGACAGCTGTGTGGAGTAATCTGCCGTGGCAGCCCCTTAAAACTTCAATGCCTTTAGTGACCCGGGGAAGAGGGGAGGGGGGAAACTCCAACTGTGTCGAGGCGTTTAGGAGTGCGAGGGGGGGCTCCTTTCACACCCTCCAAAGGCTTTTGTTGTAAAAAATATCCCTCACCTCTTTTTCACTGAATGCAAGGACTATATGTTTATGAGAGGAGACGACAATAGCTCCTGTTGGAGACCTAGAATTCATTTTCTAGCTTGTGAAAAACGTTTTAAGGTTTGAGTTGAGTTTTTCAAGAGAAAATAAAGTGCAATTTCCCTTTTTGACAACTTTCTCTTTTTTTTCTTAAAATAAATATCTAGATTTTTTTAATGGCTGAGAGAGTCTGAAAATTCAAAATTAGAATTTTGCAACTTATCTGTAAAAGAAGTCCATGTTTGTAGTCAAATAACAGATTTTTTAATATCCTATTTTCTTATTTAAAAGCTTGACTGAGTTTTTCTTCAGCCAGCTTATGAGTTAACAGGTTAAATCTTAATCACATTTGTAGGTTCAAATCAAAAGAAGAAAAAAAAGCCAAAATAATTTGCAGATGTTTCCTCCCACTGGATTGGATTGGAAATCCAGCCTCTAAGATGCCAGTGTTAAACATTTCTCAAACTGATTTCATTCAAAATAAATATTCGAGTTGTTAATCAGTTTATAGTTTGAGTCAACATAAGTACAAAAAAAGGTATCAGGCAGTCCATCGATGCAGAGGGGTTCATTATTTGGTGCTAACTGTTCTGTTGAAGGCTGAAGGAAGAACAAAACATTTTAGCCTAAGATAATGGCCCGAGGCTGGGTCGCTGTCCGCGGTGAATGGGGTCTCCCTGGAGCTCAATAAGGTCCCAAACTTTTACTCCATTATGCTGACAACCTAAAGGCCAGGGGGTCCCACCCCCAGTGGTTACCTCTCAAGTATGCATTCATCACCCCCCACTGCACACACACACACACACACACACACACACACACACACACACACACACACACACACACACACACATGCGCACACACAGATACGTGCACATACACACACACATACACACACACGTGCACGCTCTCACACACACACACATACGCACACACAGATACATGCATACACACACACACACATACACACATGCACACACACAGATACGTGTGCACACACACACACACACGCACACACACAGATACGTGCACATACACACACACATAATCTGAGGAAACTTACTGAGAGGAGTAAGACGTAGAAGATGTGATGTAAATGTGAGATGTGTAAGATGTGATGAAAAATGTATTGCCCTGATGTGTTAAAATATAACGGTCGAATAACTGCTGTGACATTTGCTAAAGAACATTGTTCCAATCGCACCTCGCCCACTCATATCCTGTTGATCAGAGGCCTCTGCATGACCTTCTGCTTTTACAGGAAATCTCTACATGACCTCCTGCTTATCTTTGAATTAAGGTACAGGAAATGTCTCGACTTTGATTAGCGCCAAACTCTTAATCTGCCCTAAAACCAAGCGGCAACCTCCGGCCTTGAAAAATGACGCCAATGCGGAAGTGCAAAATCCTGCAGTCCCTTGAGTGTCCACTAGAGGCTGGCTGAAGGAACACCGGAGGTCACATTCACACAACAGCCAAAAAAGCATAAATTAACATGTTTACAGACTGGTACAAAAAAGAAATAGGTCTGATTAGTTAGCCGATGAGCCTCCGGAGCCCACTGCCGTAACAGATGGCTGACGTCACTCAGGCTTCGTCTATTAATATTTACAGTCTAATCTACAACAGAGTTTGTCTATCTCCACCCCTCCCCTTTGATAAAAAGTGTGTTTCCCCTTTACCTTCTTCCATCTCTCTCTGCAGACTGATATAGTACTCTGTATTGTTTGCTCCTTCTTGCAAGAATAAAGAACACAGAGAGACAGATCATTGTTCGAGAAGATTCATTTCCACCTGGCATTCAATAAATATTTTCCTCCACTACAGTGAGACCAGAGGGGCTTAAGCGGCTCAGGTCATTTTAAATTAAATTCAGAAGGTCCTACATTAAACCCAGAACTTTTAATGTCATGGTTAATCTGTGTATTTTATAACCAACAGATTTCTCATCAGAAAAAGTCTCCCTTTAAAATTAAATGTAAGCACATTTCCCTTTCACAGGTCTGTGCACATTCCTAAATATTGTGCAAGGCTGTAGCAGCACGATCACTGGTACTGTTTGTTTAACTGGGCCTCTGGCACGAGGATCTCCACTCATGCCTGCAGTGTTGGCGCTAAATGACGGAGTTTAAATCCATGAGCAAACATGGAAATAAAAGGCTTTAAGCTGAAGCGAACGCCCAGTGTGAGAGCAAACAGTCTATTATTCAGTATTTGTCCATCATGTAAATCCAAGAGATAGACAGTTAATCCATAGATACTGAATTTCTTCTTCATTTGCAACATTCAAGCGAGGACAGTTTAGCACGGATGGACACTATCATACCTATTGCAGTTTTCAGGTTGCATCTTGCCCTGCAGCCTTCGCTTTTGCACTCGAGGAAATGCAGTTTTTTTTTGCACTTCAAATGGTAAATGGACTTGAGCTTGTATAGCTCAAGACTTTTCTAGTCTTCTGACTACTCAAAGCTCTTTTTACACCTACCCATTCATACACATTCATACGCCGCAGACGAAGCAGCGGGAGCAATTCGGGGTTAAGCAACATGTTGCTGCAGGAGCCGGGGATCAAACCCTTGTACACATTGTTGCTTTAAGTAGATGCTTACACCTCTCTTTCCACCGGCTCCTTCCTTCCATCCCACTATGGTCAGTTCTGCTTTCAAAAAACTTGAGGCTACAAAATGGAATTCCACGAAACGCTGGATATCGTCCAAGTGGCTCACTTTCTAAACACAGCATGGTTTCTGCTTATAGGTATGTAGATTTAGAATATGCAGAATATCCTTAACCACTCCATTAAAAAAACATGTGAGTCCTTCAGCTTGTTACATGAAGTAAAAGCCAGGGTCGGCAGCAACTACTTGTACAAGCAGCAGAACGTTTTACAAGTTATAAAAGCCACAGAAGACAGCCGTCTAAATTTGCATTTGGATAACTCCCTCATATTTTAACCAGGACACATGCACAATTCTTTCTGAGCAGATAAAAGTACAATATGAGATGTGAGAGTTTCATCCAATATTTGCGTTGGCATTGCAGCCCCGTCTCCAGTATGAAGACAAACACCGCATAAAGGTTCTCCTTTTGTTTTCAGTCTCGTCTGCAAAAACAAGAGATCCAAATTTACTGAAGAGCCTTCCACAAAAAATACGCTGCAGCTCGAGAGAAGTACATTAAGCAATGCATACATAATGTCGTCCTTTATGTTGTGTTTATGTCCAACACCTTCAACTCTCCCGTGTGTGTCTCTCCATCCTGCTCAGCCTCATCTGGTTCTCGTTAGCACAGCACGGCCAGCTGGAATGCTTTTAAAAATGAGTTATTTGCCCATTAATACATACTTCAGCCTGACACTATTTTAAGAGTGGAAAAACACAGGGTTGTTTGTGGTCAGAGAGCCAAAGTTCTTTTAGATCTAAATATAAGTCTGATTAATGATTAAACTGAACATGCTATTTTGTCTGTTCGGGGTGCAGTAGGCTGCAACAGAGCACAGACGTCTGAGGAAGAAATGATAGAAGATACTTTTATGGTTCATTATTGTATAAAAGTGGGGCAACAAAGACAGAACGCAAAGAACTTACAAGTTGTGCTTTTAACAGACGCAAAACCCAATAATTTGGGGTCCCGGGCTGCATGAGCAAACACAAACCTCCGACTTTTTCAACCAGACTTTACCTGGAATATTTACAGCCAGCCCCCTGGTGAAATGTTCCGCCTGAAGTCGGGGTGAGCCAAGTGAGAACGCAGCAGGAAATATTCAGGAAAATTCACCTCGAGTGAGCAGTAGGGGGCGACGGCGTATCCTGCGACTGGTGTGATCTCCTCACATGTTCGTTATGGTCTCTGCTCTCTGTTATGTTCTACTTCACTCTTTTAGTGATATGGTGAATATGTCGATCTACACAAAGCTTTCATATAGTGCGTTCACACTTGCAGGAAACATTTTTCACTTTATCCTGAGTTTCTCCTGCCAGACCCCTAATATTTTATCCCCAATAAGTCTGGGTAGGCTAATGTGAGATCACAGCAGGATATAATCAGGAGAATTAACCTCCAGTAAGGGGGCTGGTGACATTTATATACTGTGACTGCTGCACGGTGCATCGACTGTATTCACGCGACCGCTACGACACGTAATTAAACTGCTGCATTACGTTTTCTGTTCACCAGTATGTTATTCTCCGCTCTTTTGTTGATAGTTTGATTCTGTTGAACTACACGTGGCATTGATATGAAGGCAAATATTCTCATAATAGCATCGTATAGCGGACTCTGCGTTGTGTTTTTTACGTCAAGTCTTACCTCAGCCGACCCCCCTGCCACCCCTCCCGAATGAAAGGGATAGTCTCCCTGCTGTGAGGTGCATGCGTGAAAACGGCTAAGAGCTCAAACTTAAGAAGCAGCGGCGTTTTTTACTTATACAAGAAAGTGTACAGAATACAGGGGGGGACTTTGACTTCAAATCTTTATTAAAATGATTATAAATAATGTCAAAAAAATGTGTAAATGGAAAATTAAGATCATAACTTTTATGATGGGGAAATTAAAATGACTTTCAGCCAAATATTTGTACATATTTACATTTCAGGTTGATTACTCGGACTTCACAATCACAAAAAAAAACTAGAAATGTATGACCTGCATTATCCATTACCAACCTGCAGGGGGCGCTGTAAAACACAGTAGGTTCAGGTTGTACGTGTGTAAATGGAAAAGAGAGTTGATATATTTTCTGTTTAGCAGTATTCATCACTTCTGGTATCTCCTCTGCACTCAGCTCCAGGCAGCCCGTCTGTGTTACAGGTGCGTGTCCGTGTGCGTACCCCTCCACTGCAGTTGGACCAGTAGGACCAGCATGACCAGTTACCTTCCTCATTAACTGGAGGTTTTGGAGCTGCAAAGCATGGTCCAAAATTAACCGTTTTTTAAAATAAAAAGCTTTGCTGAAATATGTTAATTTATCAGTTTTTGTCTTACCTGGTGGGTTAGCTTTTTCACCCTTGAAATTCTGGCAGCCCAAGCCCTCAAACAGGTGAGGACACAGGCAGATACACTTTCCGTCCAGCAGAGTCAAAGAACCTCCGTTATGACAAGGCTTACACTTGCACACATTGTACTCGGCCACGTAGTCTGCTGTGGCCTTCTTCAGGTTGGTTATCCTGGAGTTAGCGTCTGGAATATTGGGAACTAAATTATAGATGGGATCAGGCTGTGGAAAGAAACACACAAGGAAACATAAGGTACTGGTTTTGATCCAAAACCTTTTTTGGGGGTTGTATTTCTATAAATGTAATAGATTTTCGGTAAAAATCATTAAATGCCTATAAGGATAAGCTAAAGCATCAGCAAAGGGATAAGAGCTTATTGAAGCCTTACAGTGGTTCTAACTCCTGAAATTCCCTGAAATTGTCAGTGTGTGCTGCATGTGTGAACGCAGACAGACAAATATTTTACTACTTCACTCTGAATTTGTGTCTAACAGACCCTGAGTACATTTTCCGCTTGACGTTTGGGTGATCTGATGTGAGAACTCAGCAAGAAATCGAAGGAAAAGTCACCGCAACTGTGTGGGTGGAGCAGGTGACGTTTGTATCCTGCGACCGGCACACGCACATAGAGTGAATGTCTGCGACCCGGTCAATTAAAATGCTTCATTTTGTTTTCTGTCTGCCAATAATTTCTTCTCCAGTCCTTTGTTGATATTGTGATTGTCAAACTACACATAGAAATCAAAGAAATGATATTCTCAACAAGCAACTCAAGGAGATTTCAGGGGCTGTCTGAAGTTTCTCGAAAATGTCATATGTGAAAACAGCATTAGTTATCAGTACTAAATAAACATCGCACAAATTTGTGTTTGGTAGATTATTTCTTTGTTGTAATGCTTCTTGGCAATAAATCCTTTGCCATTGGAAAGCCTGTTTATTTCCCTCTGCTGCTTATCCCACAAATGCATACATGCATTTGTGGGATAAGCAGCAGAGCTGAGTATGTGGGTTGCACCCATGAAAAACTTGCCAAAATCTTCTCTGCCAAGTTTATCCTGAGCCAATTAACTGGAAAAGTGTAACTATTGACCCACTGGTGATGGTAGATGAAAAGACTGGGAATCAACAAATTCACTGAGATCCATTCTCTTGATATCGTGAATGTTTGTATAAAAAATCGTAGAAACCCATCCAATAGTTGTTGAGATTATTGCAGCCTGGTTCAAGTGTCAAGTCTGCACATCCAGCAAACAGTCTTGACCTTTCCATGAGGCTAGCATGGCTAAGAGCATCGTCATCATAAAGTAATGTTGGTGTTACGTAACCAATCTGTCAGTCCTACCTCACTGTTAATCAGTGCGGGGGCCGCAGCAATGGTCCGGGCCCAGTTTTGATACGTAGCGATGTCCATCACGCCTTCCCGGTTCAATTTCGCCCTCATAGCAACGGCACTTTCCAGAGTTCCTCCTTTAACTGATGTCATCACTTTATCCACCACTGCTTTGCCGAAAACTTCAGCTGTGCAGCAAAAAGAGAACAACTCACTAAGAACTGGAACATTAACGTACAGCTCTGTCACTGTATGTGTGCAGAATTTCAGAAGAAAAAAGGGGGAGGTTTTATTTGTACATCCAACAACCTGTGAAGAGGTTGTGTAGTCACTCGAGTCTGCAGTTATTCGTATCATCTTCGCCAAAGGGCAGAGCAACTGTATTGTGTGCATCACTCTGCCTGACCAACATTTGGTTTCACAACACTATATTGCAATGTAATATCTCAGAGTGGGACACAAATGTTACGCCGTTGCAAATTTGGTGTACACGTACAATGACGGCGCAGCTCTTTTTGCCGCTGTTCCAGACTCGCAACGAAATATGTTGTAAAGAGATTAAAAAATGGACTTTACTTTTCTGGCCATTTTTTCCTGCCTTTACTAGAGTCATAAATATTGGAGGGAATACAAATCTGACTTCATAGGTCACCTATCCCCCCCTTCTTTCTTCCCAGAGCTTCAGCAGATAATAATAATAATGATGATAATTTGTCTTAGAATTAGGAAGGTGATTAGAAAAGCATACCTTCTACTTTTGATGTTACGTCATCACAGTCGTCACGTGACACCTTTCCTTTCCCATCAGATATCTCCGTGGTACCTAAGTCCACCGTGATGCCTAATTTGACGCATTCTTGAATCTTTCGCTCAGTCAGATCTGCAAGAATCATGAAGCTTGGAGGATGAGTTTCCAACATTTTTTGAACTTATTCAATAGTGACAAAAAACGGAAAGCATACTTTTTGCCTTGATGCTGTCCTGGTTGAGAACGTAGATTAACTCATACTCGCCGCCAGACTTCCCGTTTTTGGTGTAATGGGTCCCATAGTCCTCCAGAAAAGCAAAATAAATACCCTTTTCATACTCCGAAGGCAAAGACTTGACATGCTGCACGAACTCCTCGGCCACTTGGAGCTGATGGGAGCGCATTCTGTAGGTGCTTAGCTGTACTTTTCCTTTTACCCGCATGAAGCTCTTGTTCTACATTTACAAGGGACAAGAAGCAAAAACAGTCACAAAAGTGCCTTTTTTAGTTTGGTTAATCTTGCAATGCGTGCCATGAACCACTCATTAGTCACAATGTGATTATTCGGCTCTGACTGAAGTTTACCTTGATGTTGGAGTACTCCGAGACCTCCTTTATCATAGTCTTCTTCTGATATTGACCACCTAAATCCACACCCACAGAAACATTAGACAGAGACGCCTCGCTTGGGTTGAATTTGAAGGAAAGTCCAGCATCAACTTTAACAGTCATCTCTCTCAACAGTTCCCTCAGGAGGCTGTGTGTGTCTTCATAGATTTCTCTAGAGACGGTTTCCTCCACTAGAGTCTGGAAAGGCAGAGGGAGGTAATCGTTTTGTTTCACAAACACACTAATGCAAATGCACACAGTGAATGCATCATTAGGATTAAATAGGTAGAGATAACTATTGCTGACCTGATAGTTGAGCACACCAACGTTCCAGGGAAGCCTGTCGTCTCGCCCAGTGTTTGGATTCCTCACTCGATCACACCTCCCGTTGAAGTAATCATTGTTGAAGGGGTTCATTCGAGGATCTGCACCCAAGATGTTGATTCTGGTGAACAGAGAGGGACCACTTTTAAAGGGCACATATTCTCCTCCTTTTCAATCAGTCTAAATAAGTCTCTGAAGTCCCCAAAACATGTGTGTGAAGTTTCTTGTCCTAAATCCACTCTGATCCTGTATTTGATCATGCCTATAAACCCCTCTATTTCAGCCCTGCTCAGAACAGGCTGTTTCTGTGTCTGTACCTCTAAATGTAAATGAGCTGTGTCTGACCACGCCCCTCTCTGGAAGGGCTTGGGTGGCTCCGGCTTTCTCGCTCCATGTCCTTTTGTTCATAGTGAGAAGGCGGACTCAGAGGGCAGAACAAACACCTAGCTGTGGGAGTGTCACACACCTGGGGGAGGGGTTACTGCCCTTTGTGATGTCACAAAGGGAAAATCTCCAAACTGCCAATTTGAGAACACATTTTCTGAAAAGTGGAGCAGGCTAAAGACAGAGAGAATGGACTTTTCTCATAATTTGGGGGCAAAGTGTATTTTGCAGAATATGTGACCTTTAAGGTTCTATAAATTAAAGCTATTCAGATGGAGATCAGACCTTTATTCTTTACAGCTACAGCGTAAGACTAGCTCTATTCTCCATGACTGTTCTCACCCCTTAAATGGTTAAATGGGGAGTTGCAGCTTATCCGCTCCTGCTGTCAGTTTGTTGCTGCAAAGGGGAGAACAAAGCGCTTTGTATCTGCAGGTAAAGCACTACTTAACAAATCTAGCACAACATGATGCACTTTCATCGTGCCAGGATATTTTGAACTTTGGAGTGGGTGTCTGTGTAAGGACCTGATGCAATCGACTATGTTTGTTTTATTGTATTCTGTCTGCTCTTTATAACCTTGAATTTGCAATATTTGTACTATGTATCTTTGGAACGCTCAATCTCCTGTCTGCACCAATACCAGGTACCAATAAAGAAACCTTGAACCTTGAATATAAAGGTTTAAAGAGAGTGTCCTAGAGCGGTTCAATAAGACGCTCTTCACTCTTACCCATATCCTGCTGTTCTGCCTTGCTCATTGCTCTCCACTACTGATGACTGACATGGTTTACGGATAGGATCGCAATCTTCATCTGATCCATCCTCACAGTCGTAGTCCCCATTGCACATCAATCTTTTCTTGATGCAAGTGCCTGTGTAAAGATTGATGTTTAATTGATAGGTTTACAATGATAAAAAGAAACATACTGTAAAAGAAGTTGAAGTACCTGACTCGCACTGGAACTCTGAATCGGAGCATGCAGGTGGAGGTGGTTGACCACATGCAGAGTCCGTTATACAGAACTCCCTGTCCCCTAGGGATCCCTGACAGGACTCACCATCAAACTGACCAAACACTTCAACACTTCGAGAACGCCTCTGAAAATCACAAATGACGCGTTAAAAGGAGCAATATGTAACTCTGACTCCTAGTATTTAAAGTGGGTACTGCAGTCCAAACTCTAAACATTGGAGAGCGCTGTTTCCCCCCCTGCCCCATGTGGTGGACACTGAAGCTTCAGTGTTTAGCCAGCAAAGGTAAGAAATGTGTGCTTGGTTCTTCCTTCGCTTCGCTAGCTAGGTGATAAGCTTGTCACTAAAATAGTATGTAAAGTATCAATCATTAAGGTAGCACAATACTCTGGATGGTACTGCCATGGCACCCTCTAATGCACTGTGGTGTGGACTATGGCACCTCACCATGCCGGTACCATGGGACCCAATTGATTGTAATAATTTGCTGTACCATGGTAACGGCCCATCTGAGGAACCATTGTAATATCCGGGCTTCTGCAGTTAGGCAATGTGGTATGTGTGCCATAGTAATATGGTATACCATGGTCAACTTTCTTATGGGCCATTTTAATAAACTCACTCTGCTTTTGGTGCACGGATCACAAGAACTCCACTCTGACCAGCGGCTCCAGGCACAGTTCACTGCTGGTGGATTTGGAAGTTCCGCTCCCCTGAAACACCAGTATTAATGTAAATGCATTTTTGTCCAGTTAAAAATGTGTACACATTTTAAAAATGGCCTCCTTGTTGTTTTGCAAATTAAATAGAAAAACGACTTACATTCCTTCTCCAAAGAGCGCCACAGTGAGACACAGGCCACAGAAGCCCAGCTGAAGAGCCACCTCAATCCTCATCCTGGATCTTTGACGAGACAGATAGTGTTGAGTGTCTGCTGCCCCTCTTTAGCCTTTTAAGCGACCTCTCTGTCAATTATTATCTGACTCCAAAATGTTGTTGTCATTAACGTCAGCAGTTTGGATTTCAGAAGCAGCCATATTGATTTGGTGCTGGGAAACTCCCAAACAAGAGATGACACAGTTAGAATATTTTATATAAATATATTCACTGCAGCTCAGTTATTCAACTGCTATCTTACATATTCTCTAACCTTTTTGTTTAGGTTACGTTCTTCTTATGTTGTTGAACCTGCTTTTATTTTTGATCAAAGTCCGTAGCAGTACTTTTTAGAGTTAACTTTAAGATCTCACTGCTGACCTTTAAGGCTTTTTATGGTCTTTCTGTGATATATATCTGACCTCCTGGTCCAACATGAGCCAGTACGCGGGCGGACGTTTCCCAGGCAGAGGTCTTTTATGTGTTACTGAAGCACGGCTGAAATCGGAGTGACAGAGCATTCACAGTCGAAGCCCCGAAGCTTCAACCACCTCAGTGACCAACTTTAAATATCTTCTTAAAAAGTACCTTGATCAGAAAACGTCAGCTGTTTGCTGACCATCCTTTTGTTGGTAACTCTGTAATGGTAAATGGACTTGAGCTTGTTTAGTTATTTTCTAGTCTTCTGATTCCTCAAAGCATTTTTACATCGCAGGTCACACCTACACATTCACACCCTGATGGCAGAGGCTGCTGTGTAAAGTGACCATCAGAATTCATATACATTCATACGCCGCTTATGAAGCAATGGTAGCAACTTAGAAGTGTTGCTGAAGTGTCTTTCCCAGAGACACATCAGACAGGAGCTGCAGGAGCTGGGGATTGAACCGAGAGACAACCTACTCTACCACTGAGCCACAGCTGCCTTGTGATTTCAAGAGGTTTACTGCTTTTACGTGTCTACCGTAATTTGTTTTGTGCTTGTTTTTATCCCCCCTTAGTCTAGCCAAGAACTATCTGAGTTATTTCACTAATCAGAGACTGTTTGTTTCCTTAAATCCCATGTTTCCAGGATTATGCAACCTTTCAGTCCGGTTAGGAGCAAAGCAGAGCAAATATTTAAAGAGGGCTGCTCTTTTGTGTTTGTGTTGTAATCCACTGCCCGGAAACATCCAAGGTACATTCAGGTCGTCATCAGATATTGGGAAAGTGAACCACAGGACTGAACCGCAAAAACATTTAACTGTGACTGCCAACATCTAAGATGTTTAAAAAAACGGTCATGTGCAGTGATAGGATTTGTCCTGCACAGGTTTGTTTGTTGAGTGTGAAGTGCAGCTCTTTGCCCACAAGATGGCAACATCGAACAGATTACAGCAGTGTCGTTTTGTGCGTCCATGATTTAAATACTCTTAATGTCAAGGGTGAATGAGTGCACAAACATAAAAAACACACCAGTTTAAATGTATACACTTGCACTTCTTCCTCCTTCAAGCCAAACTCTGTTTTCTTTAATGAATATAGTTAAGCAGGTCTTGCACAATGCAGAGGAAGTTTTGCACCTAATGATCTGTCATGTGATCTCAGAGGCTTTTGCTGAGTCTGCAGTACTTTGTTCTTCAAAAGGAGGGAGTGCGGGGAGTATAAATTACAAAAGAAGCAACACAGAACCAAGAAACTCTGGTGAATTTAACAGTCGACTCGGTTTCTGGAGCACGATATAATTAGCTTGTTACTCATGATCAGGTGAATCATTTATTAACGGTCACAGAGGTTGAGCAGTGTTTAAAAGGCTGCTTTTTTTATCCATCTGAGAGAGTGAAACTGATGTTGAATTCCTGAGTACGTTCTGCTGACTTAAACAAACACAGTCTGACTTTTCCCTGATGTCTCCAGAGACGATCTGGGGGGCTGCCCTGTCCCGCTTCTTCCCCCCCCCCGTATCTGCGAGTGGAGCAGAGGTAGTCTCAGGGCTGCGTGGTCATGGCCCGTTAAAGAGCACAAATATGTGCTGAGGTCACCACTTTTAGTTTCCTCCCAGCTTTCTCAGGAAACCAGAGGGTAGGTGAGGTGCTTGGCCAATATTTCTCCTGACTAGAAAGACTTCCTGTTTTTTTCAGAGGGGAGGATAAAAACTGTGTGGAAACACTTGTTGAACAGCCTGTTGTCCTGCTTTTACTGTAATTTGCACCCTATATCCTGAAGAATTTCATCACATTCAGCACAATATGACGACGCTGCATTGATGCTTTTGTATTTTTAGACTGAAACGGTCGGAGGCAATGAGGGCAGTTAAGAGTTAAAAGATAAAATCATAGTCTACCTCAATTATGGACTGGAGATAAGTAGCTATCTTAGGTTCTGGTTGTGGTGGCAGCCGGTTCCAGGATTCACGCCCTACATGTTTGGATTGCGGCCTTCCTGTTATAAACTGGAAAAGGACATTTCCCATTAGATTTTCTCTGTCAGCGTTCTGTCGTAAAAAATCTCTCCTCTTATGTCTAGGTGCCGTCTGAAGTCTGTCACACTCTTCCTTTTCCTATCACCAGAAAGTTTGACTAAGTTGACTCCAACATGTCCTCGCGCGTGTGTGTGTTGTGTGTATGTGTTTGCGGTTGAATTGGCTGTAACACTGATGGAAACACACACTGCTGAATCACATTCAGAAGAACAGGGAACCATAATTGTAAGCCAACGTCATCACACTTGTGATGCTGGACCAGAGTGACACGTCATCGCAACGAAAAGCTCTTGAAATCTTACATCAGGAAAAACGCATTCTCTTCCCCTAAATCTTTGATGTACGTATTCAAATGTTCTTGCATTTAAAAAAGTGACATTTTCATCTAGCACAAAGCAAAATGTAAGACATATTAGTCCAGACGTGATGCAGCAGCAGCTCTTAAAGTCTGTTTTTATTCTGCACAGATGCATGCATTTCATTCTGTGTTTTTGCAATTACAGACAAAAGTCAGAAGATATTAAATGCGGAATAAGAGGATATGGAAAAGATCATTCCAGTGGTGGAAAACAGACTCTGAGCTCATCAGTAATCTGGCTTCTGAGGGGCTCATCTCCTAAAAAGCAGCTTCTGTCAGCAGAACACAGGATACAAAGGCAGGAAGGACGTCCTTCCTCTGTCCCTAACGCTCTCGTTTCTCATCCTCCAACGTACAACATACAGTAAAGTGTATATCTCTCCAACATCATATAACATAATAAACATCTGTTTGAAGTTTTGGGATGTCAAAACTAGATGCATGTTTGACTATAGGGGGGAGTAACTCACGGTACAGGATAAAGGTTGATATTCCAATACAGCGATTCTGCAATAATTGAAAGACAATCATATCCTGATGCATCACCATATCTGATGGTGATGCATCAGGATATACCTTATACGGTAAAGTGCAGGATTAGGGCCTGTGTCCATGAACAGAGTTTTTCATAAAGGCAGCGCTCACGACCTCATTTTCAGAGCGCTTCTCACCGGTGCTTATTGTTGCTAGGTTACAAAAGTTAGCTTCCACTACCCTGTGTGTTTTAGATAGCTCCATCTGCTTAATATTTGCTTCAATTCAAGGAAATATCACCAAGATAACCTGAACATAATGAAGAGGAATTGTGTCCTGGCGGTAGCTGCAGCTCTTCATTTGTAAATTGTTCCCTCGAAAGGTGAGTCAGGTTAGTTTCTCCTCCTAGTTTTTAATCCCGCTTTCTTCTTTTGTAATTTATCCTGCTGCCCACTTTTAACTTCCTATCACATTGCCCTCAAATCTCCCCAGAGTGCTGTTATTTAAATATCCATTTTTGGCCGCAGCGACACATTATTTGATCACGAATCAGGACAACCATTTATTGATAGAATTGATATTTTGTCCTGACCCCTACTGTAAAAGTGCAGAGGTTTACTGTGATGTGTTGGCTCTAAAAGGTTTTGAAGTTAGGTGACAAGTTCAGATGTTACTATCCTTAACACTTTTGGAAAGCTGCAATGGAAATGTCCAGGAAATGTCTCACCAATGAATGTTTAAAAAAACATTTGTGCATTTGAGAAATAAATAATTCCCCTAATCTGTTGCTATTCATGACTAAGATCAGTGGTTCTCAAAGTGGGTTTGGGAGCAACCCAGGTGTCCTTGAAGGGGTTCCAGGGGGTCCCTGGTAATATTCTCGCTGCTTACATGGGCTTCATAGTTTTTAATGGCCCGGAGCAAATGGGTCCGAGACACAGAGAGAACATTGTCAAGTCTTATTGCGTCTGGGGTTGCAGGGAAGCAATAAAGAGTAAGAATGGTTCGGGTTTTTCAGATATCCATCTGTGGAGAGCAAACACGCTCCAGATTAGAGTCTGTAGAGGGAGCAGACTCTCAGCTAACACCAATAAGAATATATTTCAATAACAATAATCAGTGACAGCGGTTTAGAAGTCGTTCAGCATGTCGGTGAATTAGTCTAAGCATATTTGAAATTGGTTATGCTCACAGGGGTTGAAGTTTGTGTTCACATTGGTGGTGGCTGAATGTCGTAGTTAGTTTATCAGAGATGTTAGCAAAGCAACACAATACATGATCAAATAAGAGCACAAAGGTCAGACCAGATCTATATCTTCAAACATTACAGTTACACCTGAAAGTGACACCAGAAAGAGAGTTCAGCCTTTGAACAAAAACATTTCAAAGCGGGGTCCGTTGGGTGAAAAACTGACGATCACTTCCATTAATTATTGGTATTATACATTCACCAGTTTTAAGGTCAATCAAAAGGATAAGCCATGCACCTTTTTCAGTGTTTGACATCGCTAATAATTTGATCATGAGTTAAGACATCTCAGACCCTCCCTCTGAAGCACGTTGAAGAACGACGTGGAAATGTTGGACAAAGCAACGGAGTCCGCTATACGACGCTATAATATGAATATTTGCCTTTATATCCATGCTACGTGTAGTTCGACAGAATCATAATATCAACAAAGGAGTGGAGAAGAACATACTGGAGAACAGAAAACATATTGCAGCAGTTTTAGCACGTGCACAGAGATCGTATCTGTCTCGTGCAGACAGTCTATGGCCGTGCACTGAACACAGGGAATAAACATCACCACCCCTTCTCACGCACTTGAGGTGAATTCTCCTGATTATATCCTGCTGCATTCTCGCATCAACTCACTCTGACTTCATGTGGAAAAAATAGACTTGGAAGTCTTGAAATTTGAATTAAAAGTTTGAAATAAATTTGAAATGGAAAGAATTTGAACATTTTAAATTGAGAAAACAAATCTAGAGGTTCAGTTGAATTAAATATGTCTTAAATGTATATAAAATAATTCATAGGGGATGGCATGTGAAGGTAATTAAAAAAATACAGAAGTGAAACTTATTGGTCCACAGAAAAACACCACACTGACATCATGTCAGTGCATGTCTCATTGTTACTGTTTATTCTCCGTGCTCTGCAATTTCTAAATAATTTCTTTCTCTTCAGTTTGACTGTTGAAGAAGCTGAACGTCATTGTCTTCTTAACTGAGGCTGTTCCTGCTGATGCTCACTACCGAGTTCTTCTCTTAATTATCCCAAACATCCTTTGATGCCTGTGCAAACACAACACCAAACAGTTCCTGTGTGGCTTCAGGATCCCCCTCCTGGGAATATCACAACTGGCACTCTGTGCTTAGAACAGCAAATATGAAAACTGTCATTACACAGCTGAATCACTACATGGTATCTAAGGCAAAACAGACATTTGTTCTGAGGAAGTTGATGACCTGTTTTCAGCCATGAGTTTACAGTAATTGCAATAGCACTAGTGCAATGCAAAGGAAACATTGCGCCTGCCTGGTCCCTCAAACAATTCTGCTGTGTAAGCAACACTGGAGCTTCTCTCTCTGCTTTTCTTCCCCCTCACTCACTCCTTTTAGATTTATTTGATATTATACTCTGCGTACACAAAAGGTTAAATGAAATGAATGGACTTTGAATTCAGAAGTCATCAAATACTGTTAAAATACACTGAACACAATAGGCTTGATGTGAATATCCTCTAAAGAGTATAAAGTAGGCAAGCACAAAAAAGATATCCGAGGCACTCTGTTCCCTTACAAAAGTTAAAAAGCCTTTACTGATTCAGGGCTACAGGTGAAGTCAAAAAAAATGTGTGGTACCCTCCCCAAAGAGCATCTGTTTGCTGTTCAGTTTGATTGAGGACCTACACGGTGCTTCTAACCATTGATGTTTTGTACTGTTAAAATACTGTTGGTTGTTTAAGATGGGATATATATACTTATGCCCCCCCCCTTTTTCCCTTGTTCCCTATCCCTCTTCCTGCATCTTATCCCATCTCCCCCTATCCCGTTCCAAGCCCGGCGCAGTCTAGGCTGTGAAGGCTGTTTCGTCATGAGCCGGGGATCACTGCCGAAGATTTCTGCCTTTTAATAAGGAAGTTTTTTCTGACCAATGTATCTTTTGCTGCTTTGCTAAAGTGCTCATGACGGATTAAGCTGGGTCCTTGTAATATAGCAATAAGTAAGGTCTTTTACCTGCTTTTTGTAACATAACAATGAGCATGGTCTTTTTACCTGCTCTTTTGTAATATTAATAGACAAAGAGTAAGGTCTTTTACCTGCTTTTTGTAAAGCGTCTTGAGATAACACTTGTTATGAATTGGCGCTATACAAATAAAGATTGATTGATTGATTGATTGATTGATTGATTATGGTTTTCTCAAGTTTAGAAACAACTCTGACACAAATGGAGGTCATCAATGAACCCTTACTTCATCTCAGCAAGTTACAGCTTTGCTATTTCCAACCAATTTACCCCATTCATGTTATAAAATAGCTAACAGGCCACAGTAATTAGAGGGTTGCAAGCCTTAAACAAACATACAAGCACATGAACTGGCTTAAAGAAGCCAACTAACTTGAAACCAAAGCAATTAGCTAAAAGGATCTAACTGACTAGCTAGGCTACAGTAACTACAAAGTTGCACACATGAAACCAAAACTAGAAGCTGAAAGGAGCTCACTATTTAGCTACAGTAACTAGAAAGTCTCAGAGCTGATCCCAAATACAATTAGCTGAAAGAAGCTAGCTCACACTAGCCACGGTAACAAGAAAGTTGCAATCCTTAAACCAAAACAGTTAGCTGAAATAAGATAGCTTTACTAGCTAAAGAAACCAGCAAGTTGTTAGTCTTGGAGCCAAAACAATTAGCTGAAGAAGCTAACTAGCTACAAACAAGATAGTTGCAAACTTGAAACCAGAAAAATTAGCTGAAAGAAGCTAACTACCTACAGTTAATAGAAAGTTGCAAACCCTCAATCCAAAAACAATTAGCTGAAAGAAGGTAACACAAAAAGTTGCAATTCTCAAACCAGATAATTAGCTGTAATGATCTGACTAACTAGCTTAAGAAACTAGAAAGTTGTTCATCTTGGAGCCAAAACATTTAGCTGAAGGAAGCTAGCTAACTAGCTACAAACAAGAAAGTAACAAATGTGAAACCAAGACAATAAGCTAAAAGAAAATAGCTAACAGACAACAGTAATTAGAAAGTTTCAATTCCTGAAACCAAAACAATTAGCCGAAAGAAGCTAGTTAACTAGCAATGGTTCAAATGCTGCAGAGCCTGAACCAAAACAAATAGCCAAACTGGCAACCCATCTGTAAGAGATCTCCAGAGCCTTAGCAGGAGATAACTAATGCTGCGTTCCAGTTGAACTGGGAAGTGGGAAATTCCGAGTTCCCAGTCGGAAATGTCAACTGGAACGCCCCCTAAAGTCGTAATTACTAGTCGGAAACTCGGAGAAGTCGGAGGAGCCCGAGTTAAAATCCAACATGGCTGCTACGTGCATCAACCGTACGTTAAAGCTGTAACTATAGTGTTTATTAGCTCTTTGTCCTTGTGATGGTATTAGTTTATTGTTCCTCTTTTTGTGTGATTAAATCAATCTCACTGATAGTATCGTGCAAGTTCTATCTGTGGACATGTTGTCATGTTATTTTTGTGCACAAATTATCACGTAGTGTGTTGTTATCGTCTGGTATTAGCTAACAAAACAAAGGTACTCCTGGAGGTGTCCATGTTGCTTTTCCGACTTACAACAATAGACTGTACGTATACAACTGGAACACGCTCAACTCGGGTGTGACGTCATTCCCAGCTCCGACTTCCCAGTTCCGAGGTAACTGGAACGCAGCATATCTGCAGTCATCAAGGAACCCCTTTAATATTGGACCTAAGCTTTAAATCATCAGAAAAATACAAGTTAAAATGCTTTAACTTGAAACAAACCACTGTTTCAAGAATTAGACCACAGGCCTGTTCATTAAAGTTAAAGTCTTAAAAAGTAGTCTACATGAATGTGAGGTTGAAGTGGACGTGTTCACAGTCCAGCAGTGTTTCATGTTTTTTTTTCTTTCTTAAATGATAAAAAAGATCAATTTTCCTCTGACATAACCCAACATTTTTCATGACCCACTTACTGTAGGTAGGAAGGTTCCAGGCCTGCTGGTTTTATTTTCTTTCACGTAAAGAGACCGCCCCTCAAACAGTTTAAATCTGCATTGAGTTTGGTCTGCCGGTCAGTGAGGGGTTAAACTGGGAGTCTGCAGCACTCTCTCCTTTCTGTGTCCTCGGCATTTAGCGGAAAACATCTGACTCCTGCTCGTTTTCCGAGCCTGTGTTTGGTTTTTACTCACTTTGTGCCCGAGCCGCGGAGGCATCACGGGGAACAAAAATCAGTGTTTCGCCCAGGCAGCAGGATTTCAACATCTCACTGCGGGCTTTCAAACAGGTAGGTTACTGTTTGGTTTTACATTTTGACATCCATGCATGCGCTAATTAAGAATCTACCAGGGCTCCTCTCAGGTGGTCATTTTTAGAGTTGTTTAACAAAAGTTGTCATCCAAGTTCCCTTGCTGAACTCATACACAAGCAGGCGAAGTCTGAGAGAGTCTAAAACAAACCAAATGTTTTTTCCATTTACTGTGAGAAGAAAGGCACAAACATTTTGGAAAGGAAAGCCGCATTTGTGACTCATTTTGTGCTCCTTGTTTCTGTATGTGTCTCAAACCTACTTAATTTACCACCAAGTTTTCTCCTTCAGAACACCCATGTCGTTGCAATTTTTATTTTGTTGTTTTTGCAACAACCTTTTTAATCTTTAAAGAACTGTATGACTTGACTTCTCTCTCCTGTCCACAAACTTAGTTTAAGTGCAAATAAAAATCATTCTGTCTGAAAGTGTTTGCATGCCCTTTGTGTCCACAGTGGGCCTGTGGTATTTCACCATCTCATTCACTTGCAGACTGAGTCATTCCCTGATTTCCTCCAGATGTGCACTAGTTTACGTTTCCTGGCGGCCCAGGATTGTGACATTTCTGCCCTTGCACTGCAGTTATTCTGCTGACAAATATGAATTTACACTCATGTTCTGTTATTTGTGGCGTGACACTAAGCATAGGCTTTAAAAAATCTGCAGATTTGTCCTCTCATCCTATATCTGATAGTGTCGCTACCCTTCGAACGTTGTTAAAATGTAATCCTTTAACTCAAATCTGCCATGAACAGCTGACTTTTCACCCTTTTTATTAGCCTCTCCTGCAGCTTGTGGGACTCTGACACCACTGTTTAGTTACTGGACAAGCGCAGTCATGTGTCACGCTCGTGTAAAAAGGAGCATCAACAAGTGTTTAGAGTTATATCTTGTTTTTCTACGCTTCCCCACACAGAAACAAAAACGGCATGTTTGTCTCTGTGTCTCCTGTGTGCAGGAATTTAAACGTCACCAGGGGTAAAGCAAACATTCAAAGGCTAAGCCTGCTTGTCTCCTTGACTTCAGAAGTGGTACTAGCAGAAGAAATTCAGTTTTTATTGTTTTACAGCTGCACAGTAGCACGTGTGATGCAACCCTTATTCGAAAAAGTTGCTGTTCTTTAAAGGAAAATACGCTTTATTTGAACATTTCTCACACTAGTTTCCAAAAAGAATACAGGATCAGTTTCTGATTTAGTCAAAACAAGGTTACAGTTTGTACAAACCTGAAACAACCTCAGTGACCTGAAGGTTCCCAGCTGTTATCTCATCCTGTTTGACTGGCATTTCCTTTATTGATCTAAGATATTAAAGACTGTGCAACAGATTGAATCATAAAAGAACCCCCTCCACCACATTGTGTCTTTGTATTTTTGCTTTCTTAACTTCTGAAATACATGTTGTTCATCATTGAGGATACTTTTATGTCGCATGTTTTCCCTTATTCTGCATCATTACTTTATTTGATGTATGTTTGACAGACAGTGTGAATGATGAACTATATAATGGATAAATGATGACTCCAAAAGCTCCTATTTCCTTCTCAAGTTTGTTGCTCAGCTGGGCATCACGAGATCTTCTGCTCTGCTAGCGTAAGATTAACCTCAGGTAATTGCTCAACCTTTGCTCGCTTCCAACCTTTGGTCCATCCTGCAGCTTTCAGAGCTTCTTTACGTCGCTGTTGTAGGCAGTGTAGCCTCTGGTAGTGGACCTAATAGGTACGTGTTTCCCCACACACACACACACAGCTGTGTTTGAGTGTTTTCTGGGTTTCTTGGTTGTGGTTGGATGGTGAAGGAGGTCACCTCAGTGTTGTGATTGTTTGATCAGACTTGTGATGGTGCTGGATCGGCTTGGAATACGTTTTGTGGAGATGGAGGTGAATCTCAACGGCCACTGTGATGTTTCTGTGTCACATGACACCGCCTTGTGTTTCCTGCAGAGTGATTGCAGAGGCATTCACGACAGATTTCCAGTATGTTACCATATAAACAGTTCAGGATTTAATTGTTGTTATACATATACATTCAGCTAGCGTGTTGCTTCTGAGCCACAGTGAGCTGCATGGGGAATTTTTACGAGACTGACAAATCACATGATGTGACACTATAAGGGCTGCAACTGTTTTTTTTCCTTCAGCAGTTATCTTCCTGATATTTTCACGATGAATCGATTTAATATTTATGTCTATAAAACGAGGAAAACGTTTGTAAAGCTTTAAAGCTTTTTCTGAGACTCTAAGGTTGTCAAAATGTCCGATACTTCAGAAGTCTTTGATACCAAGTGTTCTAAAACAATACAATCTCTGTTATTTGATGATAGACCGTATCAAAAAGTACTTAAGTGTTAAAAAACTTCAAATCTTTAATCCTATATTTCACCCAAAGCTGCTGTGAGCAAGCGAGAGAGAGGACAGAATTGCACAGGCGTTTGCTTGCACATTTTTTGGCAATAAAACAAGAAATGACTCAATATTTCTGCCTAGGACTTCTAGTTTTGTTGCCATGGTATCGAAACAGGTACAGGTTTATTACTTTTATTATAACTCTGGGAGAACAAAGTGACATTTTGTAGTTGGTTCTGTTGAAAACCAACAATCCAAAACCCCAAGGACCGTTGATTTTCTATCATAAATGACAAAGAGAGGCACGAAATCCTTCGATATAAGGGTCTTGAACCAGATTTTTTCGTATCTGTTGGGTACTTATTTTTTCCATATGTATCTGTCCTAAATACCAAGCTCAATGGAAGGGGAACAGGATATAAGTTGGCTGTGTGCAGGACCGTCTTTGTCTTGGATGATTTACTCCTTTACAAGACTGAACATCTGACGCAGCATGTGTGAAGCCAGGTTAAAGTGTGTGTGTGTGTGTGTGTGTGTGTGTGTGTGTGTGTGTGTGCGCTTGTCCTTATGAGACCATGATGTTTCATAGGTCATGTGTCTTGTTATGCTTCTCTATCTGAAGAGGGCTTCATGGCTGTAAATCCTTAATGTGGATTGTTAAAGTAGTACAATGTTTATGATGTGCAAAAAAATCTTTTCCCACCTCCTTACATAACCTTCAAGTGGTGTTTAATTATCTCTCTTTACAGTCCCATATCTGGTTTGCACTTTTACTGGAGAAGAGTGTTTTAACTTCTTCTTTTTTCTCTCTCCTCACACGCACTTCACTTTTTTTCTGCTGCAGACAAATAAGAAGAAAAGCATGTGTGGGTGTTGAGTCATCTGTTCGGTTGACCTCGCTGCCCCCCTGAACACGGAGCTGCCGTCTGTTTTGACCGCCTGACCGTCCACTCGTCCTGTGAGGCTCACTCCACACATCATGTCTGCAGAGGTGGAGATCAGCAGTCCCGTCCCTGCCGATCCAAGCGTTGCATCCCCGACTGCAGCCTCGACGCCAAACACCCCTCCTGCTTCCCCTGCAACAGCTGCGTCCAAAGTCCCGTTCAAGAAAGAGAAGAAGAAAGGTAAGGGATGCAGAAAGTAATAAAGAATAAAGATTCATCAACACAATGGACTGATTACTCAAAGTCAGAATTTTCTGTTCTGATCTTGTAAAAATCTGACTTTATTTGATTTTTCTTTTCAGTGCCAGAGAAGACAGACGAGTACCTGCTGGGCAGGTTTCAAGGGGATGGCGTGAGGTACAAAGCCAAGCTGATCGGCATCGATGACGTCCAAGAGGCCCGAGGAGACAAGATGTCCCAGGACTCCATGATGAAACTGAAGGTGCAACATGCAGCTTGTGCTATCTTTATCATCATGAAGTATTTGTGTGGAATTTTGGAGCTGCTTTCTCTAATGTTTTTATTAATCATTCTTTCCTCGGTGGCTGTTATAGGCTATCTCAATACACTTACTGAAGACCCATTCACCTGACCAGTCTAGATAAAAAATCTTATTTCAAGATATAAAAGCAAAAAAAACGACCTGCAGCAGGCAAAATCTACATGTTGAATGTCCTGATGTAAGATGTACCGTCCAAAATAGTTTGGACATCCTATTTCAAGACACTTAAAGGTCTCATATTATACTTTTTTTCAACCAGTGTAAATAAGTCTCAGAGCTCCCAAAACATGTCTGTGAAGTGTCTTGTTCTAAATCCACTCTGATCCTGTATTTGATCATGCCTATAAACCCCTCTATTTCAGCCCTGCTCAGAACAGGCTGTTTCTGTGTCTGTAGCTTTAAATGTAAATGAGCTGTATCTGACCACGCCCCTTTCTGGAAGTGCTTGGGTGGCTCGGGCTTTCTCGCTCCATGCCCTATTGTTTAAGGTGAGAAGGCAGACTCAGGGCAGAACAAACACCTAGCTGTGGGAGTGTCACCCACCTGGGGGAGGAGTTACTGCCCTTTGTGATGTCATGAAGGGAAAATCTCCAAACGGCCTGTTTGAGCACACATTTTCTGAAAAGTGGAGCGGGCAAAAGACGGAGAGGATGGACTTTTCTCATAATTGGGGGGTTTGTAGAAAGACTAGGGACACATATTAGTGTTAGAGAAACATGGAGAAGAGTATTTTGCATAATATGTGACCTTTAACAAGTAAACATAATTGCCGCTGCATCAGCAGATATTTTTCCTCATTACAATGAAGTCAGGCCTTTATGTTTTGCTTTTAATATCTTGGAATAAGATCTAATTGAGAAACAAAGATGAGACAAATACATTTGCTAAGATTTATGTTTTTGGAGTGTTTTCGTTCAATATTTTGCATGTATAACATTTGTAGATTCTCACTAGCGAGAGCAACATTTTGTACAGACCTCACAGACCTGAGCTTAAAATCAAAGGTCATGTTATGTTTTGTGGTATTTACGGACGTCAGAAAAAGACGATGTGTTATCTCTTTTACACCAGGGAATGGCCGTAGCTGCTCGGTCTCAGGGCAAACACAAACAGAGGATCTGGGTCAACATTTCTATGTCAGGCATCAAGATCATCGATGAGAGATCAGGAGTGAGTCCTTCTGTCCCCTTCTATTTCTACAACATACATACACTGTGAAGTTCAGTGAGATTAAGTTTGGCCTGATAATACAACGTTTGTCCTTCAGGTGATTGAGCATGAGCACATTGTGAATAAGATCTCCTTCATCGCCAGAGATGTCACAGATAACAGGGCGTTTGGGTATGTGTGCGGCGCAGAGGGGCAACATCAGTTCTTTGCCATAAAGACTGCACAGCAGGTAAATGGACAAAGCTCACTCATTCACACTCTGATTACATCAAGACCACAACTCGTATATAAAATGTGGACAAAGTCTGAAAGTGAAGCCAATGTAGAAACCAGCAGTCTTTAAATGACCAGCAGGGGGCGACTCCTCTAGTTGACAGAAGAAGTCTGGTGGCAGAAAACAACCCACTTCTCACTTTATTTATTACTTCAGTAAACATTTTTCTGATGCGTTTATTGTCTCAGTCTCTAGTCTCAAGTCTTCTTCAATACACATTGGTGATATCTGTAAAATACGGCCCCCTCTCGAGTAGAACAGACAACAAAAAAAGGGTCTGCGTTAGGCTGTGGCTTCTTTGTAATTGACACTTTTCCCTCAGGAGACCTGTCATCCAAAACAAAATAGCAGAGCAAAGTTTAAGATTTACTTAATCAGAAAGGGCTTGTAGGGAGACGTAGGAATTCGTATCAACCTTTTGCCCAAATATGGTCACTTTTGGCTCTGAAGAAACAAGATGGCCTGGCAAAAACCTTGAACTCCAGGCTTCAAGACGGAAAACCACAAACCAAACACTGATGAGTCAGTACCAGAATTACCTTTCAACCACAGGGGTGTGTTCAGCCAATAGATTGTATAAAAACATGGACGTGGTCTCAGTGACATCACTCATAGGTTTCTGAAGAGGTGTTATGAAGCCTAAAGATGGCGGTCACCATATTTGAAATAACTTAATATGAATCAAGTAACAGACAAAGTGGTGAAGCTGAGGCGGGTCTCAAGTCTCCTGGCAAACAGCAACAACACATCCACCCTGTCACTCAACTCTACCACGCCTGCTAGAGCCATTTTTGTGTGTTCAATATGTGCGTGTGTTCTCTGCTGTAATTCCTTGTTGTGACAGTAGGTGGCATACTCACTATGGTGTATGGTGAAGGTACAAGTAGAGGGAGATGTAATCAAAGGCAGGTGAGCAGCCCACAGTGGGATGCAGACAGATTTTTGACCGCCGTTGTTGAGTGACCCTGTTTTTGTTTGCATTCAAGTTATACAGGATATGTGTATGTAGATGACCGGAGGCCTTATTGTTAACGGATGATGAGGTCCGTTCAAGTTCAGAGGTCAGAGGTCGGCAAATACTGATGTTTTTAAGGCCATTTTGGTAATAATATGATGTTTCTCTTATGAACAGACGGAGACATTTGCAATGTTTTGAAATGTTTCCAATGTATTTTTGCAATTTAGACAGCGTGCAGGAATTTTCGGTAGTTACAAACATGACAGTAACCAAAATGGGTGCCTAGGAATTCTGTTCCTGTTGCCATGGTTTCGAGACAAGTACTGATATTGTTTCAAGTTTAAAATTCTGGCATTGTGACAAACTCTTCTCCACACAGGCGGAGCCGCTGGTCATTGATCTGAAGGATCTGTTCCAGGTCATCTTCAACATGAGGAAGAAAGAGGCAGAGGCTTCACAGAAGGTAACTGTTCAGACTCATCCCACAGTGAGCTGCAGAAAAAAAAAGTTGGACAGTGTGAATGTTTTCTTTCTGATGTGGTCAAATTGGAGAACTGACAGAATACACTGTGTACCTACCTCCTGAGTGTCAACACTGCCTCTCTGTGTTCTCTCAATGAATCACAGCTTCAGACATTCCTTTGAAATGATGTGAAATGACACACGCCTCGGTGAATTAAGAAAATAAGTATAATCATTCACAGTCTACCTCTGTTTACAGGGAGAAAATGGCAACGCTGTAGTTGAGGTAAGAACTTGGAAGCACTTTCTTCTCCCCCAATAGCTCCTTTTAAACTACTTCCTTAACACTCACCCTCTGTTTTTTTTTTTTTTCCAGAATGGAAGTGACGCCTTGCTGAGTATGGATGAAGTCAAAACTGCCCAAGTAAGAGTTTCTGCTCTGTTGTGTTTGCAGCTTAACATTAAACAAACGAATAGTGATTTATAGGAGCTGAATAAATACAGTGTGTTTTTGTTTCTCTGTGACGTGCAGCCGGTGACGCAGCTCAACCTTTTTGGAGACATGTCGACCCCTCCAGACATCCGGGCTCCGAATGTAAGTGCGGGGCCATGAAATGTTCCCTTTATGTGGCCAACATTGGGGAATTATACTTCGTCAGTGCAGTGTAGCTGGGCATTTACAGTATCATACTTAAAGTGCATACTTTAGCTGTAGGAGACTTTTATCCAGTATTATTGGAAACAGAAAGTAGCAATACTACAGTAAGTGGTCATTATATGTTTTGCTTAATTCTGCTCCTTTTCAAAAACATGCTTCTAAGAACAGATTTTTTGTTTAAAAAGAAAAAAGGTTCAACTCAATAATCTCAGCGGCTCACAGACCATTCCACGTTTGCAAACTCAAATCTGACAAGGTCGCCATTCACTGTACGTGTTCATTATTGGTTTTATAAAATTGAAGATGAAAGATTTAAACTGAAACTGGATCTTTTCAGAGTTGAGTTTGAGCTTCACGTTTACCAATCTCATTGTTGTTCACCAAACTTTTAAAGCTGCTACAAGTGGAGATGGTTCTTATTTGTTGTTGACTTTGGCGACATCTAGTGCCTCGTGGTGGTAGTGCCTCAAAAATACTGTTGCTGGGTTGGCCTTAATGAGTTAGTGCTGACTTAAGCATATTTCTATAGCTTGCTGTTGTCCAAGATGGGTCATGTTTCGTAACTCAACTTCACTTTTTAAAGCTGGACTATGAACTCCATGGACTTTAAAGCTCCTGTTGGGAGTTTTAGCTAGTTTTGAAACAGACTGAAATTAATATTAATGCTTTTATTTTGATTAAAAAGGCAAAGGAGACTATCCGTATCAACACGGATGACTTCTATATAATTCTTATTAATGCTCATATCAGCTGCCGCAGGGTAGGTGTCAAAAATGTAACCGCAGCCTTGCTGTTAATCTCCTTTTCTAACGGCAAACATTCTGAAAAAGTGATGCATTTCACTGTTAAAGGAAATCAGGACTTGATGTTTGTTAAATAACACTACTTACAGGTCGGGCAAGAGCAGCAACGAGCTAAGAGGCACTGTCTGTCCACAGGGAGGCGCCAAATTCAACATGAAAGCAAAAGTTCCTTACGGGAGCTTTGAAGGGATTTTTTGTTTGTGGGGTTGTATGAGGAACTTGTAGATGGCAACTGTATCACCCAAAGGGAATCTCAATCATCATGGCACCTTTTTATTGAGGACAAGCTGGAGAGCCGGCACGGAAGCTAGACTATACATCGCTGCAGATGGGCTCAGTGTTACCACTTAGCTTAGCTTATTTGAAGTTAACCAGCCTAAAAAAAAAAAATGACCCAGGGGCGCCAGTAGCCTAGTGGTTAGTGCACGCAGCCCATGTATGGAGGCCATAGCCCTCCAAGCGGGCGGCCCGGGTTCGTGTCCGACCTGTGGCTCCTTTCATTCCCCACTCTTTCTCTCCCCAATTTCCAACTCTATCCACTGTCCAATCACTAGAATAAAGGCATAAAAAAACCCAATGACCCTGTAAGTGTATGCTATATTTACACATTTTAGAAAACCACTTTGTTCGTGACAAGTTCCTCATACAAGACCACTTCAAACAAACTATCCCTTTAATATCCGGATATTTTTAAGGTTAATTTTCTACAGGTAGCAGCTTTAAACTGTGATGTCTGTTCACACCATATGATTCATTTGTAATTTTGTTGTAACACATGTGTTTTGTCTCTCTGCAGAACTGATCATGAGTCTCTGTATCTTTTCTCTCCCACTGTCCCTCTCATGTTAACCAGGACTCTAATGATATTCTCTTGCTGGATTTTTCCGCTGAAGTTGACAGCAATCAGAATTGCATAAAGGGAAACTCCTTTGTCACTTCCTGTGCCCCTGACCTCGGGGCATCTCCCAACACAGTGAATCCCTTTTCCTCAACTTTTGGCTACTTTCCAACGCCAGACACTGACCCTTTCAGAGATGACCCCCTTTCTAAAGCGCCTTCACTGTCGGCGCCTGATAATTCGGAATTCTCCCACCTCACCACCTCTAATCGCCTTAACAACAATGCTGGCAACACTTACAAGACATTTATTAACGGTGGTTTGAACGGAGACTCTGAACACTTCAGTCAGCAGATAAATGGGTTATCCAGTAAGAACATGATCCTCGCTCTCAATAACGGACAGTGGCCACTAGGGGGCCAAATATCTCAGGCCAACACAATAACCATGATGGACGGGAATGACACTGCTCCAGTTCTCTCGACCAAAAACCCATTTTTTGACTCCTCTTTGCAAACTTCCCCTGTCTCTAACGGCATAACTCTTCATCCACTGCCCCAAGTGACTCATAGCAAGGACTCTGTAGTCATAAGCCCGCCCCCGCAGAGCTCTAAGGCTGGACGAGGTCGAAGAAGTGCAAAGGTGAAATTTTGTATCTAGATGAATCCTAGTAGAGTTGCATGTGTGATGCCTGGAAAAAAAGGGGTTAATGCACATTTTCCAGGGCGAAAGATGTTTGCTAACATCTCACATATTTGAGCATTCGGGTTGTGCATCGGTGTCTTACAGGAGGTGCATTAGGTTAAATGCAAGGCTGGTAATTCAGGACTGCAGTGAAGGGCTTGATGTTTGGATATGTTCTGTCTGTCTGCATGCATGCACTTGTGGTCACATGCTTCTCTGTCTGGCTTGGATACACCATCCTTTGAATGTGCTGCTCAACAATGACCTGTACTTTTCTTATTTCTGCTCTTAATGTGTCCTCTAACATTCATGCTTCGGTGATAAAAGCACTGGTAAGTGTCAAAGCATGCATATTGTCAAGGTAAATACTTGTGTTTTTATGTCTGATTTCATAGTTAAAGTATGTTACTGATAAAGTCGGTTAGATCTTAATTTCCTTGTAGTTAAGAAATGTTCACCATAGACTGCATATGAGAATTGTACGTTGCCTGAAGGTTTAAAGGTTTAATCATCACATGAATGCCTTAAACCTGAATTCTTCAAATGGCCAGCAGGAGGAGACTCTTATGGCTGCAATATAAGACAATGGGCTTGATTCACAAACAGCTCATTGTGCAGCTTTTGCGCCACTTAGACCTATGCATATGAGACAAAAAGACATCTGCTAGTTGACAAAGATCGTGTGTGCTGGTGCTGTTTGCACCTAGTTAATTGAGCCAGTCTTCGTTCATTTAGGGGCAAAACTGGCACATTTTTAATGCCATTGAGCCTCATGCAAAAAAAAAGGTCTTATTCACAAACACAGGCACTAACGGCTACGCACAATAAGAGTATAAATCGTATGTCTGCTAAGAGTTGGTGGTAACTGCGCCGCAGTATTTACAAGGAATTTCACGCTTAAACTTCGAGTGATCAGGACAACAATTCTGACCCTGTATGACATAAAAAATAGGTTATCTTGAAAAATATGTGTGTAAGGGAGTATCTATCTTGGGATTTACAAGTTACTACCACAGCAACCTCTCATTCAGGATAGAGATGAAACGATGTGCGTACACCTAGGTCACTTCTGGTTACAAAAAAACGAATTGCCAGCAACTTCAATTCCAAACTCGAGGCTTCAAAATGTTTCTCCACGAGCCAATAAGAGAAATCAAGATGGCAAAATCTACTTCTTAAATACAGTCTATTGTTCTCATGTATAAAGTGATGGACATGTGATGCAAAGTAAAATACTGAATATTTTTGTTGAATTTCCGTCATTAGTCCACAGCAAGTGACCTGTTTGGAGCAGAGCTGTTTGCTGCTCAACCTGAAGGGTCACCTGCTTCCAGTGACCTTTTCAACAGCACGCCGGCCGGCTCCACTCCATCCTCCATAGCTGCTCTGGGTGAGACACGAGGGCAATGTGGCAACTGTGTTCTTTTGGCTGTACATTTGTAGTACCTTTTATATTGTAGTGTGCAGCAACAGTTTAAATACTCCATACTTGTCCCAATACAACAAACACGAAATAGATATATTTGTTTTCTTTACATTCAGGAAATCTTCAGCTCGGTCCGCCAGCTACTACCACTATCCCTGCTGCAGGCATGTGGGGAGCCACTCCAGCTGCACCCTCCATGTTTCCCATGCCAGGAGTGACAGCTCCAGGCCCTAGACCCGCTTACCCGCAGCCATCTGCCTTTGGAGGTCTACCCATTCCTCCCACAGCCTGGGGCCAGCCCATGCACACTCAGTATTCCGCTCCTTTGTCTCCACCCCATATCTTCCCACCAACTTCCCCGCCTGGTTGGGGTCAGCCTGCCATGACCAACCCTTTCCAGCCGGGCCCATATCCCGGTATGGGTGACCAGCACGGTCCATCACGCCCGCCTCCTAGACCGCCTGCAAAGGAAGCCCCTCCAAAGGTGGAGAACAGTGCCTTCACTGCTTTGGACCCACTTGGAGATAGAGAAAAGAAGATTGGAAAGGATATGTTCAAGGACTTCCAGATTGCCAAGCCTCCTGCCATCCCAGCACGGAAAGGAGAGCTGGGCTCCAACTGTGCCCCGACATCCAGCAGCAATGAAGCCGGGGCGTTTGATCAGTACTTCTCCAGTAAAGTGGGGCTGCCTCAGGATTCTGCAGATCATGACGACTTTGATATCAATCAAATGCCAGCAGTTAATGGTAAACTAAATCACTGCAGTGCATGAACTCAAAATTCTGCAAGTTTACACGCTCATGACTATCAGAGTTGTCACTATTTTTCTGTTCTTCCTCCTAATGTGCTTCTGTAGATGCTCTCACACCAGCTGCAGCCCCAGCTCCGAGTTTCAACTCCGGCTTTGAAGCCGCCTTCTCTTCTGCTCCCATCGCAAACAATTCAGCACCAGCCCAGGGAAAAGGACTCAATCAGGACATGTTCGATCAAGCATTCGGGGCTCCAGATTCCGGTCCTTTTGGAGGGCCACCTGTAGCTATGGTACAGAGATGAATAATATACATATTTTTGCAAGTATCACAGTTACAATCAAACATCATTTTTTGCCTTTTTTCTTAACCCTACAGCAGCCTGCCGTTCAGACCTCTGGTTCGACAGCAGATTTTGGGGATCCTTTTGGAAATCCCTTTGCTTGACCACAACTTTGTTCTCAAGTAGGTTTCATTTTATACCTTACTGAATACTTTATACAGGATAAACACTGTTTTCACCTTTTTTTGTTCTCTCTGCCTTTGCAGTTGAAATGGCATTGTTGGAGGGAAAGGAGTTCTTCACATGAAACAACATCTTCAGGACAAATAGCTACAATGTGTGCAAGACGATCCGAATGATGAACTCCTCTAAATCTTGTCCCTAACCTGCCCTGCCCTGCCCTTCCCTGTCCTCTACACCTTCACCTCAAATGTTTGTTTTTTTCCTGTCCAATCAGTAGTTCTCTTATTTCCAAAGACCACCGATCGAAGAACTAAATGTAAATGTCATGATCTGCTGAAGAAAGAAATGTGGTGTATTAGAGAAGGGGTTTCCAAAGAGGTTCACTGCTGATGCTGTCTGTGTTGTGAAATAAAGAAATTAAATCATAATGCTGATAGTTCATTGTCTTATATTGCATGCTGCTTTACGATTTTGGTCACACCCAGAAGCAAATGCATTGCAACATTGGTGTATACGTAGGTTACTACTTATGTGAAGGGGAAACATGGCCTCCAAGCACCTTAAATTTGTAACCAACTTCCGTATTAAGTGTATAAAGTTAAAAACAATTTTAAGAATTCCTTTACTTTCTAAATTCAAATAAATCCTAGTGTATTTGCAAAATGTGGTCATAAAGGATTAGCCATTGTAATTATTGTTAGCTGTGCACATGCTATTGCACTTAATACAGCCTAACAAATATTTTATTAGCGACCAAGTTCTTTGCATTTTGTTCATTTCAATTTAACTAATAATTAAAATCAAGTATTAAGCAACTGCAAGTGTCTAAATTGAAGCACTTGTATCTTAAATTTACAAAGGCCCAACTAGGAACGAGAGCTGGAAATTAGCAATAGCTGTGAACTCTGTGCAGCACATCAGTTTCATGTTTCGTATTTGAAACTTAAATTATATCCTCCTGAATAAATAGACATGAATTAAATTCAAAAGTAATTAATCAGCATGAAAAGTGCTGCATATGTGCAGCTTTATACGAATTTACAATCCAATAGATAGTTTTTTAAAGATTTATTTTTGGGCCTTTTATGCCTTAACTGGAGAAACAGGACAGTGAATAGAGTCGTAAATCAGAGAGAGAAGAGTGGGGAAGGACGTGCGAGAGGAGCCACAGGTAGGATTTGAACCCGGGCCACCCGCTTGAGGAATGCAGCCTCAGTACATGGGGCGTGCAAACTAACCAGTTGGCCACCTGCGACCCCTAATAAATAGGGTTTTTTTGCTTTTTGTTTAAGTGAGCTTTATAAAATGAGTGTATTCTTTTTTCTTTACTTTAATAAAAATGTCTCTTTATTAATCCCACAAATGTGTACCGCAAACAATACTACACGCTATACAAAAAAATACAATGTAAAGCTCATAATCCTTAACAACAAAAGGTAATGTTGCATGTACACTGCAGGATGTTGCCTCATATATCATACTGCAGCGTTCGGACTACACTTCCCACAATCCCTTTCACTCCCGTCAAATATCGCGTCAAGAAAAACATGGCGGATTAGTGTGTGTGCATGGGGGTCCGCTACTCGCCACTCGTCTTCGACAAATGAACGTTTATTTCTCCAAGCTAACGACCTATTCTTGAACAGGTACGTCGTAGGAAGCGAAGTAAAACATGTAGAAATGTAACAGAGTATTACTTGAGCAGTCTCTGCTTGTCTTCGTCAACAAAAGGGCAGTCCAAGTCAGGAAGACTGTCACACTCAAACTGCTGTCAGAGGAGTTTTTAACCCAGGTTTGTACATATTACGCTTTTTCTGTCAAGTATTGAAACGCTTTTCTACGTTAGTCTGGTATGTTAGCTCACTAAATCACAAGTTGTTATCTCTAAGTCATTTTCGGTAACGTAACGGCTTTTTGACGTAACTTAACGGCTGAACATCTGTCAACGTTACCAGTCCTGCCAGTGAAACGAGTTGCTGAGCTTCGCATAAAAGCGTGTATTCTTGCTGGTGCTTCCACTATAAGTGATATTTTTACGTAAACATTTAGATGTTAACGTTATTAAGTGATAACCACAAAGAGGTAGCCGTCTGTTTAAGATATTTGCTGGACTAGTGGCTGCAGTTTCAGTGTTGACAGTTACCTACGTAATGCTCATACACATGCAGGTGTTAAGACGAGAAATGCATCCCTGCCAAAACTGGCATGCATCTCGCGGAAGTGTTAGAACTTTTATTTATTTATTTTTTTAATATAATATAGGGTTTTCTGTGATGACAAAGTATGGGAAGTTTATTCCTAATAAATGTTAAGTGTCTTTGTTAGGGATGTAACGATTCACTAAACTCACAATATGATATGATTCACGAATCACGATACGATTCTCTCTCGATGTATTTTACAAAATGAGACTGAAGACAAATGATGAGTGAAAAAGATTCCTTTAGGGGCTGCAAACCCGCTTGTCAGTGTAGTTTGGCCTTTTAATGTTTTTTTCTCTCAACAAGGGGAGGTGATTGGAGCTTCTCAATGCTTCCACACCTCCGATTTAAAAGAAAGTTTCCTCAATTTCAAAATCTTGCTCTGCAGCTGCAAAACCGCCTCTGCTCTACAGCTGCTGGCGCTCACCATATTATTGCGATTCATTTTTCAGAGTACCGATGTGAACCATGACACCTTTGAATCGACTCATCACAATTTTACGATTAATCTTTACATCCCTTGTCTTTGTTGTTCTGTAGACGACGCTTTTTCAGTAGCCTGCGTAATTATGACATACAAGATTTACTTTTTTTTACTTTTATTGATCCCCAAGGGGAAATTCTGTTTTTACACTCTGTTAAGTCATGCAACACACACATAGGCTGATATATACACATGCACAAACAGGATCCTATGGACATGCACTAATGGAGAGATGTCAGAGTGACGGAGCAGCCCACAGCGGGCGCTCCTGAGTTGGTGGAGTGGGGGGGATTTGGTGGCTTTCCCCATGGCACCTCGGCAGTGCTCAGGAGTTGGTCTGGCACCTCTCCAGCTACCAGACCGGATTTGGTCTGGTAGCTTGAACCAGCGACCCTCCGGTTCCCAACCCAAGTCCCTACGGACTGAGCTACTGCCGCCCCAAACAGTGTTTGACTCTGATTTGTCTGTAGAGTAAATTTAAGAGTGGATGAAAAATACGGCAGTGTAAAAATTGTGTGCCATATTTTGCATTGTCCTGCGAGGTGCATGCAATTTTCGGCAGGCATGCATTTCTCTGCATAACACCGGTGCTTACAATCGGTTTGACACATAATTACAGTGTTGCATTATGATTTAAATGGATTTTACGGGGAAAACAGTACATTGTGATGAAAGAAATTAAGTTACCAAGATCATTTAACTAATTTAAATGTAGAAATATCTTCTTATATAAAGTGTATCAGGTAAAGGAAGTATTTTTCAGCGACAGATTTGAGTTTCTTCCTGGTTTTCTGGACGTCTCCATCAGCTTAGAAAAATACTATATGTCCAGTTTGCACCTCTCTCTCCTACAAAAGTATATCTAAATAGAATTTTGCATCAAAAATAACAAGGAAAATATTCATAACTTCATGCAACATACCCTCCAGGACTTTTGTCGTTCATCTTTTTTGAATTTGTTCTGAAGACAAAACATTTGAATGTGTATGTGTATTTGCAGCTTGACTTTCTCTGTGTTTTTTAGGACAACATGTTTCGTCGGTCAAGATTTAGTGTTCGGCCCAATGTTGGCACAGCGGGGAGAACAGCAGCAACACCTCAGGAAGCCCCTTTAGCGAGTCAGGAGGCTGGTGAGACCCCCAAAGACATCAGTGAGAGCTGCACAACTGCTGCTGTGACAGAAAACAAATCTGTGGTGACCCCATCAGAAAAACCTACATCCGTGGGGTGAGTTACAAGCATTACGCTAGAAGTGTTAGAAGTCTTGGCTGCATTATTGTCACGTGTAACAAACAAAAAACAATTTATGTTACTGTTAGGGATGGTAATGATCAAAATGGAGAAGGTACCAGCATCTCAGCAGCTGTCCAGAGAAGGAAGCGGTTTTCCATCAAGCCAAAAGTGGCTCCAGGCCGACTGTCCACCCTTTCCCGGACACCAAAGTCGCCCGCCAAGGTCGTCTCTGAAACCTCCATCTCAGACCTTGACAAACCAACAACATCCAGCCAATCTGGGACTCCAGCTTCCCCCCGAGGACTCCAATCGCCAAGGCGACGGAGGGCTTCGGAGGACAGCAGGCAGCCCAAAGTGCAGCCCAAACCCTTTATCCCGTCGGACAGTTCAGGACCTTTAGCTGTTCCTCCAGCAGACGATTCACAAGAACGAACACTTCTGCAAGCAAACAGTGGCAAACAGTTAGAAAGCACTTCAGACAGCCCAGTTAAAGAAGTTTCCTTTGCAATACCAGATAAAGTCAAGCCCTCTCTAACAGACAAAGAAGCTACTGAGATATCAGAGAAAGCGAAGACTCTAGTGTCCTCTAAGTGCAGCCTTTCACTGTCCACTCCAGCGTTCTCCTTGAGCAGACTCCTGAACGACCCGTCAGACATGCAGAGGATCGCGAAGGCTCAGAAACTCAGGGAGCTACTCAGACAGGAGATGCACAGAGAAAAGGTGAGATACATTATTTGTGATTGTACTCTTTAAAGTTAAAAAACGTTTTTGTTGGGAAAGATATCAGTGCTTCAAAGAGTGTTCTGATTTTATTGTTGCAGGGCAAGAAAAAACTTAAGGCAATTAAAAAGGAATTTTCTTTGGATCCTGCTAAAATGACCATGAGGGACCTCATCCGTTATCTGCCGGAGGCTAACCCCATGACGTAAGCGTTTTCCTGCAACCCACCTGCTCCTGTGTTTCATTCAATATAACACTCTGTCCATATGTGCAGAAAAGTCGATCTATTTATTCTCTTGGAATGTGTTTGACAAGAAGTCTGTCTTATGTGACTTCAATGTTTCAACTTGTTTTTACCAGATCAAGTTTAGAAGAAACCGTTATCGAGAACGAGACTGTGGTGGTCCCACCTTCACCTGCAAGAGAAGCGTGAGTTCATTCCCTTCCCTTTGTTTACACTTTTTCCCTGATAGTTTTCTTGATGTTGTGAACAGTGACTTAAGGGAAAAACACAAAAGAAGCTTTATTTCTGACTTTCTGTGTTTGTATGCATCAATGCTTGAATATTGAAAAGGGAGATACAGTATGTTGCGTTTTGTTATTTCAATCAGTTAACTGCAGTGAAAGTTTTGGTGAAGGGGGGATGGGAAGGTACATTTAGTCAAACATAACAAGCTTTCAGTGCCCCCCCCCAAAAGAAACAGACAAACATTGTGCTGGGACATGACATTGATTTCCAGAGCTTAGTTGCTGAGGACTCATCCATCACTCATTCTCACTATCTCTACTGAAAGTTGCGTATGCAAAACAGAAACCAGGAAGCAGCTCAGTGGTAGAGTCGTCGTCTCTCAACCGAAAGTCGAAGGTTCAATCCTCAGCTCCTGCAGCCACATGTCCGATGTGTCCTTGGGCAGGACACTTAACCCCAAATTGCTCCCGCTGCTTCGTCGGTGGCGTATGAATGTGTATGAATGGATTAGTGAATTCTGATGGACTCTTTACACAGCAGCCTCTACCATCAGTGTGTGAATGTGTAGCTGTGACCTGCAGTGTAAAAGTGCTTTGAGTAATCGGAAGTCTAGAAAAGCGCTACACAAGCTTAAGTCCATTTACGATTTAAACAAAACACAACATAATGGCGGCGACCGATGGAACACCATCGCGTCCTAAAACTTCTAAAGCCTCGGATGCATTTCGCTCTCAGTGCAAAGGAAAGGACTGACATGCATCACTTGTAAAGCAGACTTTGCTTATCATGGGAGCATGACGGTAATGTGTGAGACTTTGAAGAGAAAGCTCGTTGGACGTCCACTTTGACATTCACCTTAACAGTCCAAAGTAAAAGCCATGCTGTGTGTTTACATTTTCAATCAATCAATCATTATTTGTATCATATCAGTCCCTCACCTTAAAACCTAAATGCAGTCTGAATGATTGAACAGCCTGGATAGTGAACTCCTTTATAAAGAAATCTTAGAAAGAGTTTATATGTTGACATTACAAGTCAGTTAATGACAAAATAAAAAAATCATATCCACCTTTTTCTCTGTCCGATGTTTGCAGGTCACCAGAGAGAGCGCAGGAACCTGAACCTGTCCCTGAAATCACAAGCCCGAGGGAGGAGGAAGAGGAGGAGGCCCAGGAGGAGGACCAGGAGGGACAGGAGGACCAGGATGATTCACTCATGGTCCCTCAGGTCAAAGTAGCAGAGGATGGCACACTGATCATTGATGAAGAGAGGTCAGTGAACGTCTAAAAAAGAACATCGCTGTGTTTCTTTCGTTCCATGTGATTTTTGTGGAAAATATTTTATCCCTCAACTTGATAGAAACTGATTGTTTACAAATGCATTAAAAACCATCCTCAGATCATGTGATGTCACTCTTGGTTTAAACAAAGCGACCTTGTTCTTATAGTGGAGATCTAATTGCTGTCTTAACAATATCTCCAACCTCAACCCGTGTCCCAGTCTGACAGTGGAAGTCCTACGAGCCAAAGGGCCGAACCCAGCTAACGATCGGGACCCCATCTTTGAACGTGGCTCCACAACAACATACACTAGCTTCAGGAAACCGACCTATTCCAAGCCCTGGTCTAGTGAAGGTACAGCTAATTTAGCTCAAAGAAACCTGACTGATACCTTTGTGATGCCTTGTACGTATTATTTAAAACATTTCTGTTATTGTTTTCTTTTTTTCCATCAGAAACCGACATGTTCTTCCTGGCAATCAGCATGGTGGGGACGGACTTTTCCATGATTTGTCAGCTGTTTCCTCACAGATCTCGATCAGAGATAAAGGTCAGAGCAGAAACCAGAGAGAAAAATAAAATAACTATAGAAAAACGGACACAATCGAGCCACGCTGCTTTACTAAATACACATTCAAATGTTTTTTCTTCAGAACAAATTCAAAAAAGAAGAACGAGAAAATTCCTGGAGGGTTGACAAAGCTTTCAGTGAGTATTCAGTAGGAAATTGTGTTGAGTGAAGTTCTAGATATTTTCCTTGTTATTTTTGATGCAACATTTAATCGGTAAACTTTTGTAGGAGAGAGGCGCAAACTGGACATCGAGTATTTTTCTAAGCTGCTGGAGAAGATCCTGGAGGTTCAGAAAACCAGGAAGAAACTGAAATCCGTCGCTGAGAAGAATTCTCCCAAGAAGGAAAAGAAAAAGAGAAAAAGTATGCATTTGTATTTCCTTATTTTATCATGTTTATTTATCTTTGAAATGTCTGTTATTGATTAAGTCTCTTGAATGTTATTAAGGGGGACAGGTTAACACTCTTTGTCCTTTTCTTAATTTGAACACTCCTTGTGTTTTTTAATTCCCTGTAAAGGCAGAAAAAACTCAAAGAAGTTGAGTGATGTGGAGGAGGAAGATGAGGACAATGAGAGCAGCTTGCCTGACTTGGAGGGGGAAGGAGAAAAAGAAAATGAGGACCTCTGTAACGAAGGAGGAACCGAGGTTTCTAAGCTCAAGAAGAAACGCAAAAGAAAGAGTGACGCCTCGAAGGAGGAGCCAAAAGACAAGAAAAACAAGGCGGGTAAAAAAGACAATGAACAAGGTACAAAGGCTTTTGTCATTCAGTGATTCCTTGAAATGTTCTTGATTTAGGATTGTGTACACAAATGTCTCATGTTGTAACATTTAAAATTCAAATGAGATCACGAAGGCATCATTGCTTGCAGCGTAATTTCATTTTATATTTTCACTCTCAGACGAGGCCTGCATACCAGAAGACGCTGAAGCAGCACTTCCGGCGGACGGCACAAATTCAGACATGTAATGAAACTTTTAAAAATGTTGTTCAAGTTGAAGATTTTTGTGCACTGTGAGCTGGAACGGAATTGTTTTCTTTTATGTTCAGGTCTGAGAAGAGTGGGGATGTGAATGCAGCCAAGGAAGCTACAATTAAGCCGGCTAAACTGTCTCGAGGCAGAGCACCAAAACCACTTTTGCCTTTGGGCAGGAAGTGGGGCAAAAAGCTTCCAAAAGCCTCCTCAAAGGCCGGAGATGCTGCGTCTGATAAGGGGGATGAGAGTGAGCTAGATGGGGCATCCAAGGAGCAGTTAAACAAAGATGCATCGCCTCTAAAACAAGCAAATAAAAAGTCAGACAATGATGACGACTCTTCTGAAGAAGAGGAGACTTCTGTTCAACCTCTTAGACCCACCAGGTACAATGATTTAACTTTTTATCAAGAGGCATTCCAACATCTATTCCCAAAGAAAATATATTGCATATAAAACCACAAGAGTTCTTCATCAGTGTGTGATTGTGTTTTGTAGATATGGGAGAGTGCCCAAACCCACTAAGCCCTTGAACTACCCAGCCAGAGAGGATGCACACTCCTCTGCATCTGAAAGCACTTCAGCTTCGACAGCCACTGCTTCTTCTGCTCGGCCTGAACCCAAACCCTCCGCCAAGAGAGGAAGATCGTCAAAGGCCCAATCAGCCCAAGAGTCCAAAAAGCCCAAACTGGTCACACTCAGGGCTTCTCAGTCAGACTACAGCGATGAAGACAATGACGAGCAGTGGGAGGAACAAGAGGAGGAGCAGCCTGCATGTGGCTCCAGTAATGACAGCATTGCACCGGCGTTTGTGCCTGCCAGCCTGCGCTCCCCACATCCCATGATTTCAGAAGTGGAAGAGACTATGGAGGAGGTATGAGACACTCTTCAGCCGTCATGCATTGCAGAAACATACACCTTCCATTACTTTTATTTCGTATCTTCATAAAATCTGTTTGTTTGTATTGCATCATCTTTGTGTGCATGTGTTTTATTTTGTGCATGACTTTTTCATTCCATAATTCAAACCCTCCACTCTGACTCCCCCTCATCCTGCACGTAGCTTGAAATCTTGGCCAATATGCCTGATGTGTTGGGCATCTCCCAAGATGCTTTGTGCCCTGATGCCTCTTGTGAGCGGGCACAAAATGAGACAGGCACATCTGAACCCTGTGAACACCAATTGGACCTGCTAGTTGTAAGTGTTCCATGCACAAAACCAACTACCAGTTAGAGCAAATCTTTATTCCCAGTTACACTAAAATTTACATTCGTATACAATTTCTAAAATCTGCTCTTTATTATCTACACAACATTTATTTTTTGCACATAAAAAGCAAGAACTTTTAGTTTGAAGAATAAGGAAAGTAGTCTCCATATTTTGCACAAATGGAACAACTTGCATTTGTTTGTGTCCTGTTGTAATCAAGTTAAAAAAAAAAACTGCAAAGGAAGTGTAACTAGGGCTATTGTAATAGACATTTTCCATATATATCACATCATTTCACAACTATTCTGGCTTGTACAGTGTAAGAGGAGTTCATTTGTCTTACATTACATTTTTTCCCAACAGGATGTTATAGAATTCCTTTCTTCAGAACACCCAGAAGGTAGGTTGAAAAGGTCGACTGAGTAGAATCAGTGGAAAACCAGTATTGAAAATATATTTACATGGTCTTAAAGAGTTAACTTTTTTTGTGGATCGTTTAATCGCAGTAACTGAAGACGAGAGCTACAACGAGGCCGCTCAAACCCTGTTGACCATCAGCAATCTGGCTCACCTCTCTCAACCAGAGCAGAATCAATTAGTCACACAAGAACAAACAACAGGTAAGAGACGGAGAAGCCAAAATGTTCCATTGAATTAAGAGGATTAAATTACCTGCATTCTAAATGTATCTTAATGTTCACTTGCAGAGACGATATCAGTCAATCTGAGTGAAACTAGTCCACATCTGGAAGAAGAGATTGCATTAATGCCTTATGCACAAGAAGAAAACAATGCCACTCCTTTTATTTCTGCAACCTCTGTTCATGATATCACAGAAACATCAGAAACAGTTACCACTTTGGAGCTACAAGGAAGCACGACAGACAATGATGGCATGCAAAGTAGTAATCAACAGACTGGAATTGATGTGGATCCTATGACTAAATTACATGCAAGTCCAGAGGGTTCAAAGAAAGACTTTACACCAACCAAGAGGGGACGATTATCCAAGGTGAAACCAAAACCTAACTTAGGCAGAGCCTCGAGGGCTGCCCAATCTCAACCAGACACATCTACTGCTGAAGACAGGACAGCTGAAGAGAGCCATACAGATGCCCCAAACCTTGTTGAAGCCACTGGGACACTATCAGCTGCCGAAGAAATCCCTGAAGTAATCTCCCGCCATGAAGACATGTTAAAAGATGACAATGTGCACTTGAGTTGTTCAGACGTCAAACTTACAGAAGAGCAATCTGGCATACAGGAGAGGTCCGATGCAGCAACATCAGGTCCAGAGACGCAAAGGATCAAGGACACCGGACACTCGTGGTCCACAGAAGTCATGCCCGAATCTCATGTTTGGTCCACTCAAAGTAGCACAAATAATCTGGCAACATCTGACACAGCAGTCAAAGACTTACAGATTGGGCCAGTGACAAGTTTAGACTCAGCCTCAGTCCAAGAAAGCAGCGAGCCTCTTGCTTCAGGTGTAACATCTGTAGAAGATTTTCTGGACAGTCAGAAACAAGACAGTAGAAGTGCATCTCCTCCCAAGACCGGGATAAGTCGATTCCAAAAAGTCAAACCCAAACCCAACCTAGCAAAATCATCAAGAGCTGTACGTTCTAAACCTCAAACGACCAACGAAACTGTAGAGAAAGACCCCAACCCAACTCCAAACCTTGAAATCCTTTCAGCAGAACCCACCTCTCTTGAAAAACCAGGCCAAAGAGCTGGATCTGCTTCAGATTCGACACCTTCATTGGAATTTGGCCCTGCTCTTACTTTGTCAGAGGAAATACCAAAGATGGACAAGAAGAAGACAGTTGTTGGATTCGTTGGTGGTGAGCATAATTTGGGGGTGGCCACTTTAGACCAAGATTCTTCAGAAAACCAGAACTTCTCTGTAGCCCTATCGAATAAGAGTACAGAACAGGCCGCCATAGAAACAAAACCAACACCTGAGTCCACAGATGATGAACCGATGTCTAATGTTGATCCATCTTATAGTGGTGGTAGTAATCAGCCGAAATCAGACACCATAGTTACAGAATCACAAGTTGAGCAAGGGTCTAACATAGATTCTGCTCCAGTTATGCCTGCAGAAGTGTTACCTGTCAGTCAGAAACAGGAGAATGAAGGGGCATCCACTTGCAAGACCAGGATAAGTCGATTCCAGAAAGTCAAACCCAAACCGAACGTAGCACAGACGTCAAGAGCTGTACGTTCTAAATCTCAAACGACCAAAGAAACTGTCGAGGAAAAATCACAGCCAACTCAAAACCCTAACGTCCATGAAAAAACAATAGATGTTTTTGGAGAACCAACTTCCATCACATTAACTGAAAATCCGAGGGAAGACATAGGTCTTGCTTTAGATCTAATACCATCATTGGTTCCAGGATCTACTCCTGCACCCACAGAGGAAGTGACTCCAACTGAGCGGGAAAAGAAAGATGTTGGAGTTGCTGGTTGTCGGTTTGAACCTGGTTCAGCAACATTTGACCAGAGACCTACAGAAAACCAGATCTTCTCTGAAGCCCAGTTTGACACAACGTCAACATCTCAGCCCACGGTGCAAGATTTGTTGTCTCATGTTGGGACAACTGAAGGTAGGTCCAGTGATTCGCAAACATTCCACAAAATGGTCACTGAATCCCCAGTTGAGCAAGGGTCAAATATAGACACAGCGGCTCTCCAAGAGCGAAGTGACCACCCTATGTCACATGTTGAACAAGAATTACCTGTCAGTCAGAAACAAGAAAGTGAAGATGCATCCTCTCCCCAGACAAGAAGAAGTCGATTCCAGAGAGTCAAACTGAAACCCAATGTAGCACTGACATCAAGAGCTGTACGCCCTAAACCTCAAACCACTAGCCACGTTGAAGAGAAGGACTCCATTGAAATTCCAAAACCCACACTACAAGAACAAACAAAGGTTGAGTTTTTTGGCAAACCAGCCTGCACCACCTCTCCTGAAAAAACAGAAAGCACTGATCCTGTCCCAGATGATATACTGTCTTTGGATTTAGGCTCTGCTCCTTCACCCAAAGATAATGTTTCTGTAAATGAGGAGCAAGATCTTGGTGGTGGGACAGTCCCTTCTGAAAAGCTAGGTCAAATTGACAGTACTGGTTCTCTTTCAAAATCTTCACTGGAATTACGCTCTACTCAAAAAGCATCGGAGGACTTATCTTCAACTGAGGAGCCGGTCACAGATGTTGGACGTGACTCAAGCTCGGAGGGCTCACAACAGAGTGTAGCTCAAAGAAGGCGACGGGTTCCAAGAGTCAAACCCAACATTGGATCATCAACCAGAGCTCGACAGACTAAAATACAGTCAGATGATTTAAGTAAACCTTTGGAACAATGCCACAAGGACACGCCAGAAAATACCAGTCAACAAAGGGAACTGGAATCCACAGACAAAGACTGCAAGGACTTAAAGACGACGCAATGTTCGTTTCATACAGAACTTCTCAGCTCAACAAAGTTAGGGTCTGCAGAGTCAGCGGAGTCTGTAGATATCTTAAAAGACAAGGCTGTGTCTTTGACTGCTGATGGTCAGTCTGACTCAGTTCTTGAAAATAAAACCACTGAAAAATCCAACGTTGAATGGGACAAAACGCCCACCAGTGAAAAGGCGGAGGCTGGACCTGCTCCACATTGGGGCCTCAAACAGGACACTTTTATTGGAGCTATAGAAACAAATACCCAACCGACAGAGATTACTATCTCTGATGCTCAGTCTTCAGAAGGAGGCTCCACAGAGTCACACATTAAATCTAATCTCCCCACTAATGACCAGTCCACATCAGATTCAGGAGGAAGCCCTCAGCGGCCAAAGTCACAACATCAAGACGTCCAACAATGTTCTGAAACCAATCAAACAACTGCACAAAAGTAAGACTTTAAATGTGTTTTAAAATGTTTTCCTCAGAATATGTAAGACAATCTAAATAGTAGGAGTGGGACAAACAATTGATTTTGCAATATATCAACTATTGGGAACGCTGTATAGTGATATTAACCTTATTGTGGGCATCATTATCTAGTATTACATTGTGTCATGAGTTACCAGGGGATTCTCACCCCCTTTATTGCTTTGTTTTCCACTTAAAGCACTCCTGAAGATCATTTGGAACAAACAGACTCTCCGAAGTCAAGGAAAGACCCTCTGACTCGTAGAGGCCGATATGTAAAACACAAACCTAACCTCAGACGCAGTCGCCAACCTCCACAGCCCCAACAAGTCCAGGATGCAGAACAAGCAGAAGCAGGTATGACTCAGTGAGAAAATCCAGTCCCCTTGCCCCAATAAGGATCAACTTGATAACAGCTTATGGTCCTTTTTTCCACAGATTCTGTTCCTACCTCAGAAGGTGTGGATGTCTCGGTTTCTCACGCAGCTCTGCCTGAACTTCAACCTGACATTCAGGAACAAGTAGAAGAAGCTCTTAGCCAATTAAGTAGCCAGAATTTACCTCCATCTGTAGCTGGATCCTCGTTTGGCTGTGTATTAGAAGCACCATACCATTCGACTCAGGTAAGATATGAGACTATCTAGATATAGATCTATCTAAACAGATCTTGGAAAGATATCTGTTGATATATTGATATTGGAATTTTTGCGGCATCTGCCCCAAAATTCCAAATCTTTCGGGTCTTATTAATTACACTAGCTTGTCAACATTAAATTGATGCCACATAGCATCAATTGAATGCAAATGGCATTCAAGTGGGGTAGCATCCTCCAAAGGACCACGCCAACGAGGGACCCAGCCTTAGTAGCCCGTGTAGACCGCTCAGGTTGTACTGCAATGAGACGGTCTATGGAGAGTTTCCTGTTTGACCAGCTGTTCCTGCTCTTACCCTCTCATTACTAAGAGCTGCTCCTGTGGCATAGCAACTTCTACAGCTGCACTAGAACTACCTAGATTAACAAACGTCACCATTAAATTAAACATTATATAAAGTTTCAAGGCCCCTTTCGTATCGTAGCTTTTCGACTGAGTTGACACCAGTTATTTAGAAGTGTAATCGTTGACCACTTGAATGCCATTTTCTTTGAGTTGGCACGCAATGAGTGTAGTAATATGTAGGGCCACATCATCCTCTGTGGCCCTGGAAAAGTTGGACACATTAGTCAGCTGAATTCGAAGGAGCCTTTGAAATGGGACGTCCTTCGACGCACCGCTGAGATACAATTGGTTTTCAAATTTGAAGTATGCAGCGCCTGGATTGAAACACAGACTGCGCTATGTCGTACCGACATTACAAGTAATTTCAGTGATTAATACAACTCTCATCAAATGTCCTGTGATTTCTGTCAAAGACCTCTTTACTGCAAGTCATTTATGGATCAATCTTCAAATATGTGGCTTTGATTCTTTTCCAAATCCCAGGATGAACCAATGCCAAGTACAGAAGTGTCCCTGAGTGATCCCAGTTTCTCAATATTTCCAGACAGTAAGTCAACAATTGATCAATCACATCTGTTAATTCTGTACTGGTAGTTATTGGCTAACACTCCTCCCCCCCCCCAGTGCTGTCAGGGCAGACGCCTTCAGACCCGGAGGAAAAGTTTATCATCCTCTCTCTGATTGAGATCCCAGTCTGCCAACAAGAAGATCCCAGTCTGCCCCTTCTTTGTCCTCCTGTCACAGAGGCATCGATACAGCAGCAGAGGTTGGTGCCTGCTCTAGATGAGTTTGTCGTCCCATACTTGGGAGGATGTTTTTTCTCCTTTGGCGTCTGATTCTAACATTCTTGTACCTCAACAACAGTGTTCCTGCAGAGTGTTTGACAGCTGCAGGAGTTGAGAGTCTTTCTAACGCTGCTCTCACTGTGTCCATGGAGGAGAGTGAAGAGACCGGCCTCATCAAAGATTCTGGATCCAACTCAGCTACTTGTACGGTAAGTGAACTTGCATGGAGCCACTTGTTGCTTCAATGTAATCAAATATCTGTATTTGTCACCCATCTTCTTTTTCTCACATTAGGTTTCAATCACTGAGAACAAAGGGGATCAACAAGGTACAATGATCGCACTATTCTGTCATTTTCTTAAACAACCACTCATAGCTTTTTAGTCGGAAAAGTAAACATGTATTGTTTGTGTTTATGGAACAGAGAGTACTGCAGTCCAGCCATCCACATTACCAGAAACCGTGGAGGGTACTGAGGAGACTGAAAGCCCCCCTACCAAGCAGAAACTCCAGGGTACAACAAGAAGAGGTACACGGTTACTGAATACTTGCTGTGAGCTGTGTTCAAACCTGACTTCACTAAACACAGTCTGTAAAAATAGATTCTTCCAGATAAATTTAGAAAATCAAAGACCACAGTGTGGTTTTGTTTCTACTTGTTTGCGTCTTTGCTTTTTTTGTTTCTATGTTACTTTGCAAAACAAATACGCTAGCTTTTCATCAATCCTTTACTAATCTCATGCACTTTCAGAACATTAGGCTAATCATCAGGCTGATCTTTTCCACTATGTGTTCATACAAACAGCCAAACGGCAGGTAAAGCCCCGCACTTCACGGAAGAAACAAGCCAACACGACTGTCACTGCTGAGGAAGAAGAGTCACCCCCGCTCCAAACAAACACCACTGAGGAGTCAGAGCTCCCCGGGCTTTCTGTGCAGCCAAGAGAATCTGACGGGCAGCAGAAGAAAGGTGGCAGACAAAAAGATGGTTCAAAGAAAGCTCCAACTGGTTCAAAGGACCCTGAAGAAAGCAGCTCAGCAGCGCATACAAGACCGACAAGAGTGACCCGTAATAGGTGAGGAAAAAGTGTGAAAGTTTATTAGTCTGGATCAGATTTCCCTAGTTTCCATGTTAATGTTTATTTTTATTTCCCGCTGCCTGACAGAAATCTGAAAGGCTCCCTTCCTGAGACGAACAACACGACCCCTCCCAGCTGTTCTACGCCTGCAAGAGCAACATCCAAAGCTCAGAAAGTCAAAACTCCACGTGGAGCAAGAAAACAATCTGCACCAGAACCTGAAGCCTCAACATCATATGAAGTCGCTCCCACATTCAGTTCAGCAGAAATTTTAGACGAACCCCTCTCAACATCTCTGACCACAGAGCTGAACATCGACAGGACTTTTGACTTGGGACAGGACTCAGACCGAGCGCTCAGCTCTTCTCAGTCTTCACTTGAGGTAAGACGGGTTAAATTGCAGATCAGGGAATGGAGATTTATCATACTGTAGTTGAATTGTTGCACACTCCTCGTCCAGTTTAATAAACCTGATCATCATTATGTCTTCCTCCTTTCAGGTTTTTTCCTCCCAACAGAGTCTGGATCTGGACGGCAGCTCGATAGAAGAGGCCACCAGCGTGTCTCAGTACTTCTTAAGTGACATTTTTACAGACGTGGAGGAGGGGTAAGAGCCACAGAGAGGTGAGGTGAGAGGACGGACCTGCCTCTGGCTTGCCCTTTAACATTTTTAGTTGTGTAATATTTGTAAAGTTTAATTTATAACAGAAAGTGTTTCTTGATTTGGCTGTCAGTTATGATGTGAAGATAGAATTACTTAAATGACAAATTCATTTTTTCTTTCACAAGCACTTTGAATATGTACATCCATTGAATTACTCTGAAGTTCCTTCTTGTTAAAAAGCCATTAGTTCAAATAATAAGTTTAAACATAACTAGTTTGACTCACTTTGGCAGCTCATCCCCGATCACTCACTTAAGCTGGCTACACACTAGACGATTTTAGGCCTCCCAATGATCGGAAGGGGGGCGTGGCCTGATTTAAGGCTTGTCGAGACCAATTATTTGTCCAAGTAATCCTCAAGTGTGCGGGGCCATTACGATTATTTTAATGCTCCCTATCAAGTTGGAGCCTCCCAGATCTAGAATTGCAGGTCGGGCTGCCTCCGACGGAAAACCCACAATAGCCAATGAGAGCGAGCAGACCGGGAAGCATCACCAACCGGATGTCGCGTACTAACCGAGACCAAGACATACCCGAGACCAGAGTGCTCAGAGAAAGAGACAAGACTAAGACATTTAGGGATCGAGTCCGAGTCAAGACCAAGACCATAAATATCTCTGAAAAAATCATCAACTTGTGTGCAGGGGGCGTGTCACTCACTTAGACCGTAACACCGGGAAGGTTGTATCCGTAACGGGGGATAAAAATCAAACTACAAATGAAATGGAGTTATACGTTCTTTTTGAAAGAGGCGTTTTCCTTCTAATCACAGTTATGATGTGGAAAAAGTCCACCCAGTCTGAGAGCGAGACAAGATCGAGTAAAAATTATTTCAATACCGAGACGACACCTTCAAAAAGTGGTCTCAAAACCCGGTCTTGAGACCAAGACTGTTTTTGAGCACTACAACACTAACTCACAAACATGACAGGAAACATAAACACAACTGAGCCCCGAGCCAAGTGGCATTTTGAAAAAGAGTGTCAACAACGCGAGTGCCTTTATCATGTCTCGTGTAAGACATACCCCAATAGGGCCGACTGATGTTGATCATCCGCCATATTTGTTGTTCTTCTGAAGTCACGTTTCATCACGCAAGGTTTTGTGAGATGTCACCGGGAAATTGTTACTACTAACAGCAGATGTGTGGTCTCTTGGTCTGGCTGAGTTGTCTAGTGTGTGCGTTCGGAGGATTATAATTTTAAAAAATCAGTTAAACTGTCCTCACGTTTGTGGTCTCCCACGTTTTTAAAATCCTCTAGTGTGTAGCAGGCCTCAGTATTAAGCCTCGGACTCCCTCATTTGGTACCTGTAAATGTAAATATTGTACAATTATGAACTAGTTTGTGATGTTTGTCTTTCAAACCTTTTCTGTTTCACACTCACAAAGACAGAAGTCTCAGGAAGAACAACAGATTACTTGACATTATGTACAGTTGTATGTTCAAATTCTTAAAATGTCTCTTGTTAATTTTTGTGCTCATTGTAAAACATCTGTTGTTATTAGAAACATTTTTTTTATTTGACACAAAAAGTCTTTTAATTATCTCGTTTTTATAAAACAAACACCTACATATCACCGTGTACAGAGCCGAGGTTCAACTTTGTTTACAGAACTTTTTCTGCAAATTCATTTCAGCACCGTGTGAATGTGTTCATGAGTCTTATACAGATGTTCAACATTCAGATTTATTATGTTTGATACCTAAAACAAAAAACACATCACTTGTTCTTCACTTTAGATGTTCCACTTGTTGGTTACAGTAAAACCTGGAATTATGTCAGATATGAATAAAATGTATTCTTCGACCCCTATTCGATTCAGTCTTTGAAATCGCCATGTTTTTTTTCCCATCTTGTGATGCGTTCACTTTCTTCTCAGAAAACAACTTTAAATTTGCATTTACCTGCGGAAAATGCGTGGGAATGCTGACTGCTGAAATACTCTGCAAAACACTGCTGAATGAAGAAGTAGCAGAAGTATTAGAAAAAGTAGAAGAAAAAGTAGAAGCATTAGTAGAAGATGGAGAAATAGCAAGAAAGAAATATAAGTAGAAGAAGAAGAAGAAATTGTAGAAGAAGAAAGAGTAGTAGTAGTAGAAGAAGAAGAACAAGAACAAGAAACGGTATAAAGAGTGTTTAACTGCAGTCAGGTAACAGCTAAGACAGTGAGAAAAAGGGGAAACGTCACATTAAGAGTTGATGGCTAAATAATGGTTTTGTGAGCAATTGGACAAATGGCTGAACGCGTTGATGTGATTTTATGTCTGAGAAGCAAGAAATGTGGGAACAGGGAACCACAGCGATGTAAAAACATAGTCCCTAGAGGTTTGGTCAGGAAAGTTTGGGTGAAGTTTAACATTTCCCCCAGATGGAGAGTTATTTGGACCACCTGCTGCTTTGGAGCTCATAGTGCCAAAACCTGTCATGAAAACTCAATCAGTGAGAGAGGACAAGTTTTCCTACATTTTGAGGGTAAATTCAGGTGTGTGGGGTGCAAATCTAGTCTGAATATCAATAGAATAATGTCACAGTATTCACCATTAACTAGTTGCTTATTAGCATGCTAATTAGTAGCATACTGGCTGATTATTTGTCCTTATTAAGCGCTTATAAGTCCTTGCTCTATATGACCATAATCTATAGCCAATAGTTCATCAGCTAAGAGTTTTCCCCTACATACCCTCCTAATTACTGCTTATTGGTCGTAAGTTAGGACGTTTTTGAACATGAGTTATGATCTGAATATGTTTTGCCTAGTATGGTCCTTATAAGGAGAAGTAAGCAAAGCACTTAATGAAACTGCTTCATTGTTTTTGTTCGCCAGTATTTTCTTTTCTGCTCTTTCCTTTATTATTTAAAAAAACAAGCAGCACTGATGTAAAGACTGTCATCATAGTGTCGGACTCTGTTGTTGGTCTGCCATGTTAAGACGTCCTTTTTACCTGATGTCTTGCCTCCTGAGACCCCGCCAAACTCTCCACTGTGAGGGGCATGTGAAAGACCGTCTCAGAAGGATTGGACTGTCCGGCATTCTGTAGAAACGTGTTTGTTAAAACAGCTGAAGAGACAGTATGCAGTATGTTAAAGTTACAATTGATCTCCTTTAGTCAGGGAAGACGTCTCTCCGTGTTGTCGTCCTAGTTCTCTATTGTGACATTTGACACAATTGACTGTTACATCCTCTTACGGAGTCTGGGGCCATTAATTGGCATTAAGGGAGCAGCGTTAAGCTGCTTTAAATCCTGTTGATAAGATCTGTGTCAGTTTGTGTATGTTTACTTTGAATCCTCTATGACACCAAAAGTTAGTCACGGAGTCCCACAAAGTGCAGACCTTGAACCGATTCTTTTTTACCTTAAAAATGGTTTCTCTTGGTAAACATTTTCAGAAAACACACAAACACACACAAAAAAATGTTTGTTATGCAGATGACACTTGATTTTGAACCAGATGACCGCAACCAGTTTAGTAAACTCTTGTCCAACCATCCATCCATTTTCTTCCGCTTACCGAGGTCGGGGTCGCAGCAAGTCAACCCAGACTGCCTTCTCCCCAGCAACGTTTTCCAGCTCCTCCTCGGATATTCCGACGTGTTACCAGGCTAGACGGGATATATAATCCCTCCAGCGAACTCTGGGTCTACCCTGGGGTCTCCTCCGATTTGGGCGTGCCCGGAAAAAACTTCCAAACAGAGGCATCCTAATCAGATGCCCAAACCACCTCAACTGGCTTTGCATCAAAATGAACTCTTATTGTTTCTGACAATACAAAATTCATTGATTTTCTGGAATTTTTTGTCATTTTTTATTTTTTTCGAAAGGATATGCCTTTCTCTGTGATAAAAACGTGATGGGTGGATATCCGATAAAGAACAAACTGAAGCTAACGTTTATTACTGTTTACTCTGAATTAAGAGACTATTAATGTTCTTATAATTAACTAATAATTACTGTTGACTTATTACAGTAACTACACCTTCTAAACTGTACTTCCTCGCCTTAGTAAGAATCTTAAGATGATGTAAATGTCCCCTCTGTATTCACACATTGATTCTCGTACTTAAAGCGGACGGAATAAAGGTCCACAAATCCTAAGAATCCTCTAATCTCGCCTGCCGCGACCTCCTGTAGTGACGTTTAATACTGTTTTGATCTCTCAGTTGAGTAACTAATTGCTCTGTCCTCTGTGAACACTCTTTCACTCAGCTGTGAGATTAGTCAGTCCGCTAACTGTACTTCCAGCTGACTGCACAGAGACCACACGGAGACCTCTGAGGCAGGGCAGACGAGGGATCATGAATGACAACATACAGGTGAGTGTATTTTGTAAAAACCTTACTGGTAATGAGTAGAGGAGAGTATGTTTATAGTTTTGTTATGTTTGGTTGTGGTTTTACTCGGTATAAGACTTAATCGACTCGTCAAATCTTGATAGTTTTGGGTTTTAATGGATATCCAAAATCTGAGCTTTAAGTACACCATTATAATACCTTTATAGTGACCTAGAATAAACCATTCAAACACGGGGGGGGGGGGGGGGGGGGGGATTTGTTATCTTATTAACCATCTTCCTAACAGAGTATTTAACGTAAAATCCCAGCCTATGCGTGTTCTGGAAACCCAAAGAATTAACCGCTATTAATGACAACCAGCATTGGCGTCACCTGGAGAAAAAAGCTGATTATTAGTATTTAAGGAAAGTAAGGAGTAATTTGCATATTGTATAAATCAAACTCTATGAACGATGGATCGTTGTTTGCGTCATCCCTGCCTGTTACCTGTGGAACGACTTGAATGGCCGTATGCTCTTAATACTTCCTGATGCTCTAAATCAGTACCCGTGGGAAACACAAGTTAAAAATAAAATGCAAATTTAAAATGCCTATACTCATGTCCAACAGGACTGTATACATTGGTATTCTTATTACAAGCATTTATAAAACAGTAGAAGAAGTCGAGCCATTGGGAATTATAATTGCCAAAGTAAAATATGACGTAAAAGATAACTCTCAATGTGACGTTTTTAGGCTGAACCAAACACATTTAATGTATCTCATGGGTGGAAAGGTACCAAAAAGAAAAGTACCACTATTTTAAAAATATTTTTACATTTTACTCTTTATTTTTCTAAATTTGATTGTACTCCTGAGACGTATGTTTCTGTAATTTAATTGAATTTCATGTAAATGGTAAATGGACTTGAGCTTGTGTATCGTTCCTTTTTAGTCTTCTGACTACTCAAAGTGCTTTCACACACTGATGGTAGAGGCTGCTGTGTAAAGTGTCCATCAGATTGTGTCCATTCATACACATTCATACGCTGCCGACGAAGCGGTGGGAGCAATTCAGGGTATATTGCTCCGATGTGGGACATGTGGCCGCAGGAGCTGGGGATTGAACCCCCAACCACCCGGTTGAGAGATGACCGACCCTACCACTGAGCCACAGCTGCCCCATTCATGTACTATATTATAGGCAGAATTATTGCCTGGAAGGGTATTAAAACCTGTCACTTCACATTGTACTTTATTTTATTGTCTGTATGTGTGTGTGTGACCAATTAATGTAAATTAAATTGGAAAAAAACAATGAAAATACAAATAATTGTTATTGCACATGTGGAAAAAAGGACTTTAGTTCCATTCTTGAGTGTTTAGTGTTGGTTTCTTTTTGGCTCCCCTTCTAATCTAACTAGGAAGTTCAAAGCATTAGATCTGAACTGAACCAGTGATCTCCTGATACAGTTTATACTTTAATATTACGTAGCAAAAGTGTAAATCAGCTAAATGAACCGAACGTTATGTAACTTTTTAAGGCTTAATTAAGAACAAGAGAGCCGCCTATCAGCAGAGCTTAAGCTCAGAAAACATGACTGAATTATGCAAGGAACCTCTGATCCCTAAGCTGTACTTTTACTTGTATGGCATGAAACAACATTCACTCGAGACTGAGAAATGTTAATGCCATTAAAGTATCACCGTAAGCATACCACGAAACAGAGGTTCCATTCAGAGAACCACAAAGTAGAAATAAGAGCATATAGACAAATCATGGACATTAGAATTGAAGTCTTCTTTATAGCTTTGTTCTTAAATGAAGAATGTGCAACTTTTTTTATCCAGTAGATGTCGCCATTGAGCACCAGCATGAAACCAAAACAAACTGCTTTCTGGCGACTCCTCCGCCATAGTGAAGCCTCCGCTCTCCCTCAGGGACACAAGAATTAAGTGGCGGACACACTTGTCCTTTGCTCGAGCTGCAATCACCTGTGTCCTGCATTGTTGTGTTAGCGGGCTAATGTTAACGCTCTTCAGTTAGCTTGTAGCTTCACATTGCACATAAATTGACACAGAATGACCGTGATCTAAAAACTCTTACATGACGTCCAAATAATCAGTGAGTATGTTCTTCTTCATCTCTCTAGTCCTTGACTAAAACAGCTTTTATACACAAGGGGAGGAGCCGGCCTTCCCGTCCATGTAAACACGGCTCTGACAACAACACAGCCAGCGGGACTCGAGCTTCTCCCTCATTGTAGACAGTCATGACTCAGAGAGACATTTACGCAGGATAGACTTGACTTCTGATATATTTATGTGTAAAATGTTGCACATCTTTCTTTAAAGATTATATACATAATAAATGTATTTTTCATTTTAAATTGTTATTGTCCCTTCACAGTTTATTCGTGGTGAACAATAATCTTGACAACAATAAAAAAAACCTGATTAAGACCAAAAAAACACTCCACTAATCTCTCTCCTATTTATAGCCACATTAGAAACAAAGTTAAGTGGATTATCAGTGAAGAATTCCAACAATGAATCAGTCTTATTCAGTGTTGTTGTTGTTGTTGTTGGTGTGTGGGAGTAGCAGAGAGAATCACTCCCATGATTCACGGCCAGCCTTGACGTCATCTTTTGTTGCTGTTTTGTTTGAGAGCCCCCTGGTGGAGAAATTTACATACTGTGTCTTTAAAGGATTGAATCTCATGGGACCATGAATATTAGTCTTCAATTGAATAAAATAAAATTAAGTAGTTGTTGAAATATTTACACTAGACTAACAAATTTGGCCTCATAACGGAGCTGGATGAAAAGTGAGGGCTTTAAAATTGTTAGTTGGATCGATTCCTCACGAACACGCATTCAGCGTTTAAAGGCCATCCATTCCAAAGTTGCTCAAGTATTTCTGTGTGGACTAAGAATGCAGTGCAGTCACGCTTTGACTTTTTGACTCTTTGGTTTCTGAAAGTATGATAATTCTCTGTACAAGCTCCCCAATGCTCAAAGCGGATTATCCCGTTTCCCTTTCTAGTTAAGAGATTATGAATATTGTTATTAGTTAATTAAAAGAATGTTCTTTGTTCCTCTAATCTCGAACAGGATGAAGTGGTGCTGAAGCAGATTGAGAAGGAGGTGAGAATGCGAGAGGGGGCCAGTAAGCTGCTGGGATATTGTTCCAGGAGAGAGCAGGCCCTGGAGGCCTCCAAGAGCCTGCTCACCTGCAATTCCCGCATTCTGGCTCTGCTCAGCCAACTACAGAGGATGAGGAAAGCTCAAATCCTGCACAGAGTGGAACGCAGGTCAGACATAGTGAAAGGATATATATTTCTTTATGTTTCAGAGACAGATTTATTATCAGAGGAATAGGATATGAAGGGGAGCAGGTGAAGTGTTTGTGAACATTGTGCATTACTCCTAACAGCCACTAGAGGGCAGACCAACCCACTTTTTCAGTCCTTGAAGTCTCATGTTTCATGAGAGGTTTTGTTTACAAGTGAGGGTTTTATCACATCTATTGTTTCTTGATTGCAGGTGTGCATGTGTAACATTATTATGACTGTGTGTTCCTCCTTGAGGCTGTAGTGTAATCTGTACCCTTGTCCTGGTTTTTATGAGTGTTCCTGTTATTTTGTGTTCGGTACATTCTGAACATTGCTGCGTGCACGTATGAATTCATTGTTGAATTCCTACTTTACTGCAGGCCCTCTGAAGATGTAGTGCCATGTTTGGGAAAAGTAGCACTGTCAGGTGAGTGTCAACAAAAACACTTGTCAAATTTAATGTAAATTTCTTTTTTGAATTTTGCTTGAATTTCTTACTTTAATGTTTGCACTCCGCAGATCTAAGAATCCCACTGATGTGGAAAGACTCAGAGTACTTCAAAAACAAAGGAGGTGAGTCAGAGAAGTCTCAGAGGAGAAAACTTACCTAAAGGAGCAATCAGTAAGATATCTACTGAATATAATGATAAAGTGACCTTACTATATGATCAGACATTAAGGAAACATGCTATGTTGACGTGCTGGCTTCTCTGACAACAATGCAGCAGCACAGTATGTTCTCAGTTTGCCAGATATGAGACAAGATATCAGGTCAAACCAACAGGTGTTGCAGCGATGGAAGCGGGCAAGAGAACTGGTTCAGATAGAAGTGATTGTACCCGACCTAAAAAGCCTCTGCATGTTTCTAATAAGCTCCACAAGCAGAAACGTGCTCAAACTAGGATCCATATTGGAGATGCTTTTGAAAAATGGAGAGAGGTTAGAATGCAGAAAGGTTTACAGATTGATGCAGAGCTGGCTAAACACTGAAGCTTCAGTGTCCACCACATGGCAACCTGCGTGAGCATCGACTCTAGAGAGGAGGGGGCAGGGGGAGACAGCTCTCTACAATGTTTTGAATATGGACTGCAGTACCCATTTTAAACACTAGGTGTCAGAGTTACATACTGCTCCTTAAAAAAAAAGATTAAACAGAAACCTTTTTAACGTCATCACATTATTTTCTTTTTGCTCGATATTATTTGTTCTCTGTTCTTTTGACCTGCAGAGCTTCATCGCTGTGCTGTGTTCTGCCTGCTTCAGTGTGGCACAGAGATCTACGACACTGACATGGTCATGGTCGACCGGACTTTAACTGACATCTGTTTTGAAGACACTATCGTATTGTAAGTCCATCAATCAGTTAATTTGTATTGGTGTAGTATGAAATCATGACAAATGTTATCTCAAGACACTTGAGAGAAAAAGAAGAAATGGCCGCACATATTGAAAAAGTTTAAATATTTAATCACAACGTTTCGACCAAACGTTGTGATTAAATACAAACTTTTTGTGGCATTTCAACAAGTGTGTGGCCTTTTCTTCTTTTTCTCTCTGCTGTTTTTGTATTGCCTGCACCTGCATGAAGTGCTAATAACCAGCCCGACTCGATACATAACAACAAGAGCAGATCGAGACCCTACTCTCTGTTTTTTAGAACCTTCCTGCCTTTCTTAGATAGGACAGCTGAAGAGAGACACGTAATCTTGAGACGGGATAATGTGGGATAACATTCAGCAAACGGTCGAGGTCGGTTTGAAACCTACAGCCGCCGCAATGACGACTATTAGCTTCTGTAAATGGGGCACGCTACTCTTTGTTATATTATATGCAAAGACCCAACATTATTCAACAGCTCAATCAACAATCCAAAGGAACTTACAAGAGAAGGAAGATTCAGAGTTAGTGATATGGAGTTGAGCAAACAGAGAGAGAAAGAGATCTCTTCTACACTTTCTTCAGAGGTTCAGTTTTGGTCCAATCCCTCTTTTAAAAGTCATGGTACATCTTTAAATAAATGTTTCTGTGTGTGTGTGTGTGTGTGTGTGTGTGTGTGTGAGCAGCAAGGAGGCAAGTCCGGGCTTCCAGATTCGTTTCGAGCTCTACAGCAGCAGTGCGGTCGAGGACTTCTCCCCGGGGATGCTTGCGCCGAGGAGAGGGAGCTACCTGGGTGGCTCTCTGGGAGGCTCCTCTGGGAAGAAGATCCGTGCAGCGTTGGAGTCGGCTGCAGTTTGTGGATCGGTATTAAGTGCTGGATTTGCAGGACCTGGAAGTGTGTCACCACCTCTCTCCTCCAACATTTCAAGACTGTAAGGATGACCCCCTCTAACACACACTTAAGTTACATATCTATCCAATATCTTCAACTTTAAACTCAAATGTTCTCTCTTCAGGGGGCCGAAGTACAACCTGCTGGCTTACACAACTCTGACAATCAATCACATCAAGGAAGGTTTCAAGACACACGATTTGTCAATAGCAACAACAGGTGAGTCTCCTCCTTTCTTTTCATTATCCCTCTTAATTCCATAATTTCCCTTTCCTTTTCCCCCTCCTGATAATCCATCCGTGATCTTTATTTTTCCAGAGGATAGTCCCTTCTGGTTGCCTCTGTACGGCAACATGTGCTGTCGCCTCAGAGCTCAGCCTCTTTGCATGATTCAGCCAGTAATGAGCGGACGACTCGGGGTTAAGGTGAGCAGATTTTTGAATATAATCCGTCCAAATATCGTATCACATTATTATTCACTGAATCACTTTGCTCCCCGCTCTCATTCAGCTTGAAGAGGACCCTAATTGCTGGGAAAATGTCTACGGCGTCCTCAGGGGCCAAACTCTCGTCTGCTATCAGAGCGAAGAGGACCTGCAGTCTGAGGATGAGCCTTTCCTTGTAATCCCCGTCAAAAAGGTTGGTGATCATGAACAGAGTCTCATGAATAAATAGATGGATTCATTTGAGGCTTTTGTCCATGCTGATTACAATAACAAGCCGAAGTCACCAGAGTGCACTGATGAATTAATGAAAAAGTTCCTATGAGGGGAAACCTTTTGCAAATAGAGCCTCTCAAGAAATGATCGGATATTTGATGGAATTTATGCATTTCTATTGAACTCTGCTACACTTAACGTTGAATATTTGACTTAAAGATGTCAACTTATCCCAATTTAAATTGTACCCAATTGAAATGGAGAATGTTTTGACTATCCGACGACACATAGGGCGACAATAACCTTTTTAGATTTACTCCTTGTTACACAAAAGTGCAAAAGGAGCAGTGGGAAGAACTGAAATGTTTTTATGATGACGTCTAAAAAACATCACGACAGCAATTTAAATGTACCCATTAACCCACCCAGCAGCCACGACCCCCCACCCAATCATTGACAGCCTTTATCTTAGAGATACTGCAGGACAATGGATAGAGTCAGAAATCAGGGTGAGAGAGAGAGAGTGGGGAAAGACATGCAGGAAAGGAGCCACAGGCCGGACCCAAACCTGCTGATCCGCTCAGGGGACCACAGCCTCCATACACGAACCACCCGTTAAATGGAGAATATCCTCCTCCGTTTAAAAAAAGAATCCCGTCCACACACGCTCATTTCTCAAAAACAAAAACACGCCCTGAAGAAGACCCCGTGTGATTGAAACCGGCCCATGTTTTTCCCGTTTGTATTTGACTTTGATATCGATCTATGCCCTGATTAATTCACGTATTTTATCTCTGTCCTTGTGTCGAAGCAAACATGCCCGCAGGTTTCTTTTTATTTGATGAATCTTCGACTTTGAGATTGATTTAGGTTGATTTAAAAAAAAAAAGTTGAGAACCATTTCAGTTAATCAACCTAACCGAATATAACGTAGCTAAACATAAAAAAAGTGGAAAGGTTGTCTGCAGCTCAGGGTCGCATTCAAACGTGCTCCTGCAACTCATACGTTAATTAGGATGAAGAGGTTTTTGTTGGCAGCAGATTCACCGTTAGCTTCTGTCAAAAAGGTGTTGAAGTGTTGATTTTATGTTTGTCAATCAACCGTTGAATTATTTGAGTCAATCAATGAGACAGCTGTCAATGAGACAGCCAACAACAACATCATGGTTTACTGTAATTTGCTATCTGTGTGGATGTTTCCCGCAAACCACTCCTCTGCTGCTCTGTCATGTGTGCACAAGTAAAACCTGATTATCTGGGATCTGTAATCATTAGGTGTGTGTGTGAAATTTGTGTTTTCTTCTTGTTGTTGTCAGGATACCCTTGTGTGTTTATCAGAAACCGATCCTGACCCGTGCCAGAGCATATTCATCAGTACAGAGCATGTGGGAGAGGATGTCACCTACACGCTGACCACGCACACACCTGAAGACACGCAGCTCTGGACGGAGGCCCTCTGGCGGCACGTCTTTAACATGAGTAAGGCTTCATTGTACAGACTCTTTCTTTTTTATTACCCCACTAGCCGTAACACACAACACCTCTACTTTTCTCGAAGGTTTAAACAGTAAGCCTGACTCAGCACCTCCACAGCTCATGAATGAACATGGAGTATCTTGATAAAACCTAAGTTTAAAGGTCACATATCCTCTTCCTTTTCAACCAGTTTAAATAAGTCTCAGAGCTCCCATAAACACGTCTGTGAAGTTTCTTGTTCTAAATCCACTCTGATCCTGTATTTGATCATGCCTATAAACCCCTCTATTTCAGCCCTGCTCAGAACAGGCTGTTTCTGTGTCTGTAGCTTTAAATGTAAATGAGCTGTGTCTGACCACGCCCCCTCTCTGGAAGGGCTTGGGTGGGCTCGGGCTGTCTCGCTCCATGCCGTATTGTTTAAGGTGAGAAGGCAGACTCAGAGGGCAGAACAAACACCTAGCTGTGGGAGTGTCACCCACCTGGGGGAGGGGTTACTGCCCTTTGTGATGTCATGAAGGGAAAATCTCCAGACGGCCTGTTTGAGCACACATTTTCTGAAAAGTGGATCAGGCTAAAGACAGAGAGGATGGACTTTTCTCATCATTGTGGGGTTTGTAGACAGACTAGAGACACATATTAGTGTTAGAACAACATGGTCAAGTATTTTGCACATTATGTGACCTTTAATTAGTGAGAAACAGGTGGTTATGTGCAGGAGTATTTCTTTGCAAAGAGCAGTGATTTTTAGTCTTGTTCTTACTTCTTACCATGAGGTTAACAGATGACATGCAGAGACTCCACAACTTCTCGATTTTACGTTTTTTTTGCATGCATTTTGTATTGAATGTGATTCAAATGTAAAAAATACTTTTACATGAAAGTCGCACCATGCACCAAATCTGTTTCTCATGCCTCTGCCCTGACGACAAGAGTCATGTTCCGAGTTTTCTGTCCGTATGTACGTCTGTCTGTCTGTATCCTGTAAAGCAATTTCTCAGAAGACAAGGCAAAAGTGTCCACTTTTGTTTACTAGCAGAGGCGCTGCTTGTCAATAGGCAAGGCAGGCAATTGCTTGGGGCCCACGGTCATTAGGGGCACCCCAATGGCTGACAAATTTAAACCCCAGCATTGCCTCAAAATGTGCAAAAATGGCAGTAGGGGGCCCCATCTTATAGCACTCACTGTCAATACCCTGCTAAGCTAACCCTACCCACGGAAAATGAAGAGGAATTATCTGTCTGGGACTGAAAAAGAATCGCCCCTGGTTACAAGAGGACCTGATGATTCTTTGGTGGTCACATTAGAAAATCAAGGTTGCTGTCGCTTCACGTGGGGTTCATTCTTCTTAACACCTGCAGGGAACTTCATTGAAACTGGTTATTTTTCCTTTAAAAAAAAAAATATTTGCATTTGAAGAAATGATATGACATTTAAAGAGCATACAGAGAAAAAAACAACAAACAGGAGGAAAAAAAGAGAGAAAGCTGATCACATAACTCTCAGATACAGTCGCTGATCAGTGTCGTATACATTTATGGTCGAGGGATACAACATTATTAGTGGATGAATGGCAACCTGCTGTGCTGTGTGATTGTGGGTTGCTTTGTGCTTTTGTGCAACCAAACTCTTTATGCTGGGAGAGAGCACACGCAGTCCACGTGTAATATTTACATGTGTAGGTCGGGGTCCAGGGCGAGTTGTGTCCAGGGCCTGGTTGATTAATTACTAAACAAACAGGTTAAGAGTGAATTCTGATCTCCAACTTTAAAGGCCGATGAACAGGCGTTAACAATGTTGATGTCAATAAAAAGTCAACAACCACAGTTTGATAAAAAGGGGCGCACTTGGTGCAAATTGCTTTGTTCAGGCTAATATTCACTTTGAAATAGTTTCAATATATAATTATCCCGTCCCGCCCACGGTTTCATTGTTATTCAGTTTGATGCATTTGAACAGCCACCTGACTGATCCCTGGAGGCTTACTCGCCACATGGCGGCTATGCTAGTTCTTCCTCAAACGACTGCTTCACTTCTACAAAACATAACTGAGCATTATTATTTTCCTGCCAAAAGAAGAGGAGGGACATAATTCAGTTAAAGACAGCCTTGACTCAAGCTCAGACAAGTCACTTTGGAAATGGTTGGAGGGAAAGTTTATCAAAAAGACACAAGATATACCTGCTGATACCTGCAGGACAGCATTCCTCAGTGACACATTTATGGCATCGGGGAAATGTGAATGTCATCTGATGCATTCAGTGTCATATAGAAAATATTCGTCCGCTGGCTGACTTACATCATGAGAGTAATGACGAGTACAACTGAAAAGAAGAAGATGCCTCGTGTCTGACTGACTTCTTGTCTGGACGACGGAGAGAGCAAAGGCTGCTTATTTGTATGTTGAAGACGTAATCATAAAGACATGTATAAAGAATAAAAATAACACCGCGCATAAATAAGTTAGGGAAAAACACGTGAGGAAAATAATACAGAAACAAATACACTCTTTTATACTTCAAATAAAGTTTGTGACCAGGAAAATCAATTTAAAAGAAAAAAAACTGAAAGGAGACAGGAAAGTGTAAAGAACATTTTATTAAGGCAAATCAATACAGAAGCAAAATGAAACAAATATATCACTTGGTGTCACAGTTTGTTTATTCATTAATGCCTAAGTTCACTTTTTATATCATTTTGAAACATTGCATTCCTTAGATTTGAAGTGAAGCCGGTGCTGACGTGCAAAATCCTGAAGTTCCTCGAGTGTCTGGCCGCAGAAGCACGCCCATTCAAAACACTACACACACGGAAGTAAAAGGAGCTCACTCAAACAATACAAGCTCTTCAGGTGCATGACCACAAAAAGACACATCTGCACACTCAGTGTCCTCAAACGCCTTTTTAATCTGGGTAGAGCAGCACCGTACAGACCAAGCAGAAAAATGAAGCCAATGCAGAAGTGCTAAATCCTGCAGTTCCTCCACTAGAGTGTCCAGCCTCTAGTGGACTAGTGTCCTGCAGAAACACACCCATTCAAAAAGCCTGTTTTTACAGCAGAAATTAACATGTTTACAGCCTGGTTCGAAAAACAAAATAGGTCTGATTAGCTCATGACTTGATCGCCACACACTGTACAAACACCCCAACAGACCCTAGAATCGCCCCCGCTCACGAGTGAACTCACAAGGTGCTACTGGCTAACCTCTTCTGTTTGACATTTGCAGATTCTGAAAATGACGCCTTCAACAACGTCAACAAGACTGAACTGGAACATTACTGTTGCAGCCAATAAAACACTGATTTGTAAGATGCAAGTTGACTCAAGCATGTTAATGTAATTACGTGATTTTAATAAGGTCAAATACAGCAGAGTCAAATGCGGCAATGTTTTAGTCACAGTTCATCGGTTTGGTTTGTACTGTACCCAAGTTCCATTATCATAGCTTTGAAATTGCCGCAATTACCATCAGTCAGATGATAGATAATGATGTGTTGCAGAAAGTATTCCACCCACTTATATCACAAAAATGGCCCAATAAAAAGAGTCATAAATGGGAGCAGCAGCTTGATCTGTGAACAAAGAGATTTAAATATAAAGGTTGAGGACACGTTCAGAAAGAATATTTAAAATCTAAATAGAAATAGAAGAGGGGCACGTCTCATTTTGCTCTCTTATCAAAAAGACAGGACAGTTTTTTTCCCCCTCTATGATCCTCAGTGCAAAAATAATGTTGTAATCTTAACCACAATTTCCACATAGTCTGTGTGTGCCGCGTTCCCACGGTTTTGCTCCGTCCGGCGCGCACCAGACCAAACTGGGTCAGGACAAGCGCAGCCATGAGCAGCTATACTCACAAGTACACGGCAGAACTACAAGATCACGCAGGAAGAAAGAGATAAGGGTTAATGAGTTGTTCATTCAGTGCCTGTTTTCACATGATGTTGATAAAGTGATGGGATTTACAATCTGGAGTCTGTATATCTGGTTTTATTTTGAAATTAAAATTGACAGGACGATGACTTCCTGCCCAAATAGATCGAGACTGTTCAACTTGAAGAGAGTTTGCAGCGGGCTCCGTCCAAAATAGACTTGGTGTGTATTTGGATCGGAGTGGAGCTGAGTGGCGTGATGTGGTAACACAAGCCCTGACTAGAGAGGGAGCGACCAGCTCGTACTCGTGTGAAAAAGTTTCACAGGGTACATAAAAGCTGAATTCATAAGTACTCTGTAGCAGTCGTCCTCAACTGCTCTGGGCTCGTGACCCACCGCCCACTCCTTCATGAAAAATTGCGACCCAAATTTCTATTATTTTTCAACCAATCAAATGTATTTCATGAAAAATGTGCAGTTTGGTCCTGAAGCGGACTGCTTCACAGACTTTTTGACACCATTCTTTTCCCCGGCACACATCTGGACCCTACGAGAACTGCTCCACGTCCCACTTTTGGGTCCCGACCCACCAGTTGAGAACCGCTGCTCTAATCACTGCAGTCATACTCCTACATCTTACAAGAACTGTTAGCTCCTCCTGTCTGGGTGCACACCTCCATCACATTTATTATACAATGTTTCATGTGTAGTGTTCATATCTTTTCATCTGCTTCTCTTTTTCACGTTGGGTTTTTTATGCAGTTCGGGTTATGTGAAATATATGTTGTTAGTGGTTTTCATCGGTGGCTGCTTCTCTCTTGTTATTATCTATTTATTCAACTGTGGAGGCAGCTAGATGTGTGCGGCACTGGCGTCCAAGACAAACATCCCTACGGGCCAATAAAGTGTCATCATATCGCATATTTTCACGTTTTAAACCTCACTAAGAATGTTTGAGACAACACAGGCAGAAAGAATGTGTTCCAATTCCGTTTCAGACGTCTCAGTGTCTCATTACAAGCAAATAGGTTTGACAAAGCCAACCAGGTTAATCCCAAAACACAATTAGTTTGTATTGAACATATGCCATAAGTAATTATGAATAATGGCTGTGTACCTGTTACAGAACCTTCATCTCAATCTTATAGAAGGAAATAGTTCTAATATGGAGCGTACATTTTTGCAGTTTACTTCTCAGACTGTAAACCATTTCATCAAATGTACTTGAAGTCTCGTCGGAGCTCCACTCCAAACCTTAATCTGAGGACAAGAAGAGAGACAACAGGTTCATTCTGCTGATCTGAATGCAATCTCTCTTTGAGAAAGTTAAAATTTATCTCATTAAATTATCCAATTTCTTCAATTCTCTCAGGCGTCTGCACCGGAGCGTGTCCCTAAGCGAGCTAATGCAACATGAATTAGATACTGTGCACCTCAGGGGCCATTATTATGGCGTCTTTATGCCTCCGTGCATTTCTAAGAAGTAAGATATGAAATTAATCTTCCTTAATAAGAGAGTGTTTGCAGGAAGCGATTGCATTTGTTTTCCAAGAAGGATGAACTTAATCTATTTTTATTTGCTCTTCCTGCACACGGAGAGAACCGGCTCGGGAATGTTTCCTGTTATCACCACAATGACCGGTTAAGTGAATGTGGTATGAGCCACACCTTGTTGTAAACAAGGGTGTGTGTGTGTGTTTGTTTGTCTGCAGTGTGTTGTTTAAAGTTTCCAAACTGTCTCCAAAGTTACATTTTCATCTGGGATCAAATCATCTGCGTGTTCTCAAAACCGACACGACACACTAACTTTTTGGAATTTTTTCCTTTCTTAACAAATTACACGTTTGTGAAGTTAATTGTTTTTCCTTTACACACAAACCTACGTAAATGTATGACGGCATCATTTATCTTACGTCCAGAGGCGTGTCCAGAGGGAGTGTCCAAAGGATGGCATCGGCCGCCACCTTGAAATCTGATTGGCCATACAGTAGGTGCCACCCCAAAATCCAAATCAATGATTGGTTATTTGTCTCATCAGAGCTGGGAAATACTGTGTGTTGAAATCAACTATTCTGGTTGTCTTCAACAGGCTGCTGAGTTTTCTTTACTTGTTAATGAAGTATTTTGTTGTTGTTGTTGTTGTTAGTACTTTCAGTTATAATAATAAGAATAATTTACATTCTTTTCTCTTTCCATAAAAACTCCAAAGCAAATACTAGTACACACTGTCTAACTTGCAATGGACTTACTTGCCGATAAATGTGTTATTGCAAGTTAAACAGCGTGCAAGAGTTTGTATGTACTTTAGAATTTTCTCATATATCTTATTTTTGAGTCCCAAAAGAATTAGGCTAAGAAGATGTATATGTTGCCAAATAGTTTTACTTACAAGTACATATCATTAGTGTGGATAAAAAGGGTTAAATTAAATTAAATTGATTTGTATGTGTGCCCACAAACTCCAGGCCACCCCCGCATAGGTCAGCGCCCCATGTTGGCCACCCAAGTCCAAATAGTCTGGACACGCCCCTGCTTAAAGTACATGACAGTGATTACATTTTCCATAACAGCGCCCTTTAATCCAAAGTTCTTTTTAATCAAAGGCTGGATTTCTGTTGGGAGTACTGTTTCAGGTTTTCTCATCTTCCTTTGCAACCTCAAAACAAATTGCTAATATTTACAGCTACACGCTTGCAGAACATATTCAGGCTCATAGTTTGTGTTGTCATAATAAGAACATTTTTAGCTTTAAGGTTGCAGGAGCGTATTTCTATTTTTATCTCTAGTGCCACGCAGACTCTGTTTTTTGTCTCTGTGACCTCTGCCCCCACCCCACAACAAGGGAATTTATATGAGCCATTTTTAATCTGTGACGACAGCACAGCACAAACACATATGATTATTCATACCAGCATATGCTAAAGGTGTTTAAATACTGTTCCACCACTGTGAGAAGACACATGAGTTGCATTCCTATCTGTCTGGTCTGTGGAGTTTTGCTCATAGCATATTTATAGGTATGTGCTGTCATACATTCAATTATTAGAAACATATTCCGATGGTTAATTTATGTCTGATGAATGCTTTGCAATATACATGCTTTTAAAAAATAACTCCTCGTCCTCTGTGTTTCAGGCCAGTGGAAGCAGTGTTGTGATCACCTCATGAAGATTGAGATGCCCATATCCAGGAAAGCCACGACAGTGAGGCAGGGATCGCTATATCATGAAATAGGTAGGAGACAAGTAGAGGCCTTATAGGCTGTTCTGCTGGTTTACCTTCAGTCGCATCCTGAAATAATAGCTTATCAAACTGCCAGATCCGACCTGTAGGAGATAGGTTCACACTAGTCATTGAAAATAGTGCAGGACTGGAAGTCTAAATCTTTAAGAAAGAATGTGCAACATTTGACACATAAATATATCAGAGATCAAGTCTATCCTGTGTAAATGTCTCTCTTTGTCATGACTGTCTTCAGTGAGTGAGAAGCTCGAGTCCCGCTGGCTGTGTTGTTGTCAGAGCCGTGTTTACATGGACGGGATGGCCGGCTCCTCCCCTTGTGTATAAAAGCTGTTTTAGTCAAGGACTAGAGAGAAGAAGAAGAATATACTCACTGATTATTTGAATGTCACATAAGCATGTTGAGGTCACGGTCATTCTGTGTCAGTTTACAATATGAAGCTACAAGCTAACTAAAGAGCGCTAACATTACCTTCTAACACAAAAATGCAGGACACAGGTGATGCAGCTCGAGCAAAGGACAACTTTGTCCATCACTTGCGTTTAATGGTGCTTAATTATTGTGCGATAACTTCATGCAATGCAAGGGGAGGGGGGTTGGAGGTGTGACGCAGGAGTAGAGCAGAGGCTTTGGTATGGCGGATGTGTCGCCAAACAGCAGTTAGTTTTGTTTTCATGCTGGCGCTCACCCTTTATCCAGAGTTTCTCCTGCCAGCCCCCTCGTATTTTAACTGCACAAATTCCAATTGAGCTGATGCGAGAATGCAGCAGGATATAATAAGGAGAATTCACCTCGAGCGAGGGTGAGGGGTTGGTGACATTTCTTCTCTGTGATCAGTGCACGACCATGGACTGTCTGCACGAGACCTTCATGCACGTATTTAACTCCTGCAATATGTTTTCTGTTCTCCAGTATGTTCTTCTCTGCTCTTTTGTTGATATAATGATTCTGTCAAACTACACAAAACATGAATATGAAAAAAATATTCTCATTACAACATCGTACAGCTACAACTCTGTTGCTCCGTTTGACACTTCGGGGTCATTCTTCTTTTACGTCATGTCTTGCCTCAGTCTGCCTAAAATGATTTGAGACTTTTGTGAGGGGTTCATTTGTAAAAACAGCTCAGCCAGCTTTTCCTAGCAGGCGCTGGACGCTATCTACTTAATGTAACATCTGATTAAAATCCAAACTACCCTTTTAAAATGATCTGTCTTATGGCTGCCACAAATAAATCAATGCAATACAAACACGCCACGTATGGTGAGCACAGATGCAGATACCTGCTAATTAGTCAGTGTTGTCACTAACGCGTTACAAATTAACGCGTTATTGTAATCTGATTACTTTCTTTCAGTAACGAGTAATCTAATGCGTTCATTTTTCCAAACCAGTAATCTGATTAAAGTTATTTTCCTAAGTGGCTGTGCGTTACTATTTTGTTATTGCCTCATAATGTATGTAGAATGCAGAATTTTGTTGTCATTTTCGAAGAGAATGAGCGGAGCTGATACGTTTCACTTTATTCAATGTGTGTGCTTCCACTGGGTCCGCTGCGCTGCGTCTCAGCTCCGTCTCAGCTCCGGCAGTCCGGAGCCCTCCGGAGCTGATACGTTTCACTTTATTTAATGTGTATGCTTCCACTGGGTCCGCTGCCCTGCGTCTCAGCTCCGGCAGTCCGGAGCCCTCCGGAGCTGATACGCAAGGCTTCTATTTTTGCCGGATGCCGGAGCACGACGCATCAATTCAGCACAGAAAATAACAAGCGGGACGGGAAGTCAGACACCGATACAACATTAAAACATCCGGTTTATTTTCAGAATAAAAGACTCATTTTTAACGGTTCAGAAAAACGACTGTATGTGTGTTTGTTTATGTGTTTATAAGGTTAATATAGAGTTTAATACCATGTACATCGTATTATCTCGTGCTGTCACGAGTTAATCTTTAAAATACCGCGGGAATTCCTTTGTCTCTGCACCCCAGCTGACCGGCTGTGCTCTGCGTGCTGCGGACGGAGCACGCAGCCGGTGGCGGTGGGTATTGAAGGACGGGGGTGCACGGAGCCGTCACGCACCGGAGCGGACACGCAATGCACACTGATCTGGTGGAAATTCGGCGTTATGTTGAGGCAGCGAAGGGAGGAAATCGGTAAAAAGTAACTAATAAGTTACTTTTAAAGTAACTTAGTTACTTTGATGATAAAGTAATCAGTAAAGTAACTGGATTACTTTTTTGAGGAGTAATCAGTAATCAGTAATCGGATTACTTTTTCAAGTAATCTGTGACAACACTGTAATTAGTGCCTATACTTACCAAAAAAACAAACCCACGAACTGAACCACAAACATTTTTTAAGAGGCTGAGGTTTGATTTGGCTGCCGGCCTTTTTATCTGCACGAGTGAGCGGCTGTTTTTGGCACTTCAGTGTTAGCTTCATTCTTTAGCCACAAAGTTCTTGCTTTCTTTGGACGGACACACAAACACGCGCCTTGTATCACGATAAATTTCAAAATCAGAGCTTATGGCAAACATGCACATCAATAGATGGATCAGAAGGTCATGCTCTAATTGCACTTACACAACTGTCAGTTCATGCCACAAATTCTTACAATATATAGACAGGTCAAAAGTAATGCCTCCTCCCATTTGCTTTGTATCCGTCTGTAAAAGAGCCAGAGTGGCGCTGACCTGAAAGTCGTCAGACAGGTTTGTGTAAATAGCAAGATGTTAAAGAGATATATAAAGCAGCACAGCACCAACACAGGGGGACAAGCCAGACTGTTGACGTGAATAGGTGCATTATCTCCAACACCTGCTGACAAAAACATCAGTCATGCTCATCCAAAAGTGTACAGATACGCTCTGGAGATGCAACCAAGGGTATCAAAAATGTTAGCGCCTTGAATGGGGTGTGTCGTCTGAATAACAAGATGTTCAAAATGCATTCCAATCCTTAAGACAGTCTGCATGAAAAACCTCTCTGGAGGAAAAAAGCCACGATACAATGGCGAAAGGCAAACAACAATGTGTCTGTGAATTCCCCTCTATCAATCACTTATCAACTTGCGGGAATATTTTGTCCAGTATAAGGAAGGTATTTGAAATATTTTGCTTTCCTCACAGCAGATAAATAAAGCAACTCTTCTTCCTGTTTCTCTTCTTTTTCAGTCACACCCTCCTCGCCCAGAGAGGGTCTTCAGGTCCCAGATTTATCCGTTGAGATCCGCACTTTGCTGTATTCCTACTACAAGGAAAGGTTTGTTCCTCCCACTTGATTATTTATATTTCTACCTCTACAGGTTTTGACAGCATATGAAATAGATATTGAGAAAAACAAGACAATTAAAGGATTAATGGCAAAACAGTCGCAGTAATTAAGTTAAGAAATAATCTTTTGTTGAGTAGTTTTACAAATCCCTTCCTACTGGTAGAGCCCAAGGGCGGTAATTTTTATTAGGCTGTCAATAAAATAAATGTACAGACGTCCGCAAGCTAGTTCAGGCAGGCAACTGAAGATTTCACACTTGACATGTGTCATTCTCCACAATCACCTGACAATATATCCTCCGAAATCTTCATTCTAATAAAGCTGCAAGATTTCCAGTCTCTTGCTTTGCTGTATCATTTCCAGGGCTGCACTGCATCAGTTCTGCACTCGTACTTTCAGCCCTAGCACCACCCTAGCATTCACTTTCAGGCTCTGACTCGAAGGTTCAAGATCTAATCTCATCACTTCTCAAGATTCTGCATGCAAAACAATCTGTGTAGAGTGATGAGGTTGGACTGTTTCAAGTATTCTTAACGCAAGATTTCTGCACTTTATCCAATTATGAGACTTTTTGGAGAGTGATATACTGCATCTGCCAAAGAAGAACTGCTTATACATACTTCTTCTTGTCAATAAAGGAATATGGGGACTAGAACTTACCTACATTATCTAAACACACTGGAACTTTTCATAGAGGTATTTTTGAACTACGTGCAGCTAGCATTAAAAACTTAAAACTACAGAGATAGAGTAAAAGAAAACAGTGATGAACTGTGCCAGGTTTTATACTGTATATTTATTATATTTATATCAGAAAGTGAATTCTTAGTACCACCTGAAAGCCTCTTGAGATTTCAGATCTAGTAAATCTTTGAGTATTATACATTTCCTACTATTTCAGTCTTATTCAAATGTGTTTTTTCAAGTGGTGGGTCTCTGGAGTTAATCATGCATGCAATTATTGATAAATTGTAATTACAAATTACAGTTGAATTTCTTGTTTGGCCTGTTCAGTAGGTCCATGGTAAAAGAACAACAAAGACAAATATATGAGGGTACAAAGTGTTCGCTAACGCTGCTACTGAAGTGACGTGACCATGACAAATAACATCACAGCTTAGCAAAATAAATACCGCTTTGAATCAAGCACATAATGGTCCCTTACATTCTGCGCTATGTCGTCAAACACACTCTGTTTACCACGATGTTTTACTTCTGTGAACGGCAAACACGCAATGTTACAAGTTTAAGTCGACACACATTGTAACAGGTTGTCATATGCGACACATATTGTTCAGAGGATTCATGGTGTGTGTACAGAGAAAGGCCAGGGTTTGGACAAACTTAGACAGAGAACAGGTCCGACTGAAGACTTTGATATATATGAGACTATAGGACAATGCTGTCATTGTGTAACCTTGAATGCTCTCTTTGTTTGAATCGTCTTGTTTCCAGCACTCTGGTTATGAGTCAGACCTTTCTGTGTTTTGTTTGTATAATCATGTTGTATGATGTAATGTAGTAAGATGCCAACATGTTGTCATTGATTTATTTTCTGCATTCAGAGACAAATTCAATCAATACATTAATCAATTCATTAGCCAATTCATTTCTTAAATGTTTTTTTGGGGGCTTTTTATGCCTTTATTTTAGAGACAGAACGGTGGATAGAGTTAGAAATCAGGGCGAGATAGAGAGGGGAATGACGTGCAGGAAAGGAACCACATGTTGGATTTGAACCCGAGCCGCCCGCTTGGAAGAGTATAGCCTCCGTACATGGGGCGCGCGTACTAACCACTTGGCTACTTGGGCACCCCCGTATAGCGCCAATTCACAACAAAACTTATCTGAAAACACTTTACAAAAGGCAGGTAAAAGACCTCACTTTTTGTTATATTATCCAAAAAGAACCAACATTAATCCATTTGCACTAAGCAACATTTAGCAAAGTTACAATGTGAAGGAAAAACGTCCTTTAAGAGGCAGAACCAGACTCATGATGAACAGCCATCTGCCGAAACTGTGCTTGGAAAGTGGGATAGAGGGAGATGCAGAAAGACGGATACGGACACTCACAGCAACAACAACAATGAATAATTGAATTGATTAATTTGATAGGAACAATGCAATTTAACATAGTTCGAATCGGAACATGAAACTGATTTGTTGCAGCTTGTCCCTTATATGGCCTTTACTGTCCTTGCCCCGAGAGAGGGAGTTTAAGTATTACTGGGTCTGGTTCATGAGTGAGGGTAAGATTGACCGTGAGATTGACAGACAGATTGGCTCAGCGGCAGCAGTAATGCAGGCGTTGTGTCGGACCCTTGTGGAGAAGATGGAGCTGAGCCGGAAGGGAAAGCTCTCGATATACCAGTCCATCTTCGTTCCAACCCTCACCCTATGGTCATGAGCTTTGGATAGTGACCGAAAGAATAAGATTGCGGATATAATTGGCCAAAATGAGTTTCCTCTGGAGGGTGTCTGGGCTCAGCCTTAGAGATAGGTTAAGGAGCTCAGCGTTCGCATTCGGGGGGAGCTTGGGGTAGAGCCGCTGCTCCTTTGCATTGGAAGGAGCCAGTTGAGGTGGTTTGGGAATCTGATTAGAATGCCTCCTGGACGCCTCCCTTTGGAGGTTTTCCGGGCAAGCCCAACTGGGAGGAGACCCCGGGATAGACCCAAAGTTCGCTGGAGGGATTATATATCCCGTCTGGCCTGGGAACGCAATGGAATCCCCTAAGAGGAGCTGGAAAACATTGCTGGGGAGAGGGAAGTCTGGGTTGACTTGCTGCGCTTGCTGCCACCGCATAGAATAAGTCAAAACGTTGTTCAAAACTGGTTTAAAAGTGAAATTCAAAGTAAAAGCAGAAAGTATTAAAATGACATTTCAAACATGCGATTAATTGGGATTAACTAGCGATTAATGCTGATTTAAAAATCAATCATTTGACAGCCCTACTAGGTAGTAAAAAGGAACTCTGAGTCCATCATTTAGCATTACATTCAAATCTCTGACAACAAATGAGAGCATCTCAGGTCACCTGCGTGTGTATGCTAAGTGCTACGCATTCATTGACTGATAGAGCTGGTTTTTAATAACAGGGCTTCATCCTCCTCCTCTGAGTGTGACTAATACAACTCAAACACTGGCTCACTACGCAAACGGTCACATGTGTTATTGTTGTAAACAACTACGCCACAGATGTCAATAAAAAAGGGGGTGGTCAGCCACACCTACAAGTCTTAAAGGCCTAGTGAGGCGTTATCAGCTGCTTATGAAACACAGTGAAATAGCAGTTAGAGACAAATATTCTCAAGCAGTGGTACGTTTGACTGTTAAAAGGCAGCAGGATGAGATGAAAACAAACACTACTTACAAAATGCGCAAAGAGATGAGATAGAAGTACCACCTCGTCCACAGAAGACCTCAATCAACATAAACCTAAAGTTTCATAAATAAGCTTAAAAAACTGGTTAAGCGGCAAAATTGGCATTTTTGTTTTTAAAACTTGGTTTTGTATTTATTTGGTAAATATCTAACTAGACTTTGGTGGATGATCAACTAGAATCAAAGCTAGAATTTAATATTTTCTGTGTAAATATGTTGAGACACATTTCCAGAGGCGTCCAATTTAAGAGTTAAAGCGGCCTAATAATGCAAAATGTTATTTATGTAGTTATTTAAAGTAGGCCCACATTACCTTTTTCAAACTAATTCTGAGAAATCAGAGAACTGAACTGTTGTCTAGACGTTTGATTTATGAACGTACATTACATAAAACCAAAACAAAACATGTAACAAATTGTCTCCTGCCGCGAGGTGAACGCAGCCTAACACTGAAAGGATTCATTCATATCCTTGTCAGAGTGATTTGGCAAAAGAAAATACTTTTTCTGAGTCTTCTAGTAAATACAGGCATCATATCCTCATACCAACAGATGCAGAGATAACAAAAAGAGGAAGAATGTTTTGGCAGTTTCGGCTGCGGTTGAAATGGAGATGAGCCTGACCAGCTTCAACTGCCAGGACGGTGTGATCTCTTCCAAGTCTGCAGACTGGATTTGTTAGTCATACACACTATTTCTATTTTGATAAATCTGTGCTGCAGGTAATTTTTGATCAACATGTGAGGTACCTAAATAGAAATAGATGGGAACTGATATCGAAAGGTTGTTTGCTGCAGCACCAGCTTGGTTTTTCTTACGTTTTTCTTTGTTTCTCTGTGTGTGTTTTTACAGTTATTGATGACCCTGCCACCGATGCACTGAAGGGATGGGAAACAGGCCTTATTCTATGCCTTTGTGGTGACCACGCCTGGTCAAAGAAGCGCACGAGGAAATGATAAATGGCACGATTTCACAAACTGCAGAGGACTCATCCAAACACACATCTCTTTTCTTGTACCAAGGTGTTTAGGTTCTATAAACCTCAGAATCTTAAGTCCATATCTTGCAAAAAAGTGAAAAACCAGCTGCTCATGACTGTAATAACAAAACATACATGCACAGTTCATTTGAGCTGCATTTAAAGCTTGATTAGGCCATTCATTGTCTGTTTCCTAGTATACAAGCACTGGAAGGGAAATCGATCTATTGACGGATATATAACTGACTCAGCGACGGTTGATGTTTTCATATACTGGGCCCTTTTCAGCTAGTTATTGGACCTTCTTCCGGTCGACCTTGCTAACAAATTAGCAAGCAGCAAACTGGTTGTATGTCGGACGGCAAAACATGGACAACAGCGGTGTACAATTTGTACGTTCTCGCCAAACTGATAGCTTCTTCTTGTTTTCCTCCCAGTTTTCTTCCATGCATCCATGTTGTCAAAGCCCGATGGAGGAACTGTGGAGCATGCACAGACCACCTCGGTCAATGTGGGGTCGATTGAGGTGTATACATGCAAGAGACAATCGACCCCCAGCCGCATTATCAAGATGTTTTAGTTCAAGAAGCTTCAAGAAGTTGTCTTTCCACCAAAATACACATAACCTCAAGTCAGACCCATGAGGGAGGGTCTTCTCTCTGCCGCTCCACTAAGGCCATTACACGCATCGCACAGGCAATAACACAGGACCACACCCACCCACTGCACCATTGCTTCTCCCTGTTACCCTCTGGTCGACGATACAGGTCCATCAGATACAACAGAGTACGTTTTAAAAACAGCTTAATCCCCACATCCATCAATACTCTGAACAATATGTAAGCATGGTCTGAAATAGACATCTGTACTTTGCCAAAACAATGACTGTAGTGTGTTATATGTGTGAGTGTGTGCTATGGTGTCTCCCTGCCTGTACAGCTGTGAAAATGAATTTCCCCACGGGGACAATAAAGTAACTAACACTACCCTCCATACTACCGCCCAAGTCACACAGTTCAAGCCCCCCATGTCCCTATCTCCCCTCCTGTGTTGGCGCCACATACACCCCCTGCCTCCCAGCCCTGGTTCGCTTTCCATCCAACTTGTCAAAACCCAACAGAGAGAGCAAAGGAGCCACTGGAGCTTCTGTGCTCCCTCACAGAACAAAAGAAGGACTGGATTTCAGGTGGACCAACATGTCAGCATGTATTTAAAGAGTCCAGTTTCAGTCTGACTTACACAATAAATCAACTTCTTTTGTTACATAAAGGTTAACTTTACTGAATGCTGAGGTTGTTTGAAGGGTTGTGAATAGTTGACCACGCTTTATGATCTTTTTTTGTGTCTTTTATATTTGTACCTGCTAACTCCTTCTACCTAAAAATATATGCAACATTTCTCACGTGAGTTTTACTATCTCAGACTTTCCTTGAGCAGATGTTTCACGTGTCGCTGTGTCTTGTGTGAAAATATTTTCTCATACTGTAACCTCAACCTTTGAAAAGCATAAATTCTAATTAACTACATTGGGTGACTTCCAGCTCTTCAGGATAATAATAGCAACATGCAGCACCATATTGTAAAAGGCCTGAGGGCGTCTTCGACAGAAATAAAGGCCTGATTCTTGCACTGAGAGATTTTGATCCTTCTCATTGAATCGTGGAACAATAATGCTTTTGATAAAGTGTTCCTCCAAACGAACCTGTTTCTCACAAACATTTCCTTAAAGCTTTTTGAAACCACAGAAATATGCTTCACGATATGAAATGCAGATCAACACTTGAGCAAAACAACACAGGAAAGCAGTGGCATTTTCTGATAAGCCAAGGGCTCATTCCATGATGCGTCTTCTTTTAATGGTTCCAACGCCTTTTTATGAGAGTCATGTTCTGGACAAAGGACCGTAATGTTTTTCACAAGACTTTTGTAATTCGTAAGAAGCAATTTGCACGCAATTATCTGTGTCTAAAACAACAACAAAAGTGGGAGTGTCTTTTCTATTTCCATGTTGTAGTCACACCTATAAATTATAGGCATTACGTATTGAATGTAAGAATAATAACAGCAATTATAATTACATAGGGTGCACGTTTGCCTCAAGCATGTAAGAAAAACGTCAGCTAAGGTGACAGAGCAACTGTCGAGGTATCTTCTTCTGTGGCTTGTTAAACTGTATGGTATGTAAATACAAAGAGGACTCTATTTCTACACAAAAGTAAATACTTAACGCATAGTGTTATGAAAAAAAAATCAAGCTACCACGGTAGCCTAGTTGTTAGTGCACACGCCCCATATACAGAGGCCATAGTCTTCTAAGGCGGCGGCTGGGGTTCGAATCCCACCTGTGGCTCCTTCCTCCCATGGCATTCCCCACTCTATCCACTGTCCTATCTCTAAAATAAAAATTTAAAAAAGAAAAAGCTTCCAGTATTAGACGAAAACTCTGTGTCGTGTAACATTGCAACGTCTTTCACGACATAGGTATGTTCAGAGATATAAGAACAATGTTAGTTTCTAGTGGGACTACAATCACATAGACATTCCTGCAATAATTGCCACACCTGGTCTTTGTTATAGCTTGAAGGTACTACCTGAGTGCAAGGTGCTCTTTGTCTTCCCTCAGAAGGCAGAAAATACGTTTGATAAAAAGAAAACAAATGTCAATGAAAAATGAGTCAGGAAACTTCTTTATGTTTTAATTACATTAAAAAGAACAATCCAAAAGAGATTTATGTACAGAGAAGCAAGCTTAAATAAACATTTGTTACTTATATGAATAATTATTTAACAGAAGCTGTTAATTTCACCCTTATTACATATATTTACAGACATACTTAGCTCAGTAAAATAAAGCATATAAAAGAGCGGTGTTGGACTGCAGCCGAGATATTCAGTTCATAAAAAACCAGTTGGCCACAGAAAACATTATTCAGGGATACATCATTCAGAAAAAAAAGTAAATTTCCTATCAACATAATAACTTTAAAGCTCCTGTGAGTAAATTTTAAGTGGTTATGAAACAGACTGAAATAAATACTGATGCCATTTTATGACCTACAAAAACAAACAAGACCATCTACGACACGATTGATCACTTCTATATATAGTTTTTAAAGCTTATAATCACTGCTGCAGGGTAGGGGTCAGACAGAGTGAACAACAGGACGCTGCAGAAACAGCTTCTGTTTACGCTTTCAACGGCAAAGATTCTCGCTGAGTGATACATCCGACTGGTAAAGGCAGGACGAGATCTTTGGTTTAAAAGCATTACTTAAGCCCGATTTAATGTAGATACATTTTTGAGGAAGTGCGCTAGCTGCATACATATGCTGCTGAGTAGGTAAAGGGCAACGTGTACCTACGACGTATGCTACAGTGTAGATTGGACATAGAGGATAAATCAGGCTTTACACATGTACAGGATAAGATAAATAAGGAGATGAGAGGTACTGCTTCCCACAGGGGGCGCAAAAAGCCAAGCATCTTAAAGTTCCTTTTCTTGTCTAAACTTAACCTACTGTAAGGGCAGAGTGTGAGACTGTTACGTGATAGCCTTACACTTTGTGATCCACCTTAAATATGAAAAATAATCCTATGTAATGTCTTTGATAACTATCCAGGCAGCAATGACGGCACAACATAATCTCTATAAACAAATATCAGCATAAGCATATGCAAAGGTTTCCATTTATAGTACAAGCAGTATGTCCGATCGAGTTTCAGGAGACATTTGCTGCTTGCAGGACAACTTTCCATGTGCGAAGCCAAGGAGGAAGACTTGGGTTAGGTATCACTTATGTAAATAACTGCAGGCTACATCGTAAGCCTCTGAAAATTGGTTGTTGCCTTCAAGAGAATAGTCAGTTCGTTCAGAGATTGACCATCGTCGAAAGCAGTTTTGTTCTACACTAATTTCATTCCTTGTAGAAAGGGTTGCAGAGTGACAGTATTATAATCTGAACCAGTCTTTGCTATGAGCTTGAGATGATTTTCTTCAGCTTCCTCACCTCCTCAGGGGTGAGTTGCAGCAGGGAGCTGGAACCAAGCATGAGAAACGCTGAGGGAGGCATCTCTGGCTTCTCCTTTTCTACCAAGACTACGTCGTCATCGTAGGATTTAGAGCCTGCAAAGTCTTGCTGAACTGCGAGGGAATTATGAGAGTCTGTTTTCATGTGGATGGGGGCAGCTTGGGTGTCTCTGTCAAAGACGTCCCAGCAGTTTGGGGATTTTGAGGTGTGTGGCTTCTGGAAATCCTGCTTATTAAACGGAAAGATGTCCTGGCTGGCTGCATTTTTCAGAATGCCACCTGGAGACAGATGCCTGTAGCTGGGGTTTTGACTTGTAATAAGGGGAGGACTGGTTGTCTTGACGGTTGGTGCTGGGGGGCTTGGCAAGTGCCTCTTCCTCAAACTTAGATCCTCTGCGACTGGGCTCTGGTGTTGTTTAGGAATAGTAAGGTTTTCTGGGTCAGAACAATGACCTTGATCTTCCAGAGAAGGAAGAGTCGAAAGCTGCTTATGTCCTTGCATCGTGGCTGTTGACCCGCACAACCTGAGCCAATTATGGAACAAAGACAGCGGTATCTCAATCTCCATTTTGCCTCCATTCTCTCTGGCGAGGGTGGGCAGTATTTGACTTAGATTGAGGCCTCTTACATCTGGATTCCTTTCTCCTTCTTCTTTGGGTCGGATTTTAAAGTCTGTTTTTGGCGAGCTGGGTTTTGGCGCCAAAGTGGCGGCATCTTCCCCTCTTATAGGTGTCTGAACGTATCTGGGGCTGCTTGAGGGTCGTGTGGGTTTAACATCGATGACATATGCCTCCCTGTCTTTCGACGGATATGAATACTGGTCCTCTTCTATTCCAGCCTCGCCCTCTTGTGAAGTTTCAGATCCTTCGTTTTTGACCTGTGGACTTTGAGGAGCGTACAGTGTTGACGGTTTGTTCAGAAACTTTGGGTTCTTGTTTGACGAAAGTGGGGCAAAGGAAGAGATGGGGTTGCTGTTGGTTATTTTTCTCGGTTCTTTAACGCTTAGGTTTAGAGGCTCAGCCAATCCAGATGAGGTCTTGTATTGTTCTGCGAGGGAGCGCAGAAGCTCCAGTGGCTCCTTTGCTCTCTCTGTTGGGTTTGGACAAGTTGGATGGAAAGCGAACCAGGGCTGGGGGGCAGGGGGTGTATGTGGTGTCAACACAGAAGAGGACATAGGGACATGGGGGGCTTGAAGTGTGTGACTTGGGCTGTAGTATGGAGGGTAGTGGAGCGGCAGAGAGAAGACCCTCCCACGTGGGTCTGACTCGATGTTATGTGTGTTCTGTTGGACAGACAAGTGGATTGTTAGAGTTTGTAGGAATTTACAATGTCCCAATGAAAAGAATCCAGTTCAAATAGTACCAACCTGCTGCAGAGGCATTGACACCAGTCTGCGTTTAGCCGGTCTCGGGCCTTCACCGTCTTCTTTGCAGAAACTGGCGAAGGGGAAAGGCTTTGGCTGATGTTGAGGCAACAAACTTATGGGTATGCCTTTCCTGTGACATTCGTACGGCAGTAGCAGCCTGTAAGAATAACACAGTAATCAGATTAGATCATTAAGAAAACATACCACTCAGCTTTAAAAAATTCCATTGGCAGTCTTTAACTCACTTCTCATAGTGTCTGCGGGTGCAGGTGGCTGCGCTCGTGCTTCGAGGGTTTCCTCCGAGCATGTTGTACACTTGTTTCCACATTTGCTGTGCAGTCACCTGGAAGAGTGCAGAGTGACATTATTATTTATTCAGGTTTAATGGTATTTGGCTGAACTCCTGCCTCAAACCACATCATTAGGAGCATATCCTACTTTGCAAACTGAGGTTGTAGATTAAGATAGGTCACAGAAACTTAAGTCTCATTGCAAAAACTCTATCTCAGCAAGATTTTGTGTCTAATTTCTAGTCAAAAAATATGTAATTACACTTAATATAGGCCACATACACCTGACAAGTCCAGATTGACATCTTATTTTAAGGAAATTACAGGCAAAAAACAATACCTGAGTTGGTTGTAATGAGTAAAAATAGTACAATAGCAGGCAAAATGTACCAGATACACTCGCTAAGATTTGACAGTCAGTGTACCCGCTAAGATAAAATAAGATAATCCTTTACTGATCCCCAGTGGGGAAATGGGTTAGGGTTAGGGTTGCAGCAGTAAAAGACAAGAAGAAGAGCGTGCATATGAGTACAAATAAAACAAGAATATATAGGAATAAAATAAAGATAAAGGTACAATGTATTTACAACTATTACTAAGCAAGTATTAAGTAAACTATAGACTAAAAACTATACAGGACATTGAGACATATTTTAGTTTCCAGCAAGCAGTCCGGTTTGGTTCAGTACATTTTGGTACAGTTCAGTACGGTAAACCCTGAACTAGCTTGCATTTCCACAGCCAACTGTACTGTTATTTGGTAAGCGGAGTGTAAGCCAGATGGAGATAACCGCTTAAGCTATGTAGTAGTGTGACATCATAGCAGCCCAACACAGTGTAGCCCGCTATTAATTAAGTTCAACGAAGAAGAAGAACAGGGACACAGTAAACAAAGGGACCCTTTAGAGCCGGATCGGTACCCTTGGCACCCCAACAGAATGGTACCAAAAACTTAGGAAGGACGGTACAGATCCCTTATTATGGTACCATTCCCAAATGTTGACGGTGGAAACGTCAATAAATGAGTACCGTACCGAACTGAACTGAACCGGACTGCTTGGTGGCAACTACACTATACACTGTAAACTGAAGCTTTCACTTAGGAGAAGTCCAACATGAGCACTACATATAAACCATAATACTCTTACAAAATGAAATACACTTTGTTTTTTAAAAGATCAGAAATACAAATAAAATTCACAGTGATAATGGTTGTAACTCTGAAAAACAAAGGTTTACCTGGTGGTAGCCGCCCAAGTCTCTGACAGTTTTGTACATCACATAGAGATCAACTGGAAAAAATTGAAAAATGAACATCATCAGATTCAGTTAATTATCAGGACGTTGTAATCTTTGATGACCTCAGATCATTTGAGTCCAAGACAAATTTCCCCAAGGGGACAATAAAGTGTATCGTATTGTTTCAATAAAATGTCATTCTCTGAGATTAAAAGACAACCTCAAGCTGTTCATTTTGTAAAACAGTCCTTTATTACAGAAGCCCTAAGAGGACATTCACTCAAACTATTTATTTGACTCCATTTTCCAGTGATACCAACTAAATTCCTGTTGTTTTTTTGAGATCTTCACTTGTCTTATCTCATTATCTCGGGATAACAAAGCTGGTTTTTCCCTTCATAACACGTTCATTTCCGTCGTTATCTCAAAGATCACGAGAAACGAACACTGGGATTACTGGGTAAAATGAAATGTATTGAGGGCTTCTGTATAGGACCTTAATCGATTTTCAAATCTCACATTTAAGGAGGTTCAACTACAAAATATTACCAAAGAGAGTCATTCAGTCATTGTACAGTTTGTATGTTTTGTCAAGCAACTGTCCTTTTTTTGGATAATAGGGGAGAAAATAACCTGTTCCACATACTTTGTTCTACAGTTAGACCGTATTAATAATTGATTTAAAGTTTGGGAATCTGTGAAATGGCAGCTATACAGGCAGGTAAACAAAACTACAGAGGTTTGTTTTCTTATGTTAAATGTGTAAAATGCATTTCACGACAGCTCGCTGAAACTCACAAAATGCTCATTAAATTGTAATAAAAAGAATAATATTCATAAGTACTTTGTTTGAAGCCTAGATTGGGGATTCTCTCGATGGGAGTATCTCTCTTCTTCATGAACACGTAGAGATCTTTGAGGAATTCTCTCTCTGTGAACTCCTCCGCCGGGTCTTTGCTCCTCTCCTCTTGGATCTCTTTGTGTGCCATCTCCATGTTTGCCTGCCAACACAAGGAAAGGGAAAAGATGATTTTTTATTTCTAATGTTCAATAGATTTTGGTTTTAAAACGAACCACGGATCTTATCTTGACAGCTCTAAAAAGACCAAACGCACTTGTTAAGATCCATCGGTGACAATACCTCCTTGTTTTGAGATTGAATGTTGCACACGCCTGGTCATACATCACGTGTGTGTACTTGACTTAGCGGAATAAACCTCTCCATTTTAGACAACGCACCGAAGGTTTGACACTCAAAAACGGCATCAACACACTCTTTCATCACCATGTTGTCCTTGTCTTGTCACAAAAATAAAAATACCCAGAATCGAGACGTCTGTGTCATAAATCATCTATTTCTGCAAAGTGCTTCGGTTTGAGTGCAAAACCTTTTTTATATTTAAATTTGTTATCAACAATTGTATTGTTTAGAATCTGTTTTTTTAGCATTATTATGTACATGTCATCACTTTCACGCTTTTCAAACACAAATATAATGGTTTGGCTTTTCATTGGTTCCTCTTTTTACGTAGTTGCACAAGAACAGTTATAAGAGAGAGCTACTGTTAGTGGAATTCTTCTTCATAAACATGAAACATATAGAGTCTTAAACTGTTCCTCACCTGTGTTTCCATTGCGAGAACAGGCATGGATCATATTACGATGAGAACGAGCAACAAGTCTGTGCGTCCTCCGCTCTGGTTAAGTAGTCTTGTAATCACTGCAGCCAGTTACTACTGTCGCTCTGTGTCAGTACCACACCTGTGTGCCAAGTATCTGTGTGACAATGTGGGTAACTGACAGCACAGGTGTTTACTCCTAACGTCTTCCTGCAGAGATTTCCACTTTCAGACAGGTTGAACCTGATCTTGACAATGAGCCCGAATACAGCTCACAGAAATACAGCGCAGAAATCGGCAGAATAACGAAGAGAACAAAGGAAATAACAGGGAGTGTTCTTCAAAAAAGCTGAATTTGAAGATGTTTTTAGCTTATAGTCAATCAAATTGACCCGTTTTACAGTTTTACTTAAAAGAAAATGACCATGGAATAAATGCTTTCAACTTGAAATTGTATGTCCTTAGCTTATTAAAATCCTTCAAAATTTTTGAAATTGTGTTTGTGTTTCCTGGGTTCAAATTGACCCTGAACATAATACATGTTACTATTCTTGATAACAGAAAATAGTGTTCCATTCCAAATGTTATAGATAACAAAAATATGTATTTAGAAATAATATAGAGCCATTAAAACACCAAAAAGGAAGGAGATGATATGATGAACTTTCTGCGACACCTGATCCCAATCTTACTCGGGAAGGAGAACTTCCCGGGCCCACCTTGCCTCGAGAGGAGTCATCGGATTGCCGTGCGTAAAAGTTCCGACTCTGCAAAGAGACCTCGACCCATCATTGTGAAATTTCTGAACTACCAGGATAAGATGAAGGTCCTGCGGCTGGCACGTGAGAAAAGAGAGCTCCGGTTCGAGGACAGGAGAGTTTATCTTTTCCCCGACCTCAGCGAAGCAGTGCAGTCCAAACGCAGGGCTTTTCACACGGTGAAACAGAAACTCCGTACACTGGGAATTAGATACGCTATGTTCTTCCCTGCAATATTATCTATTGAACATGGTGACAATAAAATAAGGTTCCATTCACCTGAGGAGGCAGAAAGTCACGTGAACGAAATCCAGGTCAGTGAGCCGTCATCACCTATGGATTGACAGGGTCCCATCAGACTGTATGGCCCGCGTCCGCTCCAAGGATGGATAAAACAATCACCTAATCAGCGATATTCATTATTGGTAAGACAAAAATATGCTATCAAATCTGAATAACGGTTGGTTAAAACAAGAACAATGTGTGCAGGAATATTTTTTTTGTTTTGTTTTGTTTTATATTCTCAGGTAGTCACTTCTCTATACTTTTTGCTCCTTAATGATGCGCTGCCCTTATTTTGATTGAATATGGGGAATTTACGGAACGAAAACAAATATCCCTCGGCTTAGGAATTTTTGTGCTGTGGCCTGCATCAGCGTGAATAATGATTTACACCTGCATATATTATTGGGTCTAAATTGATCACAAAATCAATTCTCTTATAATAATATTAAGAGAGGTGAACAAATAGTAGAGAATGGTGTGAATATCTCTGATATTAGTTATTTTGGCAATTTGCTCTACACCTTTCTTTTTTCCTCACTTTGTCTCTCTCTTCTTTATTTTTCCTTCCTCTTAAAACACCAGCAATAAGACTGGAAATGCAATTGGTTCAGTTTGTAATTGTTTTTGATTAAACAAATATATATATATCAATGTTCTGGCAATAATATATTTTTTCTGTAATAGTGGACAGACACAGGCTCCTTTTTGGTAGTTGTTAGGGTATGGTGGGGCACAACACAGGTCTCTCTGACCTGTGTTGGGCCTATCGCTGTTTGGGTGGGAGAGATGGTGTCTTGTCTAAATTTTGTCTTGTAGATGTTGTCTCTGTTTTTTGTTTTGTTTTTTGTGTTGTCAATGAGTCTAGCTTATTAATGAATGTTACCAGCAGAGCAGTAATTTGTAAATTATTTAACAGTGGGCGGAATATGAGCCTTAAAAGATATGATTTAATCTTTCATGTCATCTAATAATTCAATTTTTACATGTTCCTGGAATATTAAAGGGTGTAAACATCCCATTAAAAGGAAGAAAATTCTGTCCTACTTGAAAAAAGAGAAAGTAACTATCGGATTGTTGCAGGAGACACACTTAACAAATTTGGAACATTCAAAATTAAAGAGAGACTGGGTTGGGCAAGTGTTTTCCGCCTCATACAATAGCAAAAGTAGGGGGGTTGCTATTTTAATTCATAAAGACCTCCCATTTAAAATAGAATATTATGAATCGGACCCAGAGGGTTGTTTTGTGTTTCTTTATGGTTTTTTATATGGCGAACCGATAATCATTTTAAATGTATATGCTGCACCAAATATTCAGTTGAATATCTTTACAAAATTAACTTCATTGCTTGCACAGTATAGTTCCCCAAATGTTATTTTCGGTGGTGACTGGAACTGTGTTCTGGATGGGAAATTGGATAAGCAGCCAGTTAATCTTTCAACCATCCTAACCCACAGACAAAAAGCTATATATCAAATGCTAAATGAAGTTGGTCTTATAGATGTTTGGCGTATGCTTAACCCAGATGATAGAGATTATACATTTTACTCCAATCCTCACAGGTCCTATTCTAGAATTGATTTTTTCCTTGTTCCACGAATCTCTATTGAAAAAGTAGAAAACTGTCATATTGGATCTATTCATATATCAGACCACGCTCCAGTCTTTTTAGGTATTTGTATATCAATAGTTCCTCAAACAGATATAGCTGGAAATGCAATAGAGCTATTCTATCTGACCCAGACTTTTGTTCCATGGCCCAAAGAGAACTAAAATTATTTATCCAGGAAAATGACAATGAATATACAGACCCTTCAAACTTATGGGAAACAACTAAAGCTTTTTTAAGGGGCATAATTATATCATATTGTTCAGCCAAAAAGAAAAAGAAATTGAAAGAACAGAGACGCCTTGAAGTAGCTTTACACGAAGCTGAATTTGAGCATAAACGCAATGGATGCAAAGCTAACTGGGACAGAGTCATTAGGACTAGAACCGCTCTAAATACACTTTTATCTCAAAAGGCAGAAAAGGTTTTATTTAAACAAAAACACAAGGTATATGAATGTGCGAATAAATCAGGAAGGTATTTAGCTAATCTTATAAGTAACAAATGCTCAAAAAATACAATTACGAGAATTAAGGATAAAAATGGGACGCTGCATTATACTAAAAATGAAATGACAAATGTGTTTAATGATTTTTTTTCCTCTTTGTATACCTCAAAAACACTGGGCATGGAGGATAGGATGAATATCTTCTTTCAACGTATAACACTCCCTAAGATCTCTGAAGAAGATAGGACTAAGTGTGATATGGATATAAGCTGTAAGGAAGTGGAGAAGGTGATAGGTACCTTAGCATCGGGAAAGGCCTGTGGACCAGATGGTCTCCCGCCAGAGATTTATAAAACTTTTAAAGAAATCCTCTCTCCCCTATTAACTAACATGTTTAAATATTCCTTATCTGTTAATAATCTTCCACAATCATTACAACGGGCCACTATCAAAGTATTACTTAAAGAAAACAAAAACCCAGATCTCCCTGAGTCCTATAGACCGATAAGTATTCAAAATACAGACTGCAAAATCTTAGCTAAATTACTGGCAGCCAGGCTTAATTATATTATACCCAAAATTGTGGGACCTGACCAGACAGGCTTTGTTCAAAATAGGAAATCATATTCTAACATCAGGAGATTATTGGGTATTTTACAGTATGTTAAGTCAACAAAACTCAATGCTTTAGTGGTGATATTAGATGCAGAAAAGGCATTTGATAATATAGAGTGGGAATATTTATTTAAAACCTTAAAGGAGTATGCTTTTGGAGATGGATTTATAAAATGGGTCAAATTGTTATACTCTGCACCACAAGCATCAGTATCTATTATGGGGGAAATGTCTTCCCCCTTTGCAATAAATAAAGGCACAAAACAAGGATGCCCCTTATCTCCTTTACTTTTTGCATTAGCAATGGAACCGTTAGCTGAGACGATTAGATCTAGCACCTCTGTTATTGGTATCCAAACCAAGAAAAAAGTGCACAAGATTTCATTGTATGCAGATGATGTTCTTTTATTTTTGTCCAATCCCATGTCCTCAGTCCCAGCTATTATTCAGATAATAAATGAGTTTGGGGTGTTCTCTGGATATAAAGTCAATTACGAGAAATCACTGGCCTTACCTTTAGGAAACTTAATATGTTCTGATCTAGCAAAGTACATACCTTTTCAATTGTCCTCTAATGGGTTCAGATATTTGGGGATTCAGGTGTCTTGTAATTTTGATAATTTGTTAAAAATGAATTTAGACCCAGTGGTGAGTGCTATTAGAAAAGATCTTCAAAGATGGAGCCCCTTGTCCATATCATTACTTGGCCGGGTTGCTATTGTAAAGATGAATGTCCTCCCAAGGCTGCTATATCCTATGCAGATGTTACCCAATTATATTCCAGTCAAATTTTTTAAATCATTACATAGTATGATAACTAAATTTGTGTGGAAAGATAAACGTCCAAGGCTTAAATTGGAGAAACTTCAGTTACCAGTGGACAAAGGGGGATTAGCTCTGCCAAATGTTATGTACTACCACTGGGCTTCACAAATGACATACATTACTGAATGGATTAAAAATGATGCCAATTCTACATTTCTGGATTTGGAAAATACTGTATGTGAAGCTGCTCTATCCGATATGCCATTCATACATAATGCAATAATACTACAGGGAATGAAAGATAATTTCATTGTCAGAAATATCTTGAAAACATGGAATCGTGTACGTTTGCATTTTGGGATTGAGACACAATACTCCGTTTTGGCGCCTATTTCATGTAATCCTGATTTTGTACAGTCTTGCTCAGATGGGGGTTTTAAAACATGGAAGAGTTCTGGTATTTCACAAATACGAGATCTCCTTTTAGATGGGACTCTTAAATCTTTCCCCCAACTCATGAATGAATTTCATCTTTCTCAAACACAGTTTTTTCGTTATCTACAGCTTAGGAGTTATATTAAATCCATTCCAGCATATAATACTGTATTGCATATGACTCCACTGGAAAATATAATACTAAAAGCGTCGTCTTTAAACAAGAAAACATTAAGTTATATATATGATCAAATGTTTATCAACATTCCTACTTTTAGTAGCAGAACTTCCTGGGTTGAAGATTTTGGGTCCCATCTCGATGACAAGATGTGGAGAGAGATTTTATTCAATGCAAAAAAAATTACATGTTCAAACAAATCCTATGAGACTCAATATAAGATCATCCACAGACTGCATGTGACCCCGGCTATCAGATGTAAATATGACCCTCTGTGCTCATCATTGTGTCAGAAATGTAAAAGTGGCCGCGGCACTTATGGTCATCTTATGTGGTCATGTCCTAAAATCACAAATTTCTGGCTCTCTGTACAAAATGAGATAAAGAAAATATTTGGGCGTTATATTCCTTTAGATCCTTATTATTTTGTTCTTGGACTTGACCTCTGTGACCGTAGGCACAGGTACATTATTAGAGTTGCTCTGTATGCTGCTCGCCTCACAGTGTTGCAGAAATGGTTAGACGAAGATCCTCCTGATATCTCCATGTGGTATGAAAAACTGATGTCCATTTTGCCTTTGGAGAGATTATCTCATGTACTCAGAGGTGCTCTTGAGGTATTTGTAAGGGAATGGTCCCCATTGGCAATACTTCTGAAAGAGGAATGGTTCAGTGTAATGTGTATAGGAATATCAAAAAGAATTGAATAGAATAGGTATGAAATATTCTTTATTTAGAAAGCTCTGCTGGTTGTGAGAAATGCTGTTGTCAATCTTCGTTCATTGTCTTTTGTTGTAATGTGTCTGCATGTTGTTGTTTGTGGTGTATTGTGTTAATTTGTTGGTCTTTGTAATTAAAAAGCCTTGTAAAAAAAATAAATTAATAAAAAAAAAAGAAAAAAAACACCAAAAAGATATCTCTTTCAAATTTGAGGTGGATCAGTGAGATTTTGTGGTGATATGCATTTTTCTGCAGTCGCGTAACCGGTATTCTGAATGTATGGGAGGAGAACCTGACACATAAACATGGATTACAATTTTAAAAAGCTACAGCGTTAGTTTAGTGTCTTTATTATGCATTCAAAGAAAAGCTTTTCACTCTGCAATCAAGAAATAGTTTCAAGAGTGAAAACATCCACCTTGCAGTCATAAACGTATCCCAGCAGGTACAACAAATTCAAGATTTTAAATGTTTTAATGCAAGAAATGCAGAAAAGTTTGTTTGCAATTAGTAATCTTTGGCTTGCTAAGCCGGATCTGTAGGGAGGGGCCGACGTTGAAGGATGTCATGTGTGTCTCAATTAGCCAGGTTTTATGAAACTGACAGCTTGGCATCATTCCTGACAGTGATGGAATCATTTCTGATTCAAAAGATAAACAGTTTTAAAAACGTTTATCTTTCCAACCAAACTTTTGAATTCAACACAGCCCTCTTTGGTTGGCAGTCAAACAGTTAGTCATCGGCACAACCTAAATTATTGAACCAAAGAACACTGCAGACCGAAACTGCCCACTCCACTTTCATCCATTGAAGCTGTCCAGGGCAAGTGGTGTCAGAGCGTTGTTAGGGCCACATCTCACTGACTGTTTGCCCTCCTTCTTTCTGGGAGATGCTTTAGGACTCTTCGTTCCAGGACCAGCAGGTTCAGGGCCAGCTTTTTCTACTCAGCTGTCACCTTGCTAAACTTTCCCCCACTGTCAGATATCCCTCTCCCCAGCAATGTCTTCCAGCTCCTCCTGGGGGATTCCGCGGCTTAGCTTTCCCAGGCAAGATGGGAAATAAAAGTCACTCTAGCAAGCTCTATAGGTCTACCCTGCGCTCTCCTCAAAATTGGGCATGCTAAGAAAACTTCTAAAGGGCGGCGTCAATACCACCTCCATTGGCTCCTTTCTGGATGTCAGAGCTCCTCACCTTTGCCTTTACTCGTGTACAAGACTCCTTTCCTTGGGGGGAAAAGAATCACTCCAACAATTTGGAGGTGCTGACCCTCCTTCCAGTTGCACTTGGTCACAAACTGGCCCATTGCCTGTTGCAGTCCCAGCCTGAAGAAGCAAACAAAATCATGTCATCTGTACAAAGAAGAGACGAGATTTTCAGGGGTCAAAACTGGAAACCCTCCGCCCCATTGAGATCATCCTGTCCCTGAAAGTCACAGACAGAATCAGTTACAAGGGGTAACCCTGGGCTGGAGCCGATCCCAGCTGTCATTGGGCGAGAGGCGGGATACACCCTGGACTGTTCGCCAATCAATCACAGGGCTGACATAAAGAGACAGACACCCAGCCAGACACCCAGCCACACTCACATTCACACCTACAGGCAGAACCCACGCGTGCATGGGGAGAACATGCTAACTTCACAAAGAAAGGCTCCTGTCCGACGGGGATTCAGACCAGGAACCTCCTCGCTGAGGCATGTATATGTATCATAGACTGTAAATATTAATGGACGAAGCCTGAGTGGCGTCAGCAGGGGGTTCTGGAGGCTCATCGGCAGCCGCCGCCATGTTGAAAATGCTAACTTTCAGTCAACCTAACGACAGGCTGAGAGCTGGAGCTGAGGTGGGTTTTAAGCCTCTTGACCAAAGCGTTACATCGCGCCCACCTGTCAATCATGTCAGCTATACACGCCTAACTATGGATAACACGTATCGGCTTCAAAATCAAAACAGAGCAGTTTAAAAAAAAGTCACCCCCTGTACAGCTGGTGCCCATGACGACATTAACTAACCAGACCTATTTTGTTTTTTGTATCAGGCTGTAAACATGTTTATGTTGTGTGTATGTAGCTTCATGTGTTCCTGGAGTCAGCCTCACGTGGACACTCGACGAACTGCAGGATTTTGCACTTCTGCATTGGCTTAATTTTTCAAGACTGGAGGTTGCCGCTTGATATTTATATTTAAGTATGACTATAGGGAGACACTGAGGAGGCTTATCCACGGTGCGCCTCAAGGGACAAAATAGCATGCGATTAATCCGGATTAAAAAAACTAATGGATTACTTTCAGACCTTAATTAATCGTTAACTAGTAAATGCTGACAGCTCTAATATATCCATCCAAGTTCTTATTTTAACTGCAGTTCTTAAATTTAAAGTGTAAATCTGCGTCCATTAGAAACATGGCTTTACAATGTACACATGTACATTTGGCGTGTACATCATAACTGTCACGTGTATCACGTTTTATTGACGGTCGGGTCACATTAAATAAATGTCATCGTTCTGTTTTTAGCCTCACAGCCTTTCCACACCTGCAGCAGAAGAACAGGTTGTTACCACAGGTGTTTCATTAAGGGTAACATGTCATTCATTAAGTGATTACGTGACCACAGTGACGGATTTTATTATCCTGATTGCTTTCTTTTAGAGACACTTTGCATAAGTTCCTCTTTTGGGTGTGAGATTTAAGTTCTTTTTTTAACAATAGATCAAATTAATTCAATCTTCGCTTCGCTCCTCTACTAAACAAAACAAATGACATTCTTGATTGGTGACGGTGTGTTGTATTCATGTTCGGATTCAGACCTGCCCGTTAGTGAAGGAGTGGTTTGCAGGTTTTATTACCTTTGTCTTTATGTCCATCCAAATGAAACACACCTCAGTCTCTAAGTGGTATAACAGGGCGAACTCCTCAATTATTGTTATGACAGTTTCAGAAAATATTTTCAGCGAGTGTTTATGACTTCTTCTAAGTCGGTGGTCCCTAACCCTTGTCCTTGGAGTTTCAGTTTTTCTCTTCTGGTTCTCATTTCAGATTTCCCTCTGTTAAATCCAACAGATACGGGCACTCTTTTGTCCCCAGTTCCATTTCCCTCCTTAATTCAAGTCGGGGGGGGGGTTGTGTTGGTTATGTTGCTCAGTGATGCTGATGCTATTGCTGTGTCTCAGTGTGTGTTTGACCTCGGCTGTGTCTCTTTGGTCAGTTTCTGTTGGAAACATTGTCGGCAGTTACTCTCTTATGTATATAGGCTTATTGTGGTTGTGTATGGTATGTATCTGACTGTGTTGGAACGTGCACTTTTAAATCTTATTGTCCCCCTAGTTTTTGCGGTGTGTCCCGCTCCGCCGCTACCCGTCAGCGGTGAGAGGAATCACTTTGATTGGCTCTTCGGAGCTTTCATTTATCTCCAGCTCTCGACACAGGTTCGGGAAATCCCCTTGAGCATGCTGCTGCAGTATCCATGCTTACACCCTTTAGAGCGGTTTCTCCTTATTTGTCGCCTCCGCCTCTTCTTTTCTTTTTCCACTAAAAGATCAAGGGCTGACAACGCTAGTGCCACTTTCAACTTTTTATCAGACATTATTCTCGATTAGAAGTACCTATATTATGAGTGGTGGGCGACAGCGGTGTGAAAATGATCTTCTCGTATCATGACAACAGACTACCGCCGCCTGCTGGCATGGAGAGTTATTTCCTCTCACGCATGCGCAGAACGTAAGTGTTGGTTAGCTGTCGGCTGTAGTCTTTGCGGTGTGTTCAAGTGGAACTTTTTGGCCAAGACAAAAGGCGACGTGAGGCGACGCCACAGTCAGCCTTCGTAGTTCTTTGGTGTGTCAGGGCCTTTACGTGCATTCAGCTGTAATCTCTCATCACCGGCTGAGTAGAGCTCAGAGATAACAAACGCATGTAGAACTCTTGGACATTCTTTTAGCTTTTTTTATTTTACGATGAAGCGGAAGTCCCCTTTGCAGTCTTTCAAAATAAAAGCACATTTTACATGAAAACCGAGAAAAAAATAACCGAGGCTTACGGAAATAAGAAAAGCAAAATAAAAGCATCACAAAGAACAGTGTTGGCTTTCTGATGACATCCAAAGAGTTTGATATTTTTTTAACGTTGGCAACTTCTTGTTCTTTTTGTGATGCAAATAGGATGAGATGCACAGAGTCAAGAGCAAAGAAAGATCGATTTATTTTTCAAAAAGTCATGAAAAGTGTTAATCAGACAGGATGTAGGTGCACAGAAATTAAACGTAGTCTAACTGGATGGGAATCTGCTACTCGAGACTCTGCTCGTACTAAATACTTTTCTGGTTACAGTACGTGTATTTTCATTGAAAACAATCTTGCCGTGATATTTGACAAAGACCTCAGCTTCCTACCACATATCAGGGATATTACAAAAAAGGAATTTTATCACCTAAAGAACATTGCCAGAGTCCAACAGTTTCTCTCTCAAGCACATGCAGAGACACTAATTCACGCTTTTATCACCTGCAGAATCGATTACTGCAATGCTCTACTTTCTGGTCTTCCACAAAAGAATATTTCTCAGTTGCAGCTGCTCCAATATTCAGCTGCAAGACTGCTGACGAAGACCAGAAAGAGAGCACACATTACACCGATTTTAAAGTCTCTGCATTGGCTACACTTGTGTTTTAGAATTGATTTTAAGATAATTTGATTGGTTTCTAAAGCTCTTAATGGTCTTGCTCCCACCTATTTATTCCATTTGCTTTTAACTTATGAACCCACCAGAGCCGTCAGGTCTCCTGGAAGTGGTCTTTTAGTTGTTCCAAGGGTCCAAACTAAAACCTACGGTGAGGCATCTTTTTATTACCAAGGCCCCCCCCCTTGGGGGAACAGTTTACCCAGAGACCTGAGGGCAGATCGAAACTTAAGATCAACCTTTTTAGTCTGGCTTTTAACAGACTCTCATTTTATCTAATTTAGTTTGATTTATTTGTGTGATTTTCCACCTGGAATTTTAACATTTTAACCTCCTGTGTTCACTCATTCGTTGTATGAAAAGTGCTATACAAATAAAGTTTGATTGATTGATTGGACGACCACATCACATCAGGTGTTATCAGGGTGTGTGCCCTTATCAACACAGGCACATTATGTAACAGTGACTTCATTGTGTAAAACTCACAACAGTAAGAATGTGAAGAAGAAGAAACAAGCCCTGACCTGGATATTACAGAAATGATGAATGGGTGAAAGTTATGTTAATCCTCTGAAGCTGCAGCTGACTGGATGCCTGTTGTGTTAAATCATCCCGAGGTGATGAGGCGCTCTCGGTTATGTCTCGTCTGATTAAACGGCCATTTGAATTCGCTTTAGGCTTGGAAGACAAAGTAGCCAGTGTTTGCACCATGGAGGTTAAGAGGTCAGCCAGGTAAAGAGATGAATGGTTGTGACCTAGAAAACAATAAAACGTGTTATTGGTCAAGAGAACAAAGAAGTGTAAGGCTGTTTATAATGATCCTAAAATAGACCAGGACAGGCTGAAGGAAATGTGATTGATTCCTCCAAAGCTACCACACAGACAATGAACAGTGTGTTGAGTTTCTGCTGTAACCAAAGCCTTTGAGGTTTACAGGATTACTCCCAACAATGTTAAACAAACAAACTCAAAGCAGCTTTAAGTGGGCTCTGCAGAGTGTATACACACAGGGAGGGGCAGATCTCCTTTTCAATCAGTGCATCTCACACATCAATCTGCAGCTTTTTCCAGGGTTCAGCCAAGGTTCTAAAATGGCAACATGAATCTTTATAATCAAATATCTGCATAATGATGTAGAATCTGAAGACAAGTGGTGTGATATTAAGGATCAGAAGCATTTTGTTTTCTGTAAGTAGTCTGCGTTAGGTCCGTGGAAGATATTTGCTGCAGCTGTTGGTTGAGCTCGCCTGACACAAACGAGCAATCAAAGGTCCTAAGTATTAAAAAGCAGGAGAGAGGCGAGAGCAGTGGCCAGAGAGTATGGACGTGTAGCTGCTGTGTGAAGAGGAACACGGAAATGTGGCAGAATGAAAATGCATCATGTCTTCGCTGTAAAGGTAACCATTTTACAGGAGCAGCGAGGTGTCTAAAGTGAGTTAAGAAGGAAAATGAAATAAGAACTGAACAAGGAGTGGAGGAAGAAGAATGGACACTGACTAAAATATCTGTGTAGATAAATACTTTCTAGCGTTCATCTCCGTGGTGATAAACTGTGCAGCTGACATCCAAGGGAAATCAAAAGGAATTAAAATGGTGCTGGGACATGCAAACAGATTTTTGGATCACTGGAGAGGAAAACTTTAAAAGGACTGACGCAAACTCAGGCAAGTTTGTCTGGGTTGCAACACGGTGAAGGATTTGAAAGGGAGCACTTTGGGAGGACACAGTGGGTGCATCTGGATTACAACGTGCCTACACAATCTGTTAGTAGACAGTCCCTACTATCCGTGCTGTATACTTTTATACTTTAGATATTTGTTCCTACTTCGTTTGATTAATTCAGTATGGAAATGGCGTCATTTGCGTTACCCGAACCGGCCGCATCCATCCTCGATTTTTGTTTTTTTTGTTTAGCTTTATTCAAGAAGAGTAATGCACATATACAGTCAGGTAAACAAAAACAAAATCACAATGTAAATCAAGTAAAAAACAGATTAAATAATAAAATAACATACAGTACATACAGGAAAGTACAAAAGACATAATATACAAAATATAAAGTCAAATAAAGCAATAAAGATGCATACATAAATGGAAATCATTATCTAAATAGAGGGGGAAAGGTTTTATAATAATGCAGACATTTGTTACATTTTGTTGTTAATTAAAAGGAGCGATTTCATTATGGACTTTAACTCTAGATTAAAAATTGATTCAATTAATCCATGCTCGTTTGTTTTGATTTGGAGGCGCACGTGAAGTGACGTTTTACGTTTAATTTCGCACAGCATTGTGGGTGATAAAATACAACTCATTTCCTGAAAGGATGCATCCGATCCATACTGCATAAAACCCGGAAGTTAGTATCCATACTGAAATGTTCAGTATACTGAGGTGGACCCAAAAAATGACCACTGAATGACCACGAGGGTTCAGTCTACTGAAACTCCCTACTGAAAAGTACGCACTGCATACTGAACTGTGGCTATTCGGAAAGGGCCAGTATTATTATTATTTTTTTTTTGCACTGTGTGGAGCTTATGATATCCAGTTGGGGGCGGCAATGCAACAACTATAGATGCCAACCGCCATTAAACTCCACAGAAGAAGTAGAAGAAGAGACATGGCCAGTGGGTCATGCAGTGATCGGGTTTAAACTTCTTCAGTGGGAGAAAGGGTGTCGTGACATGGCGCCCTAGTTTCTCTTGTTAATTGCAGTTTAACTTTAGTCACTGTTTGGCTTCTTTTCAGCTGTTTTTTTTAAAGCTAGTTTTTAGTTTAGTTGTTTATCCCCTTTAGGTTATTAATAATTAATTTGTTAGCTTTTCTAAATTCCCCATCTTTTTTCTTCATTCCTGTTTTTAAATTGTTATTGTTACTCCCCTCGTCCCCTCGACATCTCGGGGAACGTATCAAAGTAAAAACTTAAAATCTCCTTACACAATTACACCTTCTGTTGTTTATTTCTTCCACTAAACCACCAAGAACTAGTTTACTAGTATGACGAACCTCAGGTGATGTCTGTGTTCAGCCATTTTTCAGGTCAATGTTTTTATTTTCATGGCAGACGATGATATCCTGCAAGGCACCACACCCAGCACACCAGCTGCCTCTCCACTTCAGTTAACCACAGAAAACAGAGCCAAACATCTGACTGTCAAAGTACAGTAAAATGATTTATGATTTATTATGACCCACCCAGCACTAGCATGGTATGACTTCCTCGTTTATAAATAATCGGGGGTTTCCAGAACCATGATGCACAAAGCCTGCTTATTCAGGAGGGTCATTATATTTACCTTCAAAACTTGATCAAGGCTCAAAGCTGAATGCTTGTTTTGGTATTTTTCTAGTTGCCAAAATACCTTCAAGCAGCATTGGAATTCACTGTTTGACAACCGAGCCAAAAATGTATATAACTAAAATGAATTTGATTGAACACCAAACGTTGGTCTTTCACTTTTATTCGAACAAATGGTTTGATAGCAGACTTTGATTGGTGTTTACTGTGGGGTTAGCAACTTTCTGTTTAGAGATATATACAGTAAAAAGAGTCGTTTAAAGTCATTGACTAACATAGCACAGCACTGCTTAGCATAGCATAGCATAGCATAATGAAGCAAGCTAAGACCAAAGATAAAAGATTTCATTATGTTCTTTTGATACGAGTTGGCAACAAGTCGGAAAAGCAACATGGACGCCTCCAGGAGTAACTTTGTTGTGTTAGTTAATATGAGGCTCCAGTAATGCATTGCATAGCAAAGCATAGCATTGCATAGCATAACATAGCGAGCTAAAGCCAGGGTAATCTTTCTGAGTATCTTGTTGAAAAGGGGTTTACATTTTGCAGGTGCAATCCTAAGGTTGCAAAAAAGTGATGCTTTTTGACCTTTTGTGGTTGGTTTTTAGTTTAGTTCTTGTTACTATTTGGTGTTGTTTTGCCTTGTGTTGTGTTTTTTTCTTGCTTCTCGAGCAGAGGCTGCAGGTGTGGTCAGGCTCTACCTGCTGGCACAGCTGCAGCACATCTGACCTAATTCGGAGCAGCTTACTGTATCAGTTCACCTGTGTCTCCTGCAAGCTGCCAGTTTGTGAGTTTATGAAAGATCCTTTGTGTTTGTTCTCTACTCCAAATCAATCCTTACAACACAGCAACAACTTAAAATTTTACATATTTGATGCTGTAAATCAGTCAATAGTTTTGATGTTGAAAGCCCCTTGGCGGCCCTGTATCTACCAAGCGTTTTTTACGAAGCACCAGCGTCTTTTCAATTGAGAGTGTTCGCAGCAGCAGGTGGCCGCCCAGGGAAAAAGCACAGCGCCCAGCGTCTTTTTTTGGAGCGCTCCGCCTTTTTGTATGGCCGTTCCAAGTGCTCAAGTTGAAAATCTTCAATTCATGCACTCATGCAGCTCACCCCAAAAAACTTCAGGAGTTTTGTGTGAGAATGGCTTAGGTTGTCAGAATCGACCACAATCATAAATATCAGTCAGAACATCTCCAGCGGTATTGATGGACAGATAACTTTTCCATAAAAATTCCCTTACTGCATAGTTTCTGTGCCACTGCACGATCACATGCCTCAGTACTGTGATACACATCTTTGCATGCCGAGCATGCAAACATTGTTCAGCCTTTCAAGGTGAACAATGTTTGCTGCCTCCTCTCTGGTTTGATCATTAAATAATTATAGTTCAATGACGAGGATACAGGTGGTATTTGAAGTTGAATTCTTGTTTCTTGTTCTTACTTTAAAGTGTTCTTACGACACTGTTACAAAACTCGACAACTAAAGCCTTGGTAATCTGACCGTTGTTTCTGCTAATTCCTCAGACATCTCCGTCAAGTCTGCAGCTTGTCGCTCCGGTGAGAAAACTTGTATTGGTATTCACGGGGTATGAGAGGCTTAAGGTGTACTGACAGAAGAAGAAGTACCTGTATTACTGGTACACTTATTATCTGATGAAACATGACAATCAGGAAAGATTTTAAAATACCTTTTTTTTAAATGCGAGAAAATATATAGGCAAGGCAGGGCATGTTAATACGCATATAGCAAAAAAACCCATTAAACTTAGAATATTAACAAAACATATTCAATGATAATCAAATTGTGTATCTGCTGTGTGCGCCTAACATTCATTATAGTGCTCTGTTGTCCCTGACTTCAGTCACACCCTTCCTCTTGGACACAGAGTCGACTGGTCTTGTCTGATTTAAATGGATTCTACAATTAATTTATTTAGCAGACGCTTTTATCCAAAGCAACGTACATCAGAGAGTAAGAACATATTAAAAAGGATCTAGAGAGGAGGAAACAGTAAATGCAAACGAACAGCTTCAAGTCTGATTTAGTTTAAATTTGTCTTTTTTTGTTGTTAATTTTTCTGGCCTTTTTGCCTGTATTGGATAGAACAGCTGCAGAGACAGGAAAGGTTGTGAAGGTGACATGCAGCAAAGGGCCGAGGTTGGATTCCAACCCACGGCAGCTGCAACGAGGACTTAAGCCTCCGCACATAGGGCGTGCAACATAACCGCTAGGCTATCTGCGCCCCAATCTGATCAGACAGTGCACAGAGGCAGAGCACATGTGTTTCTTTTTCTTAGATAACAATCCACTCCAGAACGTCTTCCTGAGGAAATGTCTCACAGTTTGCTCTGTCTGTGTCGTGCACAGCCCCAAGCTGCCCCTTGTTTTAAGGCGCACCGTAGCTAAGCTAACCACACAGACAGCAGCGTCTCTCTTTAGTCACAATGAGGAGAAAAAAATGACACGTCTGCACCTCTGAATGTCTCATTTCAGCTGACAAGTCCTAATTAATATCCACCTGGTAACATCAAACATTTACCTTTTTACCGTTCCTTTGAGCTGTTTTCATTTTTTCCTGATCCATAACAAGTACCTTTTATCCTTGGTTCAGTTAATGTTCACATTAACTGAACAAGTTCCTTATTTTCTTTCAAAAGTAAAGCAGGTTTGTATCCAAACAGGAAGTAAACTACCCTCAGCTTAAGATACAAAAAAAAAACACAGTATAAGGCCCCGTGTCCACCAAGTGTTTTTTCTGAGCACCAGCATCTGTTTTCAGTTGCTTTCAATGAGTAGAGAGCGTTCGCAGCAGAAAGCGGCCACCTGGAGAAAAAGCGCAGCGTCCAGCATCTTTTTTCAGAGTGCTCCGCCTTTTTTGTGCGACCGCTCCAAGCGCTGAAGTTGAAAATTGAAAAAGTCAGAAAAATGCTGTTGATGTGACCGTCTTTTTTTCCAATTGTATGATATTCCCTATAGTTTTTCAACCTAGGGATCGTGTCTTGTACTGTACCCACATCCTCCTCACTCCGTGTCTGATCGAGAAATAAACGCTCTCAAATAAAAAAGATGCAGTAAAAAGCAACGGAGCAACGGAGCCGTTGTCATAGAGACAGGACGGATGTGCAGCGTTTTCTTCTCAGCGCACAAACGCTTCAAGCAAGCGCTCATGAGTGCACAGCCAGCGCTTATCCGCCCAGAAAAAATGCCTTAGGACTAGAAAACTTATTTGAAATGCAAAATAATGGAATTTGAAACGTGATTAAAAAAAAATGCAATTAATCACGATTAACTACTGATTTTTTAAAAATGAAAAGTTTGACAGCCCTAATAGAAACACACATAAATGAGGTAAGTTCACATCAATTTGAAAACAGATTGACAGGACAAGTTTAACAAGTTGCAGAGAGAAAGAAATATTCCCTTCAATGTACTTTTAATATATTGGACATGTCAGTCAAACTCTTGTAAAGAAGCAAAGCGGTGCATTATATAGATATCTATACGGTGCAGTATGTGTTGTTACATGACACCGCCCTTTAACTAAAAATGTATTCCTCCTTCAATTCATTATTTCGATGTCAGATTCTTCCCTCGAAGCCGACAGCTTGAAAATGACTTTAATTGGTGCAGGTTCAGCTCAGGACACTTTTTTTAAAACTGGTCACAGCAGGAATATAAAAGGTTCAACCAATTATATCGAAGATTATCTTCCTGAAACTGGCACACACGCACATTATTATTTGCATGTTACATTAATTGCACTAGTTCTATTCCTGCGATGACAGCAGGGCAAAAGAGCCTTTCATGATACTTAATTAAAGCTTTCCTTTAACTCGAATTACCACTTTGATCGTCGGCAAAAGATTTAAATAAGCTGCTGATCAACATTTTTTCAACCTAATGTCAAATGTAATCCAGATCTATACTGTCCCTGTTTATCATCGCTTTAAAAACAGGTCCACATGGGAAGATATGGAAACTTACAAGAGCCTTTTAAAGCCACAAACATGGATACTCATTGATGTTTCAAGAAAAACATGATTTGATTTTAAGGAGAGTAAAAAAGTCAATCTAGCCTGGAGAGGCAATTTAACATCATCTCTGGAGTCTCTGTTGCATGGGAAGCTTCAAGTATGAAACCAACAGTGGATTTGTTGTTTTAGAACAAACTGTAACCCAGCGAGGGTGAGCTCTGGCCCGAACATGCTGCTCCCCCCTGGCTCTGCGTCATGCCTGTCCTCACATCTCTCTAGAAACCTCTTTCTGTTGTCTCTCTTCACGTGTGGGGTAAGATGGGCGCTGAGAGACAGTATTTAGAGGGTGGTTCCAGGACGCTGAAGCTATAATCCTTCCAAGATCTCGTGGGCAAAACTTGACAAAACACCGGTGAAGGGAGGCGCCCACTTGATACCCTCACTGCCCATTGGTCTACAGGATTGGATCTTGGGGGCCATTAAAGGCCATGTTGTAGATTAGACTGTAAATATTAATGGACGGAGGTTATTAGTCTCATTATCTTCTGCTGTGTGGTTTCCTGTGTTAGTGTGACACACTCATAGACTGTAAATACTAACTGACAAAGCTTGAGTGACGTCAGCCATCTGTCACAGCAGTGGGCTCCGCAGGCTCATCGGCAGCCGCCACCATGGAAATCCTGTCTCAGCCTAACTTTGAGTCAACCTAACGACAGGCTGAGAGTTGGAGCTTAGGCGGGTTTTAAGCCTCTTGACGTACCGTTCCATCGCGCCCACCTGTCAATCATGTCTGCTACACGCTTAACTATGAATAACACATATCATTCATGAAATGAAAACGGAGCCGTTTTAAAAAAATCACCCCTCATACAGCGTGTGCCAGTGATGACAATAAGTAATCAGACCTATTTAATATATTGTACCAGGCTGTAAACATGTTAATTTATGCTGTAAAAACGACTTTATGAATGGGTGTGTATGTGACTTCCGGTGTTCTTGAAGCCAGCCTCAAGCGGACACTCGACAAACTGAAGGATTTTGCACTTTCGCATTGGCTTCTTCTTTCCACACCGTAGGTCGCCGCTTCCACAAACCTAAGCAGCCACCTGGATAAAGACAACAAGCTAGTGTCAAGAAACTGCTGATTCCTCCGATGGCCACTAGAGGCTTTGCACAAAAGTGAGTCAATCCCCATTGGGTTCCATTTTAAAATCCCTTTTGGTCCCTACAAATAACTTTCACATTATGACAACTCCAAGTTGTGGAAGTTTTGGCTTTATTTTTCAACACCAGATGTTGCCGCTTGGTTTCGACTCAACTGAGTCTTCCATGTCGTTGATGTCCTGACAGAGACACATCCCTGTTTAATAAAGGATTTTTTATACTGCATCAGATTGCCTCTGACTTTCAGTTTAGACTGCCTTTTCTTTACAACTTACTTTTTAATCAGGACAGTCATTTATTGATTAGCCATTTGACTTCTGACCCCTGCCCTTGAAGAGCACCTGATTCCTCTAGATTTTGTTGACCCAGTGCAGCACGCACTTTAACCTTTTCGTGGTTTATGGACACTAGGCACCCCCATCCTCATGTTTTATTTTTGATATTTGTATATTATCTTGTTCTTATTCAGTTGACCCAGATTTTCGGTAATATGCAGCCACGCTGAATTAATGTGCTTGTATTTCTGTATTTTCAGAGGACAAAGTAGAGCTAATAATTATAAAGTCCATGCATGCTTGGAAGTTCCATTTTGTGAACAAGTGTGCAACATTTTCTTTTAATAAATCCTTGTGATTGTGTCGGTTATTATTAAATAAAACACTTCCTGTTCTGGGAAACATGAATCTAACTAAGTCAAAGTTAACTTTTGGAAGGAATCTAGTTTAATAAAGGCCGTTCAGTGTGTCTTTTGTGTTTTCTCTTCACATTCATGTGGGGTTTTTTTTACACGTTGTTCCAGGAAGGAAGAACTGTGTTTATGAATGGAATGTAGTTTTACTGCTTATTGTGTTGACTGAACTGAATTCATGCAATGTTGTGTTAGACTGAAACTGTGATATAAAAAAAATGCAATGGCTTGTTGCATTATCAATTTGAAACTCTCATAGTATAATAATGAACAGGTATATTTTTATTTGTTTGCGGGATTAATTCTTTGAGATAGTCTCACGTTAGTCATAAATAAGTTACGCTTCATCTAAAGAGCCCTGGTTGAATGTCTCTCTCTCTCCGTCATTATGAGTTGATTTATGCCTCATCCTATGGCTACTGTCAAAATACTCATACTCATACCACATTGTAAATTATGTATTGACATAAGCAATAATTGGCTTGGTTTTCAATCAACTCATCATTAAATAAAACATACTTATTATTTAAAATATAAATGTATTTCCCATCCGTCAGATTTTTTGATCACAAATTCAGCTGCCTGTCATATTTTTCTACAACACTAAAGGCTCAATTATACTTGCTGTTGAACCTCGCGTACGCGTAAAACAGCTGTGTCGCGAACGTTTACGTTCACATACTTGCGCAACGTCTGTTACTGGAGGATTCCTCTAGAGGGAGCACACTAGGGAGCACAACGTAAATCAGACCGCATAAAACACGGAAGAAGAGAGCATTGATTTGCATAGGTAAACTAACATGTCAACACTGGAGGAGGTTAATTTAATGGTCATTTTGAGATCACGGCGGCGTAAAAGGCGAAAGGATTGATTACCGGTGGACAAAACAAGCCATCAGCACCGTCCCCACTCCGTTTCTCCATAATTTTCTGCCGGGCACGTATGTAACGGTCTCGGACTTGTTTCCACTTGTTTTTAACAGCTTCCACGTCAACTTCTAAATGAACACTAGTCTCTCGCCAGCTATTGAGGCACGCATGTTTGTTGCTGTGTAGCAGCAATGACACATCATACAGATGTGGGTAGTTTCTGACTTGATCTATAAGGTTGTTTTCATATGTTTCCGCCATAGTTGTACAGCTCTTTGGCGTCTCCGATGTTGTCACTTCCGGTCTTATCACCATACAACTCTACACTGCCCCTAGCGGTTTTATGCATATTGCATCTCGCGGACGCGTAGCATTAATTTCTGAGGACATGTACAACCAACGCTCCAAACCACCGCAGGATACACGAGGCTGACGTCATGCGTTCGTGTATACATAGTTAACAGCAAGTATACTCAGGGCTTAAGACGCACATAGCATGAAGGTAGATGGAGAGATGAGCAAGGGTGGGGTAGTTATAATACACTGAAACAACATGAACATGAAACAAGCTGCACGGCCAGAGGCGCTGCTTGTCAACGGGCAAGGCAGGGAACTGCCTGGGGCCCCAGGCCAGTAAGGGGCCCCCAAGGGCTGGCTAACATTTGGCTCCAAATGTGCAAAACTTGCAATGACAGTAGGAAACCTCCCTTTGGCGGCTCCCACCAGACAGCCTTTATGTTTGTTGTGCTGCTAAACCTTGCTTGTATCAATGCTGTGAAAACCTGTTTGTCAGTAAAAGACACCAAAAGAAAATTAAGGCTTTTAAAAAGAAATGTTCACATTTTGCAGCTTCTCTGTGTGAGTCAGAATTATGACGTTGATGAATGCTAGTTGGAGGGGCCCCTGTGACATTTTGCCTCGGGCCCCAACAGACTCTAGAATCGCCACTGTGCACGGCAGAAAAACAAAAAACATATCTGAGATTCCTTTTGCACATCTCGTGTAATCGTTCCACAGCAGACGTGGAAGTGATTAATGAACTAATTATGTTTTGTGCTGCGACTGTGGAGAAGACTTTCTGAACAATTGGACTGGGATTTATCACATAAAGAGAAATTTGATGTTTCATACTAAACATCTGGACAGCTTTGTTATTCACATGCAGGCATCTTAAAATCCTGAGCTTCCAAATTTAAAGGCTTCCCTTTAAAGATTCAGAGTTTTTTAGGTGAGCAGAGAAAACTGCAAAAGGCATTTATTTTTCTTTCACTTCTTGCTATTTAAGGAAGAATATTTTAACCCAAGAATTATTGCTTTTGAGCCTATGCGTCTTAAAAGTTGAGATAGGGTCTTCTGTAGTCTGCTATTGAATAATCACAGAAAAGATGGATCAGAAGCAGAGATAGTGGTCAGGCCTACTGCTACTAAGCTAGCTTACGTAGCATTCTTAGCAGCTTTATAGCAAGGTTTTTTTCTCCTTCATGAGTAAATCACTGCATCTTAGCTGAACAAACCGGTATGAAAACGTAACAACAGTATTATTCTTCAACTACAACATTGGAAAGTTCACAACATTAGCTTTTCGAAGTGCTAGCAATGGCTAGTTTCCCAGCTAGCTTAATTTTATGTAGGCCGAGTGCTTTTACTTTAGGCTAGCTGTCGTGTTAGCTTGTTGTATCTGCAGTTACGGCAGTCTGGGTAGTTGTGAGGGAGATCACACTGGTCACTCACTGCAGTGAGTGGCCAGTGTCAGGTGTGTCAGGTGTGTGCAGTGTCAGGTGTGTGCGACTGATTGGCCCTGATTTGGCCCAGGTGTGTTAAGCTTATATATTCCTCACCATCAGAGATACTGAGAGCTTCTCTCTGTGTTTCGTATGTATTTTAGAAGTGTGTGATTCTGCATAAGCACCACTTCACTTGACCTGTTTACTATATCAAGCAGCTCTTTAAGTGTAGTGTTTTGGTGCTGGGAATTCTGATCTAGCGTATTTGTTTCTTTGTAAACACGGGCCTGATGGCCTTTGTGTCTCAGCTTTAGAAATGTTCTTTGTTCTTCCCTTTAATCTACTTTCTTGTCAGCGGTTGGTTTTGTTTCTCCTCATCTCAGGGCTACTTCGAAAAGGGAGCCTATTTGTTTGGCTTGTAACTATTTTGGTTCTTTTTAATAACCCCCTATTCAATCGCTGGTTTGGTTACATGCTGGTGCTCAAGGGCGACATCTACTGGAGCAAAAAGTCGCACACTCCTCCTTTTAAGATACCCGGGGTCCGCGATTGCGTCCCAGTACCCTGCACCCTTACAAAAGTACTTTAACTACTTAACATATATACAGATATGTTAAGTTGACATGGCAGCATATTTTTTTGTCATAGGCATAACAGCCTTCCAGATTCCTGTGTGAACTCACTTCAAACAATGAGTTGTCTTTTTAGCTTCTAGTAAAGACTTAAGACGAGATCATGCTACAACAACACACAACAAGATGCTGCTGTGACCAAAAACCACATGCTTTTAAACTGCCTTTACATACTCAAACCGTTTGTATGCTACCTCCTAACCTGACTGCCAGTCTGCCGTTAGCATCATACTAATAAACATCCTCTCCATGTCAAATGACTTCATCAGTCACATCTTTCCGGTTTGAGCTACGTTGAATAAGCAAGCACTAGTCTAGCGTGACCACCGGGTCATATATAAAATGTACCAACAGTTTAAATACATTTAATTACAATTAATTACATATACAGCTATGTATTTATTTGAATATAATTTGACCACATATTAAACGTATAGGCAAAATTGTCGGGTACTTAAAAACTTGTTAGCTGGTTGGTGAGCTCCACCAATGGATGGTCTGAAGAGTTGCAATGCATTGTGGGTGCGGTTTAATACGAAATGTGAGCTCCTGTATCATACTCAAGTAATATAGCCAATCCAGTGTGCTTCCAGGATCTACTCGCTTACACAAAACTGCATAGCCTATAAATCCTGAACACATTTAACGTTCTCAATGTGACATCATATGAATAGTTTGAATAGTATGCGGTTTTGGATGCGGACTCTTACATTTGTAATGTTATGACTAAACTATCCCCATAACAACTGCGTCTATTTACCATTGTTGTTTAAAGCTTTGAAAGCAATAAGTCGACCTTGTGTTGAAATGTTGTCAAACTGCCATTTCAAACCTTCAGAATGAGGCTGGACTGTGTGATTGTCTCCTATCAGACATAGCTGTCTGAGGCATTGCCCCTCAATGTTCTCGGGCGTACGTTGCACTTATCAGTTCCACATTGTGTCTCGATCTTATTTTTCTATAATAAAGATTACATTTGTCAGAATGCATAGCTGCAATTTAAAAAAAACAAAAACAGGAAAGTAGCAGTAGGAGGGTTGCACACAAAGACACGAAGCATAGCATCACTCATGCAATACGAGAATGTTACCAGATACTAGAGTCGGTGTACCATGTTATGTTTGGGAATAGCAAAACAGTGTGGTATTTTGTGTTGAAATAGGAATTCAGGTGAGGCGCCATTTACAGTTTAACAGTTGCTTCGTGAAGCAGTGCTGTGCAGAAGATGCAATCTGTGTCAAGAGTTTTTGTAAACAAATAATGAGTGGCTTATGTTGGCAAGAGCTGGTTGGAGTTGGATGTTTGCCCTGATGCACTCTGTGGGAAACCGGTCTCAGTACAGGTCACAAATGCATGTTTAATGATTCACAAATAAAAAAAACAAATATGTGCAAGGATTTGTAAGCAATCTGTACGGTACAAATAACAACCAAAACAAATAGATACCATTTTTTTCTACAGATTTCCATTGATGAACATTACAGGTTTTGAAAAGCTTTCTGGTTTTAAAATGTTTGACGTTTTTTACATTAAAGGAAGAATGTGCTACTTTTTGATCCAGTAGATGTTGCCCTTCAGCACCAGCATGAAACCAAAACAAACTGCTGTTTGGCGAACCACCCTCCCCTCGCGTTCCCACGAAGGAGTTAACTGCACGTGGTTGACAAAATCGTCCTTGGCTCAAGCTGCTGTCTGTGTCCTGCTTTGTTGTGTTAGCAGGCTTAAGTTAGCACACTTTAGTTAGCTCGTAGCTTCACATTGAATATAAATTTACACAGAATGACGGTGTTCTAAAAACACTTACTGTACGTGACATCCAAATAATCAGTGAGTATGTTCTTCTTCTTCTCTCTAGTCCTTGACTAAAACAGCTTTTATACACAAGGGGAGGAGCCGGCCGTCCTGCCCATGTAAACACGGCTCTAACAGCAACAGAGCCAGCAGTACTCGAGCTTCTCACTCAAGACAGACATGACTCAGAGAGACATTTACATAAGATATACTTGATTTCTGTTAAATTTATGTGTAAAAGTAAAAGTGTTTAACCGTTGCAACATCGTGTATCCGACATGGACTGTAAAAGACGTGGATTTTTTCACATTGAAATCACTATTGTTTGTGGACTATTACTACTAATTTAACAGCTTTAAGTTTTGCAATATGCCATTACCGCGACCATATTTGGATGACAGTTCAGAGCAGGAGAGGAGCGAATGCTAAAGATATGAAGTCAATGCCCAGATTAATTCTCTAGCTGGCTAATTAGGTAGTATACCACTGTGTTGGATGAGAGTCTGTTGTGGTAGCTGAACAGAGGTGATAAATAATTTGTCTAAGAATCTAAGAGAGCTTCGGGAACATTGCGTTCCTTGGAGATTGAGCAGCGGATGAACATAGAAAACTACTTAGGCTAACAAGTCTTGTCGTCTTCTCTGCAGGGAAAAGCCGACAACAATACATAGGATGTGTAAATGAGTAAAACACTGAACAAGCTAACACACCAGGTACCTGCAAAAGTGCTAACATATAAATATAAAATGCTAGAATTCCCCTCACCTAAGAACAAGAAAAGAGACTTTATTGATGGTCCTATATTACAATTCATTACCCAACAGCACACCATATAAAGTCAAATATTTGCAAAAACATTATTCGACTGGCACCAACGGGACAAACAGGGCTTCAATGGCTCATATTAGCTAAAACAACACCTAGCTGAGCTAACACCCACCTGGCCCTAAACACTACCAACGTTTATTCTAAATATCATCTAAAATATATCATTTAAATGGGTGATTTAGATGTTTTTTAAACTTGAGAGATGTCATAATGTGAAAGTTATTTGTAGGGACCAAAAGGCATTTTTGGGTGTGTGGCACTAACACAGGAATCCACACAGCAGAAGATAAACAGAGTAATAACCTTCAGTACATGTAACACGTGTCTTCCTGGTGGATGTGATATATACTTTATGTGTCATGTAAGTATTAATTTACAGGCTGTTGTTAGCAGTTTGGAATGACAGTATGTCTATCACCGCCCTCTTTGCAACATGATAGCCCTGCAGCAGAGTCAGACAGAGGCGTTGGTGCAACAGTGGACAGACAATCATATTACATGAGGATCTGAAGACAATTAGCCTTTCTTGTAATTTCTTGTGTATTACTCCACCTCTGCAGTCTGTTGCTGGGATAATCTGTTGCCAGGGTTACAGAAAAGAAAAGCATAGAATGCTTTATGCAAGACAGCTGTTTGTTTGGATTTTGATTGATTTCAAGGGAGTGTCTATAACGCTGTCATTAATGATAAAGATAATTACTTTGATTTATTGGCCTTTCGAAGAACACAGGAAGATTTACACAAAAGGAGGCAGACTAAACAAAGAGGAAAGGAACCGTACTTATGCTAGTTATGAAATAAAAGGAAACTTTGTGGGAGAATCTTCACAAAATTGAGTAAAAACATTTGGAAAATCACACATTTGTTTAATCCCATACATTTAACAGATATGGGTTAATAATTTAGTTCACTAAAAGTCCAGCAGGTGTCGCCAAGCTCCAGTGGAAAGAGAGTCTGCCAGTCTTCAAGACGGGAAAAAACAGAAGGAGAAGATATGGGATTCAAATACTATCTATATACATGAGCATATTTATATAGAAGAGCAGGTTTTTTTAAATTTTGAGAACAACACTAACTGATTTTGGGTTTAGATTTTGTAATTCTTTCCCTCAAATACATGTTTTTGTACTTGAACCGTCTCTGCTTCAACATTAATTTGCTCTGTTTTAGGGCGCCGTTAGCAGGGGCGTGTCCAGATTGTTTTGACTGAGGTCTGACTGGGGCACTGACTTATGGAGGTGGCCTAATGTAAAAACACACATAAATGAATAGCAATTACATACCCTTTCTAACATCAACAATCGTATCTACTTTACTTTGTATTTTTTAAATTCTATTGTTTATATTGGTAAGTTTCTTATATTTTATATTATTTAAGTTCTTGCTTTTTTTGGCTGTTTTTCCCTGTTAACTGTTTTTTGCACCAATACACCAAGACAAATTCCTTGTATGTGTAAATGTACTTGGCAATAAACACAATTCTGATTCTGATTCTGATTCTGAAACAACAAGATGATGGAAACATATCCTCTAAGCTTAATTCATTAATGACACAAGAAAAGCATGCATGTTCAAATTCACAATTTAAAGGACTGAAATAAATGCATGCAAACTCCTGCACACTGTCTACCTTCCAAAAATACATTAATTGGCAAAGTATTTGTCCCAAAAAAAATGGCCAGACAAAGCAAATAGCCAATCACAGTGTAGGATATTTGGGATTGCACCTGAGGTGGCCAATCAGATTTCAAGGTCGCCCAATGCCACCCCTCTGGACACTCCCCTGGCTGTTAGCCAAGTGGTTATGTTGCGCGCCCCGTGTTTGGAGGCTGTAGTCCTCATTGCAGCGGCCGTGGGTTTGAAATCTGACCTTACCCATGGCTGCATGTCATGCCCCCTCTCTCGTCCCAACACTCCCTGTCTCCCTTCAGCTGTCCCATCTAATAGAGGGAAAAAAGCCCCCCAAAAAATTGCTCTATTGCAGCACAAAATGTTTACTCGCTCTTAGATATATTGTTGTATGCACCCTTCTCCTCTTCCTCAGGCCACTTCTGCTCACTTTTGAAACTTCTGCTCTCTTCTCCCTATCTCTCTCTGGATTTTTATATGCACCAACCAATATAAAACAAGCATTGAAACCCACGGCCGCTGCGATGAGGAGTTTAGCCTCTACGGGGTGTGCAACATAACCACTATGCTACCGGCACCCCTGGCAGCATCTTTCATAGTTAGATTAAAAACATCAGATAGCTGCTGATGAAGGAACCTTAATCAGGAGATCTTAATATAATTTCGATTTCACATCTCCCTCATGAATCTAATTAATTTCACTTGAGGTTGTGACTGTAATTGTTTCTTTTCTCCATTTTCTCCTCTGCTTGAAAATCTCTTCATCCTCTTAAAAGTCCTCCTCACCACTCCTGACAGATTTCCACCTCTGGAGCTCTATTGAGGGTTAAGATGCTTTGTGAATAACTTTTATATTCAGGATCTAGTCTTACCTTTAAAGGGACAAAGGTGTTTTTATTTGTCCTTTCTGTCAAAACTACTGAGTACTGAACTTCTTTAACTCACCACACGGGGGAGCTGTTGCTCAAGCCTTGCCTGCACAGAAACACCTGTGAGACGTGACAAACAGAGAAAAGGCTGACCATGCCATATAATATTCTGCGTGCTTAATCTTAAATGAAGACCTTGCACCTGTGCCTGTACATGTTTTTATATTTAATGCTTTGCAGTAAATGTGACGCAACAACTTACGAGACAAGAAACAAATCTGTCAACTATAGCGGAGAGGCTTCTTATTACTGTGGCAGCTCGTGGTGCTGATTTTATTTTCTGGTCATAGATAACATTTTTCATTTCTGCCATGTTGTTTCTGCCTCAGCGTCCATAGATGACTGAGTCTAATGCATAGGAAATGAAGAGCGAATACGAGTTTACTCTATGCTTTTCAAATCAACAGACCTTGTCATATTTGTAATGGAACTTTTTTTTATATATTTTCTTTTCTTTTGTTTTATTGCTGCATACATAAAAGCAGAATCAAAGTCCTGCTGCTCTCCCTGCCTCTGTTCTGCAAGTCAAAACGGGAAGGGGAATTGTAATTTCCGAGGCAAATGGTTAGATTGACACCAGATATGTTGGGTGAACTGCTGCAAAGGTCATGCCAAAGAGGGACTCCAAATGTCAGACAGCCGTCTCTGAAGTTTGAGCCTTTGTGAGATCTGATGGATTGATATTCTCTTCCAGACTCTGAAAATGTCATTACTGATGTTTTGATGCAGAAAGTGCGTTTGTTTATCTGATGATTGGTAATAGGGCTGCACGGACGGCCGAGGAAGACATTGGTTTAATGATGTGAACTTCTGATGTGTGTGTCTTTTGTTGTGTAATGGGGGCAGGAGTGTTATTTCGAGCAAATACCCCTGACCTTTCTTGCCCTTGGTGCCCTTTCAAACCGAAAAAATCGAATTTCTAACAGTGAAAACCACCTGAGGCCCCGGGAACCAAAGAGGGAATATTAACACTTTGGAGGGCATTTATTCTGTAGCAAATGTCATTATTTGCATGCAAGTGGGTCTCCAAGGTAAGCGTCTGCTCATACAAGAGCACTCTTTTTCAGTTTTCACTTGAAATATGCTAAATCGTTTTTCAGTTTTTGGCAATTTTTACTCTAAGGGCCTTATCTAACTGGGTCAAGATTCAGTCATTCATAAGTGAAATGACTCAACACTGTTAAAATATGTGCTAGAAATTAAATGCCAGTTTAAAATCATGATTATGATGACATCATACTGCAAGGAGGCATATTTCAAACGACCTTAAATCAGGGCATTGCAGCCAGTAAGCGCGTGCAGGACACGGTGCACACAGATGAAAGTGCTTGAAATGCAAGTTCTGCAGTTTTAGAATTGAAGGATTTTTTTTTTGTCAACAAATCACAAAAAAACCTTCCCTTAATAAACTGAATAAACCATGAGTCATTCTCGGTGAACTGAGGTCATGTTAAAGGCCGACGTATTATTATTGAAGTAAAATGTTGACACTGAAAACTCAAAGTGCATAAAAACCTTCACGCAGGCCAACAGTTCACTCTGTTATTAAGAGTGAACCTGAAAGGACAACCAATAAATGTTGGATACATTTCTGAGCCATAAGAAATCAGTTTTGTTAATGTAACTGCTCGTCATGAGTCTGAGAGTCTTTGATTGAAGACAAGACATTTTCTGATCTTATAGACCCGGAGAGGCAAGGCCATAAGTCCTAACCATAGACTGTAAATATTAATGTTTGAAGCCTGAGTGACGTTAGCCATCTGTTCCTGCAGGGAGCTCCGGAGGCTCATCGGCAGCAGCCGCCATGTTGGAAATCCTGTTTCAGACTAACTTTTAGTCAACCTAATGACAGGCTGAGAGCTGGAGCTGAGGCAGGTTTTAGGCCTCTTGACGAACCGTTACATCGCGCCCACCTGTCAATCATGTCAGCTATGCGCCTAACTATGGATAACACAATAGAAGCCCAATGAAGGCGTCCACCATGTTGAAAATGGTGCCTCAACTTTCATAGTAAGAGGCAAAGAGGCGGAGCTGAGGCAGGCCTTAAGCCTCTTTCTTTCTTTATTTTTCACATACAGTACATATATTTTATACTCAACACAAAGATGACAATATTTTTATATGTGGAAATACTAAAGAAAATCACATAACTGAAGTCATAACAACGCTTACAGTACAGACACCTGTATTACAGTTATTTAAAGTATGTTGAATTCACACTGAGATAGTTTGGATCTATGTTCAATAAATTCATGGAATTTCCCTCCATCAAGGTTTTCTCCCCTTCCTCCACAAGATTTAACAGCTAAGAAAGAACAAACAAACAAACAAATGAGTTATATAAAAAGAAAGAGGGAGAAGAAGAAAGGAAGAGAAAGTTGAGGAGTGGAATAGAAAGAAAGAGGGAAACAAAGGCTTTAAAGGGGACATATTCTGAAAAATCCACTTGTACAGTGTTTTTGAACATATATTTGGGTAACCTGAGTATCTACCGACCCACAAAATGTGAAATAAACCCATCCAGTCCTTTGTTTGTGGTCTGCATAAGTCTTACAACACAGAGAAAAATGCTCAGTTTCAAATGTGCTCTCCTTGTGATGTCACGGTGTGATTCTGGTAAAAAAAAAAAAATCCCCTCCCTTCCCCTGGTATGTCCACCCATGGACTCCACCCCCAGCCTAGAGCAAAACTTTTGAGCAGGTCCGCCATTTTTATTCTCGCTAGCGAAGGAGTGATGTCTACCGGCAAAAAACTCAGGGGGGGCTCATTGCATTTAAAGAGACACACACACCAAAACGGAGCGTTCTGAGAGAGCTGATTTATACAGGGTAACAAACCTCCTCTGGTGCTTGATTCATGTTATATTTTGACCACAGCACAGCACAGATTTTTCATTTAGACCACAGGGGACTGTTTGAAAAGGTGGAAAAGGGGGATAATATGTCCTCTTCAAGTTTCTTGGCGAACAGCTTCAACATGCCTGCTTGCAGTCACATCAGTCTCCCCCCAAATTAGGCACAACTGTCATCCTCCACAAAATCAAACAGTTATAAAAATATGTCAAAGAAATGACCTATTCATACCAAAATCATTTTTGATACCCGGCTGCAAACGTGTATTTCTGATGTCATTATTTGCATTTTAAAATGGGGTATGTATGTGACTTTCAGGTTTTTTGAAGTCAGCCTCAAGTAGACACTCGAGGAACTGCAGTTTCTTGCACTTTTAACATTGGCTTAATTTTTTAAAACAAAAACCTCCGGTCTTGAAAAATGAAGCCAATGCGGAAGTGCAAAATCCTGCAGTTCGTCGAACCCTGATTGGAACTTATGAGCGTAAATCAGGTTTGTCACTTAAGTTGACATTATTGGTGTTGAACAGATTGTTAGCAGCTCTTTGATTTAGACACCTGTTTGTAGACATCAGTCACCTGTGCCGGAGTACCTCCCTGATGTCATTACGGTTGATTGTGTTGCACCTGCTATATGAAGAACTGTTTTTCATGCATACAACATAGCCTGCTGAGATGTGATTGGTCAATACTCCTGAGACCAACGTACAACAATCATAAACCAGAAAACATGCGATAAATCCAGACGCCACCTACTGGTCCAAATTATTATGTAATAAAGATTATATCGCGTGCAACGTGAGCAGTTGCATTTTTTATTCCACATATTTTATCTCTCTCTGTTAAAGGCAGGGTTGGTAATTTTCAAAAACTAGCATGATTTTGAAAGTAGCATTCCCTCCGTGCTCCGTCTGCACCCACCCCCTCCCCTCTGTGCTCCCTCTAAAGCCACGCCCCTCACTTACATGCACGAGTGCCGTTGCTCCAGAAGCGGACCTCAGCTCATGGTCTGCATTGTGTAGAAACTACGTCGTCTCATGTCTCATTCAGCAGTAAGTAAACTCACAGTATAAACTCTGTCATCGGTGACGCGCTTTGAGTGTGGGTTAGTGCACGCAAGGGGTAGAGAACGAGCAGGGGCACAGGGAGGCGTGTGATTGGTTCATCAGATTGGTACCTCATGGCAGACATTGGTCGAAGTTTTTACAGGGTTACAACTGCTACAGATGACGGATTTTCTTCGTTCCTTTTTCAGAGCACACAAGTTATTAATTTCTGTCAGGACCTAAAGACAATTTCAACCAAAATCTTAAAAAGTGGATCTGGAGGAAATTACCAACCCTGCCCTTAAGAGTTGAGTTTTTTCCCCTGCAATAAACCTCTAAAAAGTTGCTCACTACAACCTGTGAATTTTGCCAACGCTGCTTGTAAGTCAGAGTTATCGACAGGATCACACTCCCATAGATATTTTTAATTGGGCAAACATCAGACAGCACGTTCAATAAGGTGTTAAATGGGGCCTCTGACACTTATTAAATTGTAACACAAACATCTTATTTTGGTAGCATTTGTAATTATAATTGGTTCATTAAACATTTATTTGGCAGTAAGAACTACAAAAACGTGTGTCAAACTCAGAAACACTCCAGAGGTGGAACTCTGCACGGGTTCTTTAAGTGATAGAAACAGTGGGAGGAGACGCAAGTTTGAACGCTTTCTGATTGGAGGGCGATTTCAAGGTTGCTTCCACCTTAGACGAGGAATAAACAAGCACCTTTCAAATACCTCTTCAACTCAGACTGTCTTTTGTTTTGGCTTTTTTCTTTCTCTGTGCTGATGTATTGGTTTTGTCAGACACGCATCAGGGAAGGAAATCGTTTTGTGCTTCAAGAAGAAATGAAAGCTTAGTGGAGATGAATTCAGTAAACAGGTGAGATAGTCGCCTGAGAAACAGTTCCTGTTTGTGAGGAGAAGTCGTAGGAGTACATGTCTTCATAATAGCTTATACAAAAAGAGGTGTTAGTGAAAGTAAAAACTCAAAGACTTTTCCTAACTAGCAAAAGACTGAGTCGTAAAACAAGAATGTTATCAAGTGAAGCATGAATTCAGCAGTGCTCATACATCTTGGTTGTTTGCAGTATTTGAAAGTTTCAACCTTTCCTCCTCCGCTTCCTCCTCCTTCTGCTCTTCTTGCACTTCTCCTTCTCCTTCTAAATGGTATCCAATCATTAGTTGATATATCAGCACACCCACCGCTGCACCCAAGAAGGGGGCACAGGCGGGCACAAAGAACCAGTAGGTGTTCGCTCTGCAAGAGAATAAATTGAAAAACTGTGATGCATGGTGTGGTTTAAAATTGTTCATTCAATTTACTCACTGTAGCAGGCCTGAATAAAATATGAGTGCATATCAGAGGCTATTGATGTTGTGGGTCAGAAGGCATGCGAGCTGTGTCGATATCAAGGCACTCTAATTTCAATATGTTTAAATGGGCACTCAGAAACACACAAACAATAGAAATGCAAATAAACTGGTGGAAAAATATGCACTTTAATTTGTTTTTTTCTCAAATGTCTTTTGGTAGCTGCTTGGATCAAATACTGTTTGTTTTACTGGTGAGATATCTGACAGAAAAAAGCAGTGTTTTTCGAGGCACTCATGGCCTAGTGGTTAGGTCGTGCTCCATGTACGGAGGCCATAACCTCCAAGAGGCAGCTCCAGTTCGAATCCGACTTCTGGCTCCTTTCCCTCATGTCATTCACCACTCTCTCTCTCTCCCTGATTATCTACCTGTCTGTTCTCCTATCTCTGAATAAAGGTGGAGTACTTTTGGTAGATGTTTGAAGGTAAAGGGTTTTACTTGATGTTGTGAGTGAAACCTCGGCCTCCTGGGTTATAATGCTTCAATTTTAACCCCTCTATTGTTCAATTGGGAATAATTGGCCCATTCAACGGTGTCAACCTCTTTCACCACAGGCATGACCTCTAGACCAATTATATGAACTCTTTAGAGGTATAACTATCATCAGAGAATAAGAAGACCCTGACCTACACGTCCCCCGTTTAAGGACGGTTCCCTATAGTTCTACCAAGCATCCTGGATTAAGGACCAAAATCATCTTCTACTCACGTAAAAACCTCTCCACCCCAGCCTCCCATAGCTGTGAAGATGCGTGGTCCCAGGTCTCTGGCTGGATTCACAGCATAGCCAGAGTTGAAGCCCATTGACAGGCCGATGACCAACACAACAAAGCCAACAGTGAACGCCTCCAGACCTTTGGGAGTTGGATTGTTGCGTGGATCAACTATAGCCAGGATGCACACGATCAATGAAGCTGTTCCAATAACCTGAGATAAAGTCCAAGAAGAAGGATCGATAAATACTTTGTTAGCATCAATTTTCTTTAACCCCTTATTCTTTTTATTAAAGGAGCAGTATGTAACTCTGACACCTAGTGTTTAAAATGGGTACTGCAGTCCAAATTCAAACATTGCAGAGAGCTGTCTCCCCCCGCCCCCTCCTCTCTAGAGTCGATGCTCACGCAGGTTGCCATGTGGTGGACACTGAAGCTTCAGTGTTTAGCCAGCTCTGCATCGGTCTGTAAACCTTTCTGCGTTCTAACCTCTCTCCATTTTTCAAAAGCATCTCCAATATTGATCCTAGTTTGAGCACGTTTCTGCTCGTGGAGCATATTAGAAACATGCAGAGGCTTTTTAGGTCGGGTACAATCACTTCTATCTGAACCAGTTCTCTTGCCCGCTTCCATCGCTTCAACACCTGTTGGTTTGACCTGATAACTGGTCTCATATCTGGCAAACCGAGGGGCGTCCAAAACGGCTGTTTGGGGGTGCCTTAAAACCGCCTACCTTCTCTGGTCCAAACAAATCCAGACCATTCAGGACCAGAATCTAAACTTAGAAGGAGGACATACTGGCTGCTGCATTGTTGTCAGAGAAGCCAGCACTTCAACATAGCATGTTTCCTTAATGTCTGATCATATAGTAAGGTCAATTTATCATTTCACTCACTACACATCTCACTGATTGGACCTTTAAGGAGAAGTAGTCGTTTTGTTCCATTAACAATGAAACAATATGTTTTCAAATTATGCACACAATATAAAATAATCATTCTTGATTTCTCCGTGGAGATGTTAACAAATCCTACGTTTGTAAATAAATCAGTGTTATTCTTCATGCGGTGTTTAATGAATCACCTTGGAGAAGTTGTGATATTCACAGTGGATGAAACATTGACAAGCTGTCAAACTTGAGAAAAGGGATTAACGTGAAATCTAGCAGAAGTCACTTATTTCATCAGAAAGCTTCATCCTCAGCAGATGGTAAGTCAAATTAATTGATGGAAGACGCACCACATGTAGAGCTTGGTGGTTTCTTCAGTTGGCATGTTACATCATGCATACAAGTCTGGTATTTGGAGCAATGACTTTAACAGAACAGTGTAGCAGCAGATATGCTACAGATGCTTTGACATGTCAGCTTCTTAGTTATAAAATGTCCATAGCAGCACCCTGAGTAACTGCAGCAACAATGCTGATGTAATAAAGCTACTACAGTATACTGCTGTTCGCTGCCACTCTAGTCAGTCATGCACGTGTCAAGCTGGACAGAATAGATCGACCCGGACAGGAAGTCAGACAAGGAAAAACACAGAGCGTCCGGTCAATTTAAAAATAAAACACAATATAAGGACTCACGATTGTATATTCCATCTCTTAATCAACATTACGTCAAAACAGGCACCGAATGAACAACAAATCATCCTGAGAAAAGACAAAGCAACATGTTGTTTGCACGTTTTTCCTCTTTATTCCTGCGTGATCTTGTAGTTCTCCTGTGATGTGAGTACAGCTGCTCATGGCTGCGCTCACGTTCCAGAAACGGATCCAGTGGGACAGGGCGCGTGATCAAAGCGGTAGACTAAAACATTTTCTCTTTTTTTTTGCTACCCCTAATTTCCTGCTACTCATATGCAGCTAGGTGACGCAGATGTTTTCTACATGGTAGTAATTGTAGAAAACATTGTAGTATGTTTATGTGTTTAATAGTAGTTCCACTAGCTAAGGTTGGCGACACACTAGACAATTTCAGGCTTGATTTAGGATATTTTGGAATATCGAAAAAGAAAACCAGCTTGTGAAGTCATGGTGACATGAGAGTCTTTATACACACTGCCAGCTGACATCGATCAACGTCCATATTTGTTGTTTTTCCGAAGTCCCGCTTGATCATGCAAGTCACGTCTGGTGTCTGTGGAATCGCCACTCTGAAATCGTATGTGTGGTCTCACGGTCTGGCTGAATCGTCTAGTGGTCGCATTTGGAAGATTATATTGTTCAAAATCTGTTAAAACTGTCCTCGTGTCTGTGGTCTCGCACATTTTTATAATCTGTCACGATTTTAAAAATAGTGTGTAGCCAGGCTAAAACAGGCTATCAAACATTTTCATGCTCTGCAGCACGCACTGAAGACTCTGCGAGTAATCTCACTTATGTCTGTTGTAGGGAAATAAGTTCTTTGTGAGATAAATATGTGCAGAACAAAGCAGCAGGATTAAGTGTCTCGCATCTGCAGTGTCCAGGTTTTTCATGCAGAGTGCATACTTTTTCACGCACAGTGTATCTTCATTAATTATTTGAATCTTCCGACACAGCTGGGTCTAATTGACCTTGCCTTCTTTCCACACTCACAAGCTGTTTCCACACAGATTCTGGACGATCACATCAAATGAATAGTGACACTGTCCTGCTCATTACACTGTCTGCTGCGTTTGAAAGGTGAAAGAAGACTAGAGGAGCCCATGAGATGTGATTGGTTAAGAGGCCTGAAGTTGTAAATCACCAGATTTACAAACATATATCCAAGCAACAGAAATGTAATTGCAATGCAACAGCACACTTTGTCTCCAGTGGACCAATGCACGCAGTTGTGTCTTAAATTGGTTTGTCCTTTGCAATCTTTAGCAGACATGTGTAACTGTGATCTTAAGTATCTATTTAAGTTATAAAGAAAAGTGAAAATTGAGGCTGCTAACAACTCTGACAATGGACGCTGATGGATAATGGCCGTTGCTTGTATGCTACACTTCTTGTGCTGTACTTAAGCTGCAGTGCTTTTTCTGAGAGGGGCAGAACTGATCGAACCATTTTCACTCACAAGAGACAGAATACTTGAAAAATCAAATGGTATTGTGAAAGTTTGCTTCAAGATAATTGGAGCCCTGCAAAAGGGACTTGAGCTCCCTCTGCGAGCAACAGGTGACCCAGAAAGTGAAAGAAACTATCAGCCGTTCCGACCGTGTTCAGTCCAGTGATTTCACTGTAATACTCTCAGGCCAGCGTTTAATGTGCCTCTTTTACTCTTAGTGCTTCTTACTGGATCCTAGATAAATGATTATGTTCATACTTGGAAATGAAAGTAAACTATAATATTTTTTGTGAGTTCTGCGGCTTGTTTATTTCAGTATTAACAAATGTATGTTGATACTCTGACTTGTAAAACCGCATTAATCCTCAATCTCCTCCTCTCCGGGTTTGATTTCACAGATTGGATTCTGTAGAAGAACAACCAGGGCTTGTCTCCTCCTTGGTTAGTGCATCCAATTAAACAAAAACTGTCTTTCATTTAAAAAAATACATAATAAAACTGCTTATAACCAGAGGCGCTGCTGGTCGACAGGCAAGGCAGGCGACTGCTTGGGGCCCCAGGCCAGTAGGGAGCCCCCTGATGGCTGACAAACTTTAAACCAAAGCAGTGGCTCAAAATGTGCAAATTCTGCAATGACAGTAGAAAACCTCCCTAAGGGGGCCCCCCATCTGACAGCACTCACTCTACTTGCTCTGCTAAGTGAAGCATGAATTAGTTCTGTGAAAACCAAAGTTTGTCACTGAGTCTGTGAGTGAAAAAAGAAAGAGGAAGAGGAGTTAGCATCGGGACACTGGCAGACATCATGGTGATGAACGCTGGTTTGAGGGGCCCCCAGTTAATTATTGCCTGGACTCCAACTTGCCACTGTTTATAACACGTAGGTGGCAACTGAGACTGGTAACGTCACTGTAGCATTCAACCGTAGGAAGGATTTCGTATCAACAAGTGTGTGACATCATGTGAAAACTATGAATTGGGTCACGGCCGACGTCTCTGTCCTGATCAACAGGTAGCTGTTGAGGTTGTGGAGGTAGTTTGTGTTCTTTAAAACTTCCATACAATCCAAGATTTTGCAACCAGTGCAGTTTCCCCCTGCTGGCCGTTAGAACAACTGCAGGTTCAGGGCAGTCCTGCATTGGCTTCACTTTTGAAACCAGCTGGCTTACAAAGGTATGGACCTGGTAAGTTGCAAATTAAATGCACCTTTTGGGACAAATCGTGTTGCCTGAGCTGAATTGAATTAAAGTCACCGTTACCTGATCAAAGACTCCATTAACCATGCTGAGATGTTGTGATGGATACGTGGCAAAAATCCCAGCTGTAGCGTTTTTCCCCACCACGATCAGCTCCCCCTGGCTGAAGTCCAGCAATGCATCTGGTGGAAGAATTCACAAATCTTTTTAGTCTTTTCAAAGAATCCATGTATTTTTTAAAGCACAAAAACGTGTGATGAACTAAATAGTTTCCATACTGCAGCTGTTTACCGCTCCTGGATTGAAGGAACCCGCATCAATCACTTTGATGGATTAAATTGCTGCCACATTGCATTACAGCTAACATTCAAATCAGATAATATTACTTAAGATACCTGCAGACTTAAGGTTAAATTGGCGTGATGATTTATGTTCCAGAGATAAAGCTGACAGCTACTGCAAACAGTAATACACTTGACATTTGGGTTTCTTGTTTACTTTCTGCTTGATTACATAGCTGCAGGCAGCAGTGAATGGGGGCCGGGGATGCACTAACATGTAGAGAGATACCGCCGGATACATGCGTGAACAATAATGACACGAGCATACAGAGAGGGCAAAACAATAAATATATGGTTGCAGAGTGCACGGCATGACATAAACATGAACCCAGGAATACATGCATCTCTGTTCATACTGTATGCCCCTTAGAAAAAAACACAAAGACAAATCAGTGTCAAGCATTTTCAATGAGAATATATGTTATCCACAAGATGTCCTTTTTATCGTTTATTGTTGAACCGCTGGAACTAGGGCTGGCGAACTCCACGGGTCAGGCCACATTTATGGTCTAGATTTGATACACAAATTCGATGGATTTCTATTGCTGCTTTCGCACTTGCAAAAAACTCCTGAAAACGTCATGAGCTGCATGCAAATGGTCAATGGTAAATGGACTTCAGCTTGTTTAGCGCTAGTCTTCTGACTTCAAAGCGCTGTTACACATACTGATGTCAGAGGTTGCTATTTAAAGTGACCATCAGAAGTAACTAATCCATTCATACGCATTCTTATGCCGCTGCCGACGAAGCAGCGGGAGCAACTTGGGGTTAAGTGTCTTGCCCAAGGACACATCAGACAACAGCCGGGTATCGAACCCCCGACCTTGCGGTTGAGATACGACCGACTCTACCAACTGAGCCACAGCCCCCCCCTAGTGTAAACCGTCAGACTTGACCCAGACTTTTTCCTGCCGGTACATTTACATCAGGCTTCAAATTTAAGGTGATAGCACTTACCCCCCCCACCCCGCTATAGGTTCGTCCTCACGGAGTGGCCATCAGACTTTTATTTTTCTCTACACAAGTGAAACCAGCATTCAAGTGTGTTATTTTTTCACTATAGCTCACATGAATCTTGACTCGCAAAAAGTGAAGTTCATGAGTGTTAATTAATCTCTTTCAAGACTGCAAGAATAGATGCAGGTGTTGATGCTCTTTTGTTGTGAGACTTTTATTTGTTCGCAACAACAGAAAGTACACCTTCACAAGTGCAACGGAAAAGCATCACCAACGTCTTCATTAGTCAAAGGATTAGAGAAGGGGGGCTTGTTAGAGGAACATTTTAATCGCTATGATTATTCCATAAATTAAGACCGTCATAACCACGAGACAATTATTGTTTATCATCTACATGCAGAGTCTGTTCAGCAGGTCGGCGCTTTTCCATTGTTGACCACACGTTGAGGTGATTCAGGGAGGTTTGTAACAGAGTCAAAGTCATGGAAAAGGTGTGATCATGCTGTCAGACAGACGATGAGTGTCACCAGAGACCGTATTTAACATGGACATAGGCTGTGTCTGAAACTGCATACTTTCATACTATTCGTTATCGATGTGACATATAGTTGAGTATGTGGTATGATCCAAAATCGTAGAATGCAATTTTGTGTATGCGGGAACTACCCGGATGTTTACTCGATCAGCAAGACTTTTTAAGTACTAAACGGGAGCACACTGGTCATACTAAACCGCTCCACAATGCATTTCGGCTCCCAGACTATCTAATCGCAGAGCTCGCCAGCGGCATACAAATAAAAGTAACCGTACTGAATCACATTTAACATGTTGCCAGATAATATTCAAACGATTGTTTAGACAAACCTTGCATGTCATGCTCGCTCTGACCTGCTGCAAGTTTTATCGATGTATTATAAATAGTGCTGTCAGCTTTAAAGTTTAATCATTGTGATTAATCAAGGTCCCAAATTAATGCATTCTTTTTTTTAATCACATGCTATTTCATCCCTTTTGGCACACCATAGGTAAGCCTTCGTAACGTCTTGCGGTAGTCACAGTGATGGAAAAATGACCCTGTTTTCATTTACTTTTTTATACGTAATGAGTTCCTTTTCCTGTAGATAAGTTAATCTCATGACCTTTGATCTACTGGAAGTTTCTTATTTTATTTCAAAATTAATGCAGGGTTTGATTCAGAAAGGAAGTAAAGTACCCTCAGTCTTAAGACACGACAACATTTCAAAATAAAAGCCTCACAAAAACAGTTTTTAAATGTGAAATATTTGAATTTTAAACATGCGATGAATCGAGATAAACTATTGAAATTCAGCAATTTATCTCTATCTAAAAAAGGTAATCATTTGACAGCCCTAATTATAAAGAAGTTGGATTACAATCTGTGTACTTCATCTACATATCAGATAAAAACAGGTGAACATGTTTAAACTTACTTAAAAGCAACTAAAGCAACAATGAGCAGACTCTGCATGAAGATGATTTACAAAAATGCCCTTAAGTCAAGACTTACCTCACTTAACTTTACTCGCGGCCAGAAGTTACTTTTAATTTTATATGTTTCAGGGCTCCGTACTTTTCAGTTTCACGTACCTGAATAAAGGCCAAATACAATCGCTGCACCCAGAAACGCTCCGAGAGTCTGAAAGAAAAAGTACAACGGGAAGTTCCTCCAGGGCTCCCTCCTGAGTAAACACAGAGCGAAGGTCACCGCTGGGTTCAGATGACCGCCTGAAGAAGAGAAAAACATGACAACCTCGGTCAGTTTTTACACATATAGGAATAAAACACACGGAGGCTGCTCTGACTCGATACTGCAGGCCTTCCTTTTCTACATGAGACAGAGGAGAAGGCTCTAAACTCGCTGTACATTCAGTAATTGTGGTCTCAGTAAAGTCCTGTTAGGATGGAAGGTCTCTGTGACACTAATTAAATTGGCGGGATGAAAAGATTCAGAAAAGTCTCCTTTTTTTCTAACCTTGAAGGGGGCGAGGGGGGGAGAGAGAGTCTCCGCTCTGATGGCACACTCATACGGGTGCCTTGCTCGTATTCACACCTTAATTGTGTCAGTGTTGGAGCTATCTAATTATAACAGCTTATTTTCTCAGCTGCAGTGTGTATTAGAGGGGGACAGCCTCATTATAAAGGCATTGAAGAAGCGGCATGAGTGAACTGCAGAAGCCTTTGTTGTGTTTTTGACAGAAGATAGCGGGTTTCAGGATTGACTCGCTCGCTGCCTTTTCAATTACAGACCACATAGTTTTCAAGTTAAGAGGTAAATGCCCCCTCCTCCTCCTTCGTCTTCTTCTTCTTCTGCTTCTTTTTGTGTGTCTCTTTTTAACTCTGTGTTTCTTCCGTCCACTGCCTCCTCTTCTTCCTCCCCCGCCGCCTCCAGCTGTCATCCGTGTGGTAAATACTGCTCTTCAGATAACTGCCAGTTTACCTTTTGCTGATATTTAGTGTCTGTCAAGCCATCAATAATAATGACTCCCTGTTATGCTGATGGAGGCAGAGAAAAAAAAGAGTCTCCAGAAGCCCTGTTTGACTGACAGGTACTTCACAGCAGTGATGCAAATGACTGCAGCTCAACCAAGTGTGATTTCCTTCATGATAATAAAGTTTTACTCCCTTTCTCTAAACCCTTTTGTTTTGCCGACACTGTTGACAGACACTGTTCTCCCCTATTGATGTTGCTGATGAGTGTCTAAATATTAAATGATAATTGCCAAATCAAGCATGTTTCCTTTTCCTTATTAAAACTCAATTTACAAAAAAGCTGTTCAAGCAGTTCCTGGATTTGCACATTGGGTAAAATGTGACAAAAATCTGCAAATGCAGTGAGCAAAATGTACCTACAAGGTGTCTTACATGTCATTAGTATTTCGAACATGTCAGTTTCAAGACACTTAATGAGCAATTTTAAGAAATGTTTGCTTATTACAAGTAAGTCAGGCCTTATTTTTCACTTTTTATATCTTAAAGAGGACCTTTTCAAACAGTCCTCTGTGGTCTAAATGAAACATCTGTGCTGTGCTTTGGTCAAAATATAACATGAATCCAGCACCAGAGGAGGATTGTGACCCTGTATAAACCAGCGCTCCCAGAACGCTCCGTTTTGGTGTGTGCGTCTCTTTAAATGCAATGAGCCCCCCCTAAGATTTCCTGAAGAATATGTCCCCTTTAAAGGAAGATGTTCGTGTGGACGTTTCAGTTTAATGTGTCCAAAAAGTGTACCAAAAAGGAACCATCATGTTGAATAAACGATAAGGCTTACGTAGAGACACACATGTTGTTAGCCCCAAACCCACAGAGTTCCTCCTCTTCTATAAAGTTGGCTCTGACAGAAAGAAAAACAAATTTCTGCCTCCTGTAATTCTGGCACATTTGACCACGGTGCTGTTTATTTTTCATCCACCCGGGGCACCCGATTCACAGATGTTAGCTGTGAGCTAGCTAGCAACAGACGTGGAAACCATGTGCCTATGGGTGTGAACATTTGCATGCAAAGATTTTATTTTTTCCGCCCAGGTTGCCACATTTCAGGCTTTTTCCCTCCACTGCAATGTGATGTAGCAAAGTGCAAAGAAATGCACTTTAACTTGTGTGTAATACATGTTATCCTGAGACCATTTTGACCCATCTGCGTGGCTCAGAGCGACTGCTCCAGCCATCCAGCATGTGGAAAACCTGGTTACATAGCAGAGAGACTGGTATGCTCTGCCTGGGGTGGCTGTTGGTGTGATGGATGAGTCACAACACAAGAGTTTCCAGGAGACAAGAAGTTTGTTGTTGTTGTAGTTTTTCTGCTTAAATCTTATCGAAGAGACTGTTTGGTGTGAATCCCATGTGAGGAGCTAAGAGTATAGACACTTAAAACAGGAAATAGATACCCTTAAAGCAGATGCTAAACTGTAGGTCGTACATAGTCTGTATAAAACATGAACGTAGCCTCAATGTCGTCACCAATTGGTTTCTGAAGAGGCATTTTGAAGCGCAACGATGGCGGTCACCATATTGGAGATGCTACCTCCTCCTGACTTTTCGATCAATCTAAAAGAAGCAGGCAAAGAAGCAAAGCTGAGCCTTAAGCCTCCTGGCACCTATCAGCCAAATCTGCCACACCCAAGATTATGTAAATATTTGGATAACTCTGAACAGAAACATAATCAAAAGCGTTAGTTTTAGCGATAAAAGAAATGAGCTATAGAGACCAAAAGCGTTTTTGTACCACCCTGTAAACATGTACATTTCTGCTGTAAAAATGGGAATCTAACATGGGACCTAACAGATTCCTTGGCTCTTGCAGCCAACCTCAAGTGGACACTCCAGGAATAGCAGTTCAGGAATATCAGTTCTTTGTACTTCATTCGGGCGGCAGTAGCTCAGTCCGTAGGGACTTTTGAGAGTCGTCAGTTCAAGTCCCGGTGCGGGCCAAGTCTGGAAATTGGTCTGGTAGCTGGAAAGGTGCCAGTTCACTGCAGAGGTGCCCTTAAGCAAGGCACCGAACCCCACCACCAGCTCAGGAGTTGCTCACCGTGGGCAGCCCCCTCACTCTGTCATCTCTTCATTAGTGCATGTCCATAAGATCCAGTTTGTGCATCTGTGTGTGTGTCGCATGTCTCAATAACAGAATGTAAAACTGAATTTCCCCTCGCAGGATTAATACAAATTGACACAAATCAAAAGTTCCTCACAGGAGCTTTAACTGGCTGTTATGTTAAGCTTTATGTAAAAATAAGTCAAATCAGATCGTTGAGATTTAGAGTGTGACGACCCAGATGGTTTCTTGTTTTTCTGGTTGGTTCTTTGTGTGGTAAAAGGTGAAGCATGATACTTTGTGATGAAGTGTATCCTCACCTGAGATCTGACCGCTCACAAGAATCCCCAAAGTTGCAGCAAAACCAAAAGCCAAGTTGACGCTGAGGAACGTGCCGTGGGACCCTCGGCTTAGCACCAGCTGTGCTACGGAAGCACAGCCAAACATCTGGACAGAAGGAGGAGGGGGAAACACATGATTTTGAACTTGAGATTAGACCACAAATATTCGTTGACCAGCAACACCCTGAGTTGAGGTTATTTTTGTAGACTTACAGTGGCAGAAAAAGTTCAAAGAGAATAACAAAGCCCTGCGGAGGTTTGCCCTGGAGTCAGGTGTCTCGCTGAGTCTTGCTTTTGCTCGTAGCCAGGGTGTGTCTCTTTGACCTCAGAGGTCACAAGCCTGCTATGTTTGGCCTTTGTGCTGGACTATTGATGCTGACAACAATCTGACTCCCCCCGCAGAGTCTTCCTCCGCGGAGGTCCGGCTCAGACCACCAAGGGGACCTGATTGTCTGTGGAGGGAAAAGGTCTCCTGGAGTTAACAGATCAGTCACAGCCGGGAAACGGAAAACAACCGTCTCTGCGTTTCACCGGCGGTGCCCTCTGCTGATATTGTTGTTGTCTGTGGGTTTCCATGAGAAGCAGAGCCACTCCAGGTTGTTTTGCACTGCCTGGAAAACATTTTGTTTTTACTGGAAAAAGATCTCGTGACCTCCTGTTGTGTTGAACTCGGTGTCAGGAGGGACTTCAGGCACAGTATGAAGTCTTTTACCATAAGTGAAGATATAAAATAACAGGGTTCTGTGAGAGTAATTTAAGTGCAAAGATGGAAATAGGGGATAATTAACGGAGGAGTTATGAATTTAAAGTCATTCTTCACACTGACTTCTGACTTCTCTGACATCTATGAAAGCAGAATTTAATGAGCAGCACTTCCCTTCCTTTACCTTTTTAGAACTCCTTTACCTTTGAACAGCGTTACAAACAAAACCATTTTGAACTATTTTGTCACCAAACAGCTTCACTCTTGCTAAACACGAGAGCACCCCTCCCCTTTTCTTCTGCACGCAAACATGTTGGCGAGGATCAAAAACCCCTGGGACACGTTTGAAATGTTTTTCCTCCGTCTTCATGTCGAGCTAAAAGCTGCAGAAGGATTTTGAGGACAAGATCTCCTTTCTTCACAGAAGATATTAAGCTATCCTACATTTCTTCTTAACCTTTATATAGAAATGATTTTCCCTGATCTTATTTATTTTACCCGACACCTGTTTCTATCCCTGAGTACTGATGTGGTTAAAGATGTATCTGGCTTTAGTCTTATTATAACTGGGATTTGTTGTTTTATGGAAAGAAGTTTGCACTGAAACACTTTTGTGTCAAAAAGTGCAATATATGGTGCGTCGGTAGCATAGTGGTTATTGCGCGCGCTGCTATAGTCCTCCAAGCGGGCAGCTCAGTTTCGAATCTGACCTGTGTCTCCTTTTCCGCATGTTATTCCCCAATCTCTCTCTGTCCCTGATTTCTGTCTCTATCCACTGTCCTATCTCTACAATACAGTCACAAAATGCCCAAAATAATTATTATTAAACATAGTTGCCACCCTAGATGACATTTTTTTAATGGCACACATCCCATCGTGCTAAAAGTTAGTGAAGTAAGAGGATTTTTTTCTGCAGGATGTCTTCTGTCTTCTTATTTAAAAAAAACAACAACTGTTTTAATGTCATTTAGAATTGATTTAGTAGCAATACAGAAATATAAATAAGAAATCATTTTTTGGGACCAATTGTTCTACAATTTAAATTACAGAAGAAAGTACCAGCAGCCTGTTGAAACACGGCTGAAATAGTTGATTTTAATGCAAGTCCCGCTTCTGACAAGGCCAAAATCCAATCATCTTTAAGGATTACGAGGTGGAAACTGGGGTGGCCAAGGGGGGCCCATGCCACCCCTGCACAGCCCTCTGGACACGCCCCTGCTTTAGTAATGTCGCTCTGATATGTCTTTTTAACTAAGGAATATGTTGTGTTTTTAAAGTGTGTTTAGTGTTTTTTAAAGGTAAATGTGGTTCTTTATTGGGATGTTATTCTATTATTATACTATTAATTACCCCTCTTTCCTAAATAATTCAGAACAGCAGCATAAATTCCAATTTCTTCTAACTGAATGTTAGCAGACAATAATCAATCACATTTTATGTTGTTTTTAAATTTCATTTACTGAATTTTATATTGAGTACATCAATTAAATTGTTAATTCTCTTTTGCTGTACTTGATATGAAAGATCCTCTCAGCATCATGCAGCAGGGATTCTTTACTCACCACCAGAATCAGAGTCCCGAGACATTCAGCCAGAGCCTGACGCAGGAGGACGTGTCGGACCTGAAAGGCAGCCGCCAGTTTCACCACGATGTGCTTCTGTTCTCCCATGATGCAGCTACCGCGGGATTATGGTGAGGTCGAGTTTGAAGTCTAACAGCAAGTGTTGGCCAGTGGCTGTGCATCACTTTATAGGGGTCTCCCAGTCACCCCTCCCCAACCCCCCTTAGCTAAATAAAAGGGGGGCTCCTTTGGTTTGCCTGCCTCTCCCAAAACATTTACACCCCTCTTTTTCTTCACAGATGTTTTCCTGATAGATTCTCAGCTCTGAGCTTGTTTTCTCTCTGGACGGACAAACATAACAATGAAGCTGTTAAACTGCACATTTACTGCACAGGCTAATAAAAGTCTGTTTGAAAAGATATTGGCTTATACATTTTTTTACCCATATCTACTTAAAATCAGTGTCTCTCACAAACCAAAAGGTTTAAAAATAGAGTGTAAATAATTGTCTATTTATCGAAGCAAATGAACTCCACCTGTGCGACACATTATGACAAAGGTCCTTTTCTAAACTGAACCCTCTTGACAAGTCCTTCAGAAAACACTCTCTGAGCTGTGGAGGCCTCTCCACGTTAACGAGGAATGTATAAATAAGCAGGTAAACTGTGGTTTGCACACAACACCCTCCAACATAAGCAGGAAACAATCATAACCATGGTTACTGGTGTGTGATGTGCTGGCCGAGATGTGCAAGTAGGTTCTAAACTGAGGGATTGAGAGCAATATACCCTTTTGTTAAGCCCCACCCTCCTTGGTTACTGTTGCTAGGCAAGATGAAATCTCTTGTTTCCGGGTTCCTTCCCATTTGAAACAATTGAAAGGAAGCTTAAAGGAGCAATATGTAACTCTGACACCTGGTGTTTAAAGTTGGGACTGCAGTCCAATTTCAAAATATTGGAGAGAGCTGTCTCTCCCCCTCCTCTCTAGAGTCGATGCTCACACAGGTTGCCATGTGGTGGACACTGAAGCTTCAGTGTCTGGCAAGCTCTGCATCGGTCTGTAAACCTTTCTGCGTTCTAACCTCTCTCCATATTTCAAAAGCATCTCCAATATTGATCCTAGTTTGAGTACGTTTCTGCTCGTGGAGCTTATTAGAAACATGCAGAGGCTTTTTAGGTCGGGTACAATCACTTCTATCTGAACCAGTTCTCTTGCAAGCTTCCATCGCTGCAACACCTGTTGGTTTGCCGGTTGCCTGGCAAACCGAGGGGTGAGGGGCAAAACGGCCATGTCCATGGGTCCCTAAAACTGCCTACCTCTCTGGTCCAAACAAATCCAGACCATTCAAGACCAGAATCTAAACTTAGAAGGAGGACATACTGGCTGCTGCATTGTTGTCAGAGAAGCCAGCACCTCAACATAGCATGTTTCATGTCTGATCATATAGTAAGGTCATTTTATCATTTCATTCACTACACATCTTACAGATTGGTCCTTTAATTGTGCAGACCTTTAATAAGGGCTCAAACAGCCAATAATCTGGCCCTGTACATCATAGTTATCTGCTATTAAAAGCTGGTCTAGTAGTGACGAGGGATGAGTTTGACCTTGCTTCTCATTTGTTACGTTTTATTTAACACAATTAAAGTGTTGAACCTTGAGTTGTCAAAGTACCTCGTGTGTGTTACTCTTTGAAAATCGCACAAAGATGTGTTTACTCAGAGATGGTTTCACCTTGCTGTAACATTCAACCATTCACCAGGGTAATTGTGCGTTTGTGTGTGTGTGCGTATCTTTATTCAAGCAGGCTAATGTGAGTGTTATCATCATCTCCGATTGCAGTGTAATTAAGACTTTGACTTTCTTTCTGCTTTGCTCAGCGTATTAGTGCGATGGGATTGGCTGGAGGAGACTCTGATGGTTTATCTTCGAGGTCAGTTAAAATCACACTGACTTGCTGTTTTGGAAACATGCAGAATGAGACCCCAAGATAACCCCAAATTAACACATTTATCCAAATACTGGTTTATCTGAAGATTATTAGTCGATTACTGATCGTCTTATGCATCTTAGCTAAATGTTCTGTCATAGGGCTGCTGCCTTTTTTTTCTGTCTTTTGTATATTTTGCATGTAGACTCACCTCTCTTAGGGAGAACACGTACAAGGATATGGATATTTTACTTCCTCATTTTCTCTCTTAAAGGCACAGTATGTAGATTCTGCCACCAGGGGGCTCTCTACAATAACAAAAGATGACGTTGAGGCTGGCGGTAAATCATGGGAGTTCTCTCCTTGCGCCTGCTTGTATTTTTACGGACTAAGATGCACAGTGGGGGAATAGATCATGGATTTTGAATGTCCAACAGCGCACCGCTAACGTTTTAATCCCGTCTCGTCTCGTAACCGAAAACAAAACGTACGTTTCGTCAGAGTTTTTATGATCGAATAACTACTTTTAGCTCCCCAACGTAACGGCTTCATCATTGAAAACTGGGTCGTTTATTAAAATCTCTTCTCCTATTTTTAGTTAATCATCAAATTATTACCATCATTGTAATAAATTAAAGTAAAGTGTATCCAAACAGCACCTAAAGACAGCTCAAGATGACCAAGTAGCACTCCACTCAACTGTCAGAGTGTGACGTAAACAACGCGGCGCCACGGCGAGTGACGTAATAATCACATGACCCTACAAAAAGACAACCAAATTCCTTGCCAACACTTTTAATTAACAATTTGTATCTGTTCGTTGTTGGTAACTCTTGGTTACAATTTAAGAATGGTTCGAAAATCAGTGAAAGAAATGGAAAGTGCAAAACTACGGAAGCCCTAGGTAGAAATTTTATTCGACCATTATTTACTCAATTTTCCCAAAATGAGTCCTTTCTGGATGTTTTTCACAATTTGTCTTGGTGTCCTGAGATAACAAAAAAAGCTTGTTTTCTCTGGATTACAAGAAAAGAAAACAATAGTCTGCTGTGATAGGCCAGACCAGGACATGTCATGCTGCCATTGCTCACCCTGATGAGGTTTGTTAAGACTATTTCTTGTTTGTTTTGTGACTTTGCAGCTTTGTGGAGATGTCAACAACCAGAACAAAAACAGAAATTGTAGAACACAACCAGAAATGACTCATTATCACGGAAAAAATGAGTAAATAAATTGTATGTAATCATGTCCGCTTAGGGCTTCTGTACATATCCAAAGAAAAAATATTTTTCATCTTGAGCACACATCGGCTCACCCACAAAAAATCTCCACACACACACACACCTTGTTTCATCAGGACGACGTAACACACAGCGAGTCCGGACCAGCAGGCTGTCACTTCCACTAAAGCACTTGGTTTGTTTCACTGACGCCCCATGCTTGCAAAATAAATTGATTCTCAAAATAAAATCACAGTGATGCTCACTCTTGTTACCTCCAGTGAGGCTCGTGTCACACTGATTACAACGGTTTGTGTCTCCCAGTATTGACCCACAAGCACCAACAACAGCCGGGGCAGCTCTAATCTCCTCTTTGCACTTTAAAAATTAAACACACATACCAATGATTTATATTTCATATTCCTGAGCTGGATTCATAATGCATTTTGTTGTGCTCCGTGCACAAAATCAAAGGTCGTATATTGCTCTGTGTAAAACAACGTGGAATGCGTTTGAGGCGGAGGGGAGGGTGTGTGGGGGCTGCAGCAAGCGAGACAAAAGGTAAGAGACAAAGATGAATAGGTGTAAGCTTATTATTTACATTGATGTAATTATGCCTGGTGTTCTCCAGTGCCTCCTCTGAATAAAATGAGCTTCTATTATCTGTGGATTGTATGAAAATTCACGGCTGACGCTGGAGGTGCTCGGCATGTGTGGACACAGTCGGGAGAGTGGCACACTGCATTAGCATAACATCAATGTCAAGCTTACATCCCTGAATCCAGCTAATCAGTATTCCTGCTGTCATATTAGTGTGGCACTCAGAATCTAAAACACACAGGTATCTGGTAATATCACCAATCAGCCATGTCTATATATGCTGCAGTTACACTCCAGAGGAATTCATAAAAAATGGGAGAATGAAACTGTGCTGCCCACAGGTTTAAATTATAGACGAGCAGAGGCTGGAGAAGGTGATGTACTGTAATGAGAGCACATTATCTCTTATTTTAGAGAGGAGGACAATGGTTATGCATCTTTTAGAGCCGGGATTGTCAAACTTTTTCCAATAAGGCTTCAACCCATTTGAGTTATTTTTTTAAAGTACCACCCAACCAGCGCAAAAATATTTTTAGTAGAAACAAGAAGCCTGCATGAAGAGGAACAATGCAGCGCTGCACCATGACTCTCAGGTTGTAAGGACACGTGACAAACAGTTCTGGAGGTTCTCTGCATTAATGATGTAACTTAATTAGTTCAGTTTGTTAGTTGTTTTAAAGAGGCCATGCACAACACGACTGTCGGGCCAGAGATAGCTGTGTTGCTACACTGTATGGATTTAGACCAAGCGACAACATCAGGTGTTGGAAAATGAAGCCAATGAGGAAGTGCAAAACACTGCAGTTCCTCGAGTGTCCACTTGAGGCCTGGGTGCAAAAGCCCCGCAGTCACATACGCACCCATTCAAAAATGCCAGTTTTTACAGCCTAAGTAAGGACGTGTTAGCCCTTTTCAGACTGCTATTTTCGCACAAGTGCCTATAGCTAAGCTCAGCTGTCATCACGTCTTTGTACATTCATATTGATTCCACAATGGCGTCCCAGTTTCAGCATTGTGGAAGTGTAGCACCGCGCACAGTCAGACATGCGCACAGCGCTACGCTGTGGCCTGCATTGTTGTGTTAGCAGGCTGTTAGCATTTACTTTGGTTAGCTTGTAGCTTCACATTGCACATAAATGTACACAGAATGACCGTGATCTAGAGACATTTGTGTGAGATCCAAATAATCAGTGAGTAAGTTCTTCTTCTTTTCTCTAGTCCTTGACTAGAACAGCTTTTATACACAAGGGGAGGAGCCGGCCGTCCCGTCCATGTAAACACGGCTCTGACAACAACACAGCCAGCGGGACTCGAGCTTCTCACTCCTTGTAGACAGTCATGGCTCAGAGAGACATTTACACAGGATAGACTTGATCTCTGATATATTTATGTGTAACATGTTGCACATTCTGCCTTTAAACATAAACTTTGTCTTCACTGACAAATTGCTGACAACAAAATTGTGAGGAACAAAGGAACTGGAATACAAGAAAAGTAAAAGTAAACGTTAAAACTCCTTCAGCTGATTCAGTATGCAGAAACACGCATGCAGAGATCAGATCCGCACATATATAGAACAGTAGTGTGTCTCTGAGCTTAAAGCATGGACTAATAAACCCAGCAGAGCTCTGTCTGCAGTATGTGCTCTCTGCAGAGAGAGATTATATATATATGTATGTATATGTATGTATCACTCAGAGCTGCTTCCTGCTGCTTTAACACTTTAACCACCTCTCCTCTTTCTCCATTATACAGCTCTGAATGGACCAACAATCATTTCTTTGGAACTATGCACTATTTAAAATAGCACATTTAGACATTCCTTTAGCATAATTTCTGCTTGTCAGACATCATTTATTTCACTTATAGCAGCAACCGCAAAGAGCTGCTTGGATCTTTATGAAACGACAGGAAGAATCGGAGGGCTTATGTTGCTGTTGAATCAATTTCCATGTTTAACAACACCACCCGGAAGCATTTTACTATATGTAGAAAAAGCAAAAGACCATCTTATTCACAGCATTCCCCCCAAGGCTGCACATTATTCATGTAATACACAGACAATTATTTGCAATTCATTTTCATGCAGGAAGCACTGCAATCAGAAAACAGGCCAAGACAGGCACACACTGTATATCCATACAGAGCATGTTCAGTGTGGAAGAGTCATATGGGAGGTGATTAATTATGGTTCATGCAGCCTATTAAACATGCTGCAGTTTTCCTAACAGCAACATATCCAAACTCAAAGCAGCTTATACTCAGGAGAGAGGTCGACTCCTGAATCATCACTGCAGCGTTCTCAAAGAGAGCATGCTCCGTTAATGTGATATGTCAATATCAGTCAATCACTGTTCAGGACGGAGGAAGCTCCAGCATGAATCACTCGTTCTGCAGCCGTCTCAGAGCAGAACCGAACAGTTTTTATCAAACAAGTGCAGTCAACAAATCGTGAAAAAACAAATCAAAGTCAATCAGTTTATTACGCTGGCCCTGAAGGTCAACTGCAAAAAAGCATTAAATTAAATGTTTCATGAAATATTTTTTGTCTATTTGCTAAATGTTGCATTTGCTGAAGTATTTTTACGTCAAGTGTAGAGCTTTTTTACAAACAGTGAAATGTTTTTGCAGTTGACCTTTAGGGCTACCATAGTTTTTCCTTTTTAGATAAATTATTTTAGGCTTTAACATGACCGCAATGAAAAAAAATAAATAATAATTTAGCAGGATTGACTCAGCAAGTGGTTGCCATGGTTGCTTTTTCTTCTTCTTGGCGGATCTGCAAACAAACTATGTGAATACTGCCACCTGCTGTATCGGACTGTGTACATACGCAAGTGTACTCGTGCTCATTACTGATGTGAACGCAGGCCAGCAGAGGAGTGAGAGGGGAGCAATCGAGCTCGGGTATGGTACTAAGCAATCGTGCCAAATGTGAAAACGCCCTAAAATATTAGACCACACTGCTTCAACCACAGGGATCAGAGTTCTTTCAACATAAACATCTTCTCTCTTGCTTACAGATTCCACATTTCTATGCAGAAATGTGTTTATCGAGGTTCTTAAAGAGGACTATTAAACCTGCAGCTTTTGCTCAAAGCGTTAAAATGAGTAAGGTCTCTTTGTTTAGCTGCACACACTGACTGATCTGATCCACTCTTAGCACTGCTCCTAGCGTTGCTCTGGCCTCAGCAGGCAGCTGTTCTTTGAGGGGGGAGAAACATTTAAAAATAATCTTTATGAAACGCTGTTTTCTACCTGTTCAGCATCAAACAGCAGTTAAACAGCAGCTGGTGAACACAGTGTTGCATTTAGCTGTGAATGTGGGAGATATTTCCCTCAGGAGGCAGGGAGTGAAGATTGGACTTACATTCTCCAGATGGTGAACAGGTTTTTCCATATCAACCTAAAAAGGTGATCATAGTGGTTTTGTAAGTTAATATGTTTGTATGTTGACACCAAGCGGCAACCTCTGGTCTTGAAAAATGAAGCCAATGTGGAAGTGCAAAATCCTGCAGTTCGTCGAGTGTCCACTTGAGGCTGGCTCCAGGAACACTGGAAGTCACACAGTACGTGAGTTGCACCACCAGTGGGCTCATAATCGAAACAATAACAAAAGAATGGCTTCCCTGCAGGCAGACATGCTGATTTAACGCTGATTTAATTCTGGAGTGGTCTCTTCGATGACCGGAGAAGAAGCAGTTTTCCAAATGAACCAGCGACTCGCAGATTATTTTTTAAAGGACGAGTGAAACTTTTGGGCAAATGGTCAACAAACAATGAATTGTGTGTATTAAGAGAAGCAGGAGTTTTAAAGGTCCTCAAAAGCAGAGAAGTCCTCTTGTGGTCAATTAAAGGAGAATAAATCATACATCATTATTGTGTTATCTTATGTGGTTTGTGCAGCAGTAATGCTTTATTAAAGGTCTCCCCTCGCTTTTGTTATTAAATCAATTACATATTGCAGGAGCATGCCCAAAGCTGTACACAACTGTTATTAACGAGCATGTGAATGCACTGTGTACTTTAAAGTGATGCATAAATGAATCTTCAATACAAGGCCGGTCTCTCTAAATATATGATAAGTTATATAAAACCCCTATAATTAAGTCACTCACATGAGTAATTAAAAAATGCAATATTTAAATAAAAAAGGTCAAAATACAAGTCATGTTGTGTTAAAAGAAAAGTCCCAGAAACTCTGTATTCCTGACCGTCACTCTCATACGGTGGAGACGTTTGTTACAGCTGACAGCTTCAGCACAGCTTATACACTATATCAGATAATGGTCACAACATTTCCAGGCTGCAAAGCATGCTGGGGCAGTGCACTGGGCAGCGACGAGTGACACGTCGAGCCACTTTGCCGCCAAGGATCAACTGCTACATGTCTGACAGCCACTCATGCAGCAGCTTTAGCTTCCAGCACACAATGCTTATTGCTTAATTAGCACTTAGCCAAATGTCCCACCATTTTGTCCTGCTGGTTTGACAGGCATCTCAAATCATATGCTTAATTTCAACGCTTGAAACTGCTAAAAGAGTGTTCTCTTCTTGCAGATTGATGGATAAGAAAATTGAAAGGACTCTTAGGCTCCGTGTCAACCTAGTGTTTTTTTTTTTATTGTATTCAATGAGTAGAGAGCTTTCGCAGCAGCAGCCGGCCGCCGGGAGAAAAAGCGCCCTTTTTGTGCAGCCGCTCCGAGCGCTCAAGTTTAAAATCTTTCAACTTTCCAGAAAGGCGCTGTTGACTCAGCGCTCTTTTCCAAATGTATGATATTCCCCGCATTTAAGCCGTCTGCGGATCGTGTCTTGTACCCGTATCCTCTTTGCTCTGTGTCTGCTTGGAGTATAAACGATCTCAAGTATAAAACATACAGTACAGTACTGTACAACGGAGCAATTTCGGTCATACAGCGGCCACTGTCAACAGTGTGTTGTCAGAGAGACAGGACGGACATGCAGCGCTTTTCTTCTCAAATGTGTATACACCCAGATATGTAGCCTATTCGTAAAGTGGAGGCAGAGAGGGTATGCACATGAGATCACAGTGGGTGGAGTCACTGCACCAAGAGCCAGCGAGTGGCAGAAAGCTCGTACTGGTGTCAGGTATCAAAAAGTAGACGATGACGTTGATCTCTGTGGGCAAAACAGATCCTCAGCTGAGGTAAAGTTTTAAAATTTAAGCGGATCTTCGACTGTCTTACTCCTCGTTTTTGTTGTGGCCCCGACTGAAGGCAGGCGTAGGCATAGAACAAGTCGAGTGTTTCCCGAGTATAGATTCATTCTGAACAAGTTTCATCATCATTATAAAAAAGTAATACAGCATAGGAAGTTTAGACATCACTTCCCTGGCATGGTGCGTTATTTTTTGATAGCTTCACATCCTGACATGTATAAAATTCTTCCAACTTCCCATCTGTAGACAACCCTCTGAGCCCAGCACATACTAGCCCATTCGATATTTATTCTTCTGGAAAGTTCCTCCAAAACTTTAGCATATGGAAGGCTTTTTTTAAGAGGTAAAGGGCTGCATGATTCTCACAGGAGGCTCAGACCACAGAAGTTTTAAAATCCTACACGATTTTGAAATCAGGTAGCGTCACACACGTAAGGAGGATCTTAACAGATATTCTTCTCCATAATTTCATGCATGCAAAAACTACAGGATATGAAAATAATGTCACATCATAGACTACAGGATTTTATTAAGATTATCGTGCCCGGTGGAGGAACGCTCCACCTCACGTGACCTTGTGAAAATTATTCTTGGTCTCGAGACCACTTTTTGAAGGTCTCAGTCTCGGAATCGAAAGCATTTTTACTCGGCCTTGTCTCGGCCTCAGACTGGTTGGCTATTTTTCCACATCATTACTTCATTTGTAGATTTTTATCCCCCGGTTACGGCCGATACCTTGCCGGTGTTACAGTTGAAGTGAGTGACACGCCCCAGGCACACAAGATCATGATTTTTCAGTGTTATTTATGGTCTTGGTCTTGTCCCGGTCTCACCCTACCATGGTCTTGGTCTTGACTGGGTCTCGGAGTGTCTGGTATGTCTTGGTCTCGGTTAGTGTGGTCTCGACTACAACACTTACTCACACTACAAAAGAATCTGCGAAGATAATCAGTTTTGAGAAACCTCAAGTTGTAAACACTGCTGCGATTGTCAGGAATGAGGAATCAGTCCTCAAATCTGCCCGACTATCCTGCAGTCCAAACCAGGCTTTATTCAAAGCTGTTGGCCAACAACATTGGGCCTGAGAATCTGCTTCTTCTGAACTGTGTCTGGATTGTTTACTACTCAGTAAGTCTCTGTTCGTACGAGCTTTGCGTGTCTTTCTAATACTCTGAACATGTCTCTTGGCTATCCAAAGTCAATTAGACGTGTCTTTGTTTCGTGTCTCTTTCTAACCTGTGAAAGGTACCGAGGCAGAAAAGGCAGAAGACGGGATAGATGCTCCTCTGCAGAGGGAAGAGACTGTGTGACAGCCAGAGTTTAATCTGTCCATGTCAATCTGTCACTGTCAGCCATCGCTGTCACAGGATTACACCTGGGGCGGCTGGCACGCAACAGCAGTATGGAGTCAAAATGTGTTGTGTAGGGTTTGCTTTTGGTCCCTTTTCTCTGATAAATATAAATTTAGTTTGGAGGATTTATCTGTGTCGTTGATCTTTAACTTATTTTGATGCATACAACATTTAAGTATTTGAAAGTATCTTTATTTAAAATGGAAATCGTGCTGACGGTCATTTGCTTTGTCTCTGTCTTTTAATGTTTTTAAACGTACAGTATGTAAAATCCGCTGCTAGGGGGCTCTCAATCAAAACAATAACAAAAGATGACGTTGATGCTTGCGGTGTATTATGGGAAAAAACGAACAAATCAATACGAACGGGCGAAACCGACTTGAGAAAGAAAATATGTGTAGCCTACTGACGATGTATCCAAGTATAATTTACATGACGTTTTTTATCACAGCAGCACATACAGAGACAGAACGGCAGCTTTCAGTAGCAGCTAGCGCTAGCCTATGCAGTGGTCTTTGACGTAACATCCGGTGTTTCCTTGACAATGATCAACATTTCCTGTCTATCGTGGCGACTCATCATGGCGGCTGCCTACAAGACACGGCACGTTACAACTATAAAATTACGGATTTCTCTGGCTTTGATAACTTTTTGAAATATTTGAGTTGATGTACAGTAAGTACTCATCTAAAAAATATATATAACATGGGTTTAGTCCATTTTTAATTGAAGTTAGATATTTTAATGTAAACATTAGCATGCAATTCTAGATACTGTACCTTTAAGGCAGACTGCTGGAGCTGGATGCAGCATTTGATCCAGAAGAACCTAAAGTCGGACATAAGAGATGAGACCTGTTTTCTACACCCAGCTGTTGCATTCGGCTCCAGAAGTCTACAAGAAGTTTCGGTAACACTTTACTTTACAGGTCCGCAAATTTTGTCGTAATTAGGTGATAATTAGACGATAATTACCCCCGAATTTCATGACAATTGGGTGAAAATTAGCACTTAACTTATTTGAAATAATGCCCGAATTTAATTGTAACCAATAATGATTACAGCTTTTGGTAATAAATGACTGAGATAAGCTTTATATGATTAACCAAAAAAAGATTAACAGTGGAACTCTTAGAAAACTAAATGAACTCAGCTGTCATTCTAACTCAGACATTTATTAATGAATCCTAAATCACATCAGCTGCTGTTGTTCACAAAGTCATATTGAAGATATTCTATGAATTTCTTCATGAAATTAATTATTTCAAAGAAGTTACGTGCTAATTTTCACCCAATTGTCATGAAATTCGGGGGTAATTTCAAAGAAATAATAAAAAAGTTTGTCTAATTATCATCTAATTATCACCTAATTACGACGAAATTTGCGGACCTGTAAAGTAAAGTGTTACCGAAGTTTCTTTGAGGATATTTTTAGATTTGAAAGAATTAATTTAATTTATGAGCAGATATGGACAGGAGTCCTAAGTGGACACACTTAGATCTAGACATTTTTGTTGTTTTCTCGAATAACAACACTGGTCTTCAAATTGTAACAGGTTAATTGTACTCAATATGCATAACGAAGCTTGTTTTCTGGCAGTAATGGGAAAAGAAAACACAGCAATAGTTGCTTCCCTGTGATTGGTCAGACCATGACATGCCATTTACCACGGCTGCCATTGACCAAACTACTGAGTGTAAACTTACACTCTGCGGAACACTGAAAATAACGTTATTGTATTTTCTTGTGAGCGAACAACGTGTTTCGCCTGCAGCTTCCTCAGGTTCACCCAACAGGTGAAACGCGTTGTTCGCTCACAATAAAATACAATAAAGTAATTTACAGTGTGCCACAGAGTTTTGATTCATTCTCCATGGTATGTTCCTGCAACTGTGCGTCCCTCAGAACATATAGGCTGTGCACCGGGCACCCTGTTGGCCATTTATTTCTACTTTTGTTTTGTGCTTTTGCATCTCTAGGGGTACGAGATAAATCAGCCGAGGTCCAGAGAAAACAACCAGAAATTCCCCATTATCCAGGGGTAAATGGAGTAAATGAAATGTAAGGATGCATGTCTGATTAAGGCTTCTGCAGATTTACAGTTACATACTAGTTACTAGTTACTAGTTTCCACAAGTGTTGCTTAGGGGCATTACAAATTCCCCCGCTTTGACTACGCCATCGACTACGTCACCATGGGGGATCTCATTACAGTCACGGACGCTGCACGATCCTTGCACGGACCAAGAGCGGTCCCACCACGGAAATAGGGGACGTTTTGGTGGCTTCATCTGTAGAGCTCTTAGAAAGGGGAATATTTAGAGGAGGGGTGGGGAAATAACCTCATTGCAGCAAACATGCGGCTTAAAATCAGTAAGTATCAAAATGTAATTTATACCATTTCTAAAAATACCCGGATAACATCGGGAACTTTGGCTGGCCTTTGTGGGAAAACTTGTGAAAAGCCTGTTAAAACATTAGACAGCTCTTAAAATGAAGATAGTGACCCAAAGTCAATGTCATTGCATTAAGATCCATTCAATACGGCTCCGTCTTGTGCAGTTTCAGATGCTATTACTGAGACCAAACAGAGTAGGGGAGCAAATGAAAGACCCCATTGTGTTAAACTGACCTCAGCGAATATGAGGATACATTATGAGCTTTTACCTTGTGAGAAATTACATTAGGGAGGCCCATCAGGGTTTGATAGAGCTTTCAGCTCCAACACTTTTTCTGGAGGGAGGATGTGTCTGTGTGTGTGTGTGTGGGGGGGGGGGGGGGGGGGGGGGGCATCGACAGTGACGGGTTTAGACGTGTGGGATCTAAAGTGACCTTTCATGGTAAACTGTGGGATCAAAGCCTATATGCTCTAAACTAGATTAAGGGTAAAATAATAACCGAATACAATAAAAAACACATCTAGTGAGACTTCTCCTAGTAGCCAATATATACGAAGAGACAACGTTTTCAAACACTAGTCGAAAAGAGACAAAGAAAATATTAACCAATCAGTCCTGTAGGCATCACAAATGTTGATGTTAATTTCTGAATGACCACATATCTTCCTGAGTGCTCCTGGGCTCTCTTGTCTCGTAGGTTCCTTAGATTAGAAAAAACTGCTCTGGCACAAATTCACCAACTACAGTCCCACGGTGCATGAAGAGTGAGAGGCTTGAAGAGGTCAAAAAAGAAATACTTGTAGCTTGAAGATCAACTTTGTTAACTTTATAAGACCAACACGTTTCAGCTGGTGGCTTGATGGCCCTGATGAAGGCCACAAGTCGAAACATGTTGGTCTAATAAAAGTCATAAAGTTGACCTTCATACTACAAGTGTTGCTGGAGCTGTTTGGCCTCTGTATATGTAGTTTCCCCACCCCCGCTGCTGATGAGTTAAACCTCTAATAGGCCAAACGGCAGGCCCAAAATGTTGCCAGGAAAACATTGTAAACTGTTGCGTACGCTTTCAGGTGAAAAATGGTATTTGGGTTAGAATGGTTATTCCCAGGCTCAGCAAACTATCCTCCAAACATGGTCACTTCTGGCTCGATGGAAAAGTGGCGATGGCCAAAATGCCAAACTTAAAAAATAGTAAGCAACTGTTGTGTGTTGTAGTGGCTTTTTCCATATCTTTTATACAGTAGACGTAGTAAAACCTACACAATAGGCCAGTAGCTAAATGGAAGTTGATTCAAATCAAGGAATCTATGAAGGCCCTGATGCACCCACAGGTTTTATAATTAACAGTTAACTGTTTGATGAAAGATTGTAGTCGGGTGAATCTACAGTTTGCAGGAAAGAACATGATTTCACCAAACTCTGTGTACTAACTCTGCGAGGATGATAGATGTGTAATTTGTCCACAAATCCTAACAGGAGCCACAACTCTGACAGGGAAGTGATCGAGATGTCAATCATTTTTAACACTTATCAACACAGCCCGGATGTGTTCAACGTTTGATCAGGAGAAATAGGCCTGTGTGGGTGGACCATGAAAGTGAAGGGGACACTGCCTATGTTTTTGGGACAGGACCCAAATGCAGACTACTGTGGCAGCAGGGGTGGCCGAATAGGGGAACTGACTTTTGCAGGGGTGGCCTGAAGTGTGCGCACAAACTCACACAAAGAAATATCAATTATTTAGCCTTTTTAACTTCACCAATCATATCGTCTTTTGTGACATGAGTTGATTGCAACATTAGCTTAACTTTTTATGACACCAAAAGAAGATTTTTGTTCAAAGTCCCAATTTAAAGGGGACATATTATGAAACATCCACTTCTACAGTGTTTTTGAACATATATTTGGGTAACCTGAGTGTCTACCGACTCACAAAATTTGAAATAAACCCATCCAGTCCTTTGTTTGTGGTCTGCATAAGTCTTACAACACAGAGAAAAATGCTCCGTTTCAAATTTTCTCAACTTGTGACATCACAGTGAGATTCTGGTAAAAAAAAAAATACCCTCACCTCCCCTGTTTTCTCCACCAATGGACTCCACCACCAGCCTAGAAAAACACTTTTGCGCAGGTCTGCCATTTTTATTCTAGCTAGCGAAGGAATGATGTCTATCGGGAAAACTCAGGGGGGGTCGTCATTGCATTTAAAGAGACACACACACCAAAACGGAACGTTCTGAGAGAGCTGGTTTATACAGGGTCACTAACCTCCTCTGGTGCTTGATTTATGTTATATTTTGACCAAAGCACAGCACAGATGTTTCATTTAGATCACAGGGGACTGTTTGAAAAGGTGAAAAGGGGGATAATATGTCCTCTTTAAAGTACTCAAAATGTGCATGCAAACTCCTCCATCTGTCTTACTTGCATTGTTTTGGTCAGACAATCTAGTTCATTGCAAGTAAGACAGAATGCATTACTTTTCTATTAACCTGTCTTATGAAATGAATGTGCAAAGTTTTTATTTACAATTTAAATTACAAAGAAAATATTCTACATTGATAAGTAAAGAAAAATACTGGTTGTTGGTTATAGGTCCCGCCTCTGACAAGGCAAATACCCAATTACAGTTTAGGATTTTTTGGGTGGAACCTGGGGTGGCTAATCTAACTTCTAGGGGGGCCCATGCCAACACTGGCCATCCTTTTGGACAAGCCCTTGCCTGGCAGAGCTTGTAGTTTATTTGATTAATTAGCAACAAAAGGCAAAAGGCTAACCATATCTTAAAGTATAAATAAGAGTCAAAACTTTAAAAGGGTACAGGCAGAAAGCACGAACACGGTGAAGGCAAGAATCAGAAGTCCAAAAAACAAGAAAGAGGGAAACAAAGCTGAGATCCAAAAACTTTATTGGACTAACTATTGCTGGAACGCTTGAAACAAGACAAAGACAAATTGGCAAAGAGAGAGAGGAGCACAAGCTCTTTTCCAATGCCCATAATTCGATACAATTATGTATGCCAGGAAAAGATAAATCATGCCAATTCTTGTACTTCAATACTGTATTCCAAAAATACCAGGATGTCCAATTAAATCCCATTTCGTTACATGAAAGTCAGCATCATTTAAAGCCACTTAGACACGAAATATTCTGCAGTCGAAGATATACAGAAAGCCTGTTGGATCGTGGATTGAGAATCAAAGTTTAAGAGGTAATGTCATGACAAATCAGTGTGTCACAATTGGGAAGTTTTTGCATGCAAAGTACTAATGCGTTCTCTTTCTCAGTCGCCGAATACCTCCCCATGTGTCTCCTGGTGTCTCAATCAAATGCACAAGGTAGGGTCTGTTTTCCTGCTCTCTTGCTTAGTTAACGTCTTAGGTGCTGCTTGGTTAGGAAACTGATGCAACATTTGTTTTTGATTTCTTAAGGTCCTAGAGCAAAGGTCCTGTGTTGGAGTCCATTCATCGGCACAGTTCACAACCCAGATTAACCTTGTTGTCCTTTCTCTTTTGTCACAAGGTGCAGTTTCTCTGAGCGCCTAGATAAAAAAATGGTGCGTCTTTTCTTAAAGGATACCTTAGGCATCCATATGTGATGCAAAGGGCTTTGACTAAATGTTGGTATTTGAAACCAAGGGAATATAAACAGGCGGAAAGTACATATTTTGGCAGGGCAGTTGCAGCTATAGTAAAAAGTAAAAGTATGTGATTTGGACGGCAAGGACAGACTTAATACACCAGGGAGGTGATGCTGATGAGGCGTGGCTGAAACCAATCAGGGTGGGGCGGACTATCAATGAAGCAAATGAAACATATCATGACCTAAAGAGCAGAACAGAAAGGCAGCCTGATATCACTCTGAAGTCATCGAAAACTGCAGCTTGGACAGTGGCCCAATGTGTTTAAATATGAAGCCATAGGTACCTCTCTGGCATCATTACTCTGGTTTTGATGTGGTGTTGAGGTCAGTTGGCTTTGGGTTAAGAGCACGAAAGTCTGCTTAACCTCTTATGCACAGGTGATGGATGGGCTAAGTACACATGAGATTATTATCACAGAGACTGGGGTTTGATTCCTGTGTGAAAAACAGAGAAAATTGACTTACATTAGATTAAAAAAGTTTGTGTCATACATGGAACGTATTGAGGTTACGTCAGATAAGACTTATAAAGACCTAAACCATAAACTTATTCTTAAACACAAAAAAAGCAATTTTGGAGCCTACAATGACCAAACTGTGACTGTATTTTTCTATCAAAAGGTAGGTTGAGATAGCAATTCCAACATGACAACGCCATCATTTGGCTGTTGGGCAATCTGACAGATACCAATGGATAAATGGTAAATGGATTTGAGCTTGTAAAGCGCTTTTCTAGTCTTGTGAATACTCAAAGTGCTTTTACATCGCAGGTCACACCTACAAATTCACACACTGATTGCAGAGGTGTGTAGAGTGACCATCAGAAGTAAGTAATCCCATTCATACACGTTCATACGCCGCTGACGAAGCAGCGGGAGCAAACTAAGGTAAAGTGTCTTGCCAAAGGACACATCAGACATGTGGCTGCAGGAGCTGTGGATCGAACCCCCGACCTTCCAGTTAGGAGACGAAAGACTGAGCCACAGCCGCCATGATAACGTCACAAATACCGTCCATGTTTTAAACAGTCTATAATTTAGACGTTCCGACATGTGCTTGCATAAAAAAAGTCTTCAGTACCACTTTTTGTCTGTATGAGTTTACATTTCTGCGGCTTGATATTAAAATTGTAAATGAATGCTGTATCCCAATCAATGATTCTCACCCCTGGGTAATTCAAGAGAATTGTTTGTGCAGGATTACAAATATTCTGGGCTAAACAACTTGAAATACTCTTAAACAGGCTTCTGAATATCTTTTAATCATTCCAAAGAGCAATCCTCTTGTCACCCAAGTACTTCCCCTATGGAGTACACTGGAATATGCCAGCCCAGGTTTCATGTTACTTATCGTTGCCGCTGGAGGCGAGACACTGATGCAAGCTCTCATGTAAAAACCTCTTCAAAGAGCGTCAGCCCGGTGCCACCCTGCTGTGCAGGGTCTAAGCTGCATTCATTAAGAAGAGTCACACTCTTCTCAAAGCTCTGACAAATTGACAAAGGGAAAGTCATTTTCTTCCTATGAGCAGTTCAGCAGTTTTCTTCTTCATTTCCATACAGAAAAATTTACTTCAGAATAGATTGGTTGTGCTCATAGACTGTATGAAACATGGATGAAGCAGCAGTGACGTCACCCATTGGTTTTTGAAGCAGAGTTTTGAAACCCATCGATGTTGGTCGCCATATTGGAAATGCTGTCACAAACTAGCAACAGGCAAAGAGTTGGAATTAAGGGCGTTTTCACATTCGGAAAGATTGTTTTGTACCGTGCCCGAGCACGATTGCTCCCCCCTCCCCTCTCCCCCGCTGGTCCGTGTTCACATTAGTAACATCGTTCCGTACCAGAGTACACTTGCGTATGTACACATTCCGATACAGCAGGTGGCAGTATGCACATATTTGGTTGGCAAATCATCCAAAAAGCAGAAAGATGAAGAAGCACCGTGCAGCTCAAAGGATTAAATGTGCCCGTGCTGCGGGGATACAAAGGTTTTTGAAGTGACAGGTGCCGTTTAGAATTATGTCATATATAGCGGTCCACTTCCTTGTTTGATAACGGATGCGTTCACTTCTCCCACGGACCGAACCCGAGAACACATGAAGCGTGCCCAAGACCACCTCTTCAAGCGGACTCGGGCACAGTACTGAAGTACTGTACTATCAAACCGCTACAAAGCGCCCTTTTGTCAGTCAGAGAAACTAACATATTTGGCTGTTGAAATTTCAAATTACATTTTCCGAATGGAAGATGTTTTTTTTTCTTCATTGTTCTTACAAAAGAAGAAGTTCCTGTTTTGAAAATAAAGACCTTCCCTTAAAAAGCTGAATAAACCTTGAGTCGTTGTCGGTGAACTAAGGTCATGTTAAGGTCGACTAAAGTATTATTATTGAAGTAAAATGTTAACACTGAAGAAAAAAACTAGAAATGCACTTAGAGAGCATACAAACCTTCACCAAGGCCAACATTTCACATTCAAAGCAAACCTGAAAGGACAACCAATAACTGTTGGAGAAAAATAAGCCATAAGAATTCAATCTTGTCAATATAAATTCTCGGTCATGAGTCCAATTGTCTTTGATTAAAGACAAGAAATGTTCCGTTCTAAAAGACCAAGAGAGGCAAGACCATAGACTGTATAAGTCTCATACAGTGAGTCACCCATCGATTACTGAAGGGAATTTTGAAGCCCAATGATGGGCGCTGACGATGCACTGATTTGTGGGGATTACATTTTTTGCACTTCAGCATTGGCGCCTTTTTTCGTCACCAGTAGTTGCCACTTGGTTGTCTGTTTTCTCTCCACTTTGATTGCCCCTTTTGGTGTCACCTGTGTCTTGTTTCTCACACCTGGTTGTGATTAGCTCCTGTGTATTTAGTGTCAGTGTACCATCCCCCTTATTGTCAGTTCAAGCTCCTCATGGCTTCTTGTTGTTTCTCCTTTTGAACTTTTCTGTCAATTTTTGGTCCTCTAAGACTAAAGCATGGAAGATGGATAATATTTCACAAATTGAGAAACCTATGCGCAAGAATGTACTTGCTGAGTAACTAGCAGGATTAAGGTATCAACATATGTGTGATCAGAGGAGACAGAAATAGTAAATTAGTGGTATTCATACAGTATGTTAAATGTATACCTCTCTTTATAAGTCTTGGCGCCAGTTTGGCCACCCCAGTATAAGAAAAGGTCTAAACACGGCCCTGGTGTTATTCTGGGTCGATGTCTTTAACTCATTTTCATCAGCAAAATATCTCATCTTCCAAAGTTGAGCTGCATGAAAACACAAACTGCTTCGGTTTTTAAAGTACCGCCTGAAAGTATACTTGTGGCATCTGCTTGTAGACAATAAAAAAGAGAATGGGGACACTTTGCACATTAGGGTTTTTTTTTCCTGTTCCCTAAGCCGCACAAACTAATGATGTAATCACATCCTTTCCTTCTTTTCTTATGCCAGTCTTGCTTTACTGTTATTGAGCTTTCAGTCGCAGAAGTCTGCTGCAAAAAAACATAAAGTTGTTTACCATTAAAAGATGTCAAACAAAACATCAGCGCCGTTTAAGTCGTGGAAGAGTGCCAAACAGTTCATTTAAGAGAGGGATGCAACAATCAGTCTCACACATACATTATATCGCTGACACTTTTGGCACCGGGTTGAAATATTGCACCGGCAGAGTCCTAAGAATGACAAATGTGCGATGATGGGGGATAAGGATTAGTATGAAAAATGTGTGTACACAACATCTTTGCGTGGATAATTGTCAGTTGAACAAAAGGCCCAAACAGCAGATGTTTCATTCCCGAGGTGGAAAGCCTCGTGGTGACGATAATGAAGGTAAACCTGAAGGAAAAAAAAACACACACTCACTAAATCTTCTTTGAAGGTGCCTCGAGTTTCTGCAGAGGAGCTTTGGATGCCTGTTAGTGTTTACTAAATTACAGCAACAGCAAGTGAATGGTCCATCAGGAGACAGGTGTTTGCTAACTGTCAGGAGGAAGGTTTTCAGGCACTAAACATGACATTAACATCAGGATTACAGTCATGCATGTAGCTGCTGCCTGCGTATCCCTGAGCGCTGAGGCTTTGGAAGAAAGGTAATGTCTGTGGTTCAGTTTCATTCAAGGCTACATGTGGCATGTAAGTATTGCGGAGAATTGCATGTCTTAAGTGACTTAGCTATGATCTGATCAGACAGAAAAATGCATGCTGGAAGCAGGAGGTGATTTGTAAAAGTTTAACAATAGGGTGGCGCCAAATGGAGCTCCTTATCATAAACCCTGAAGCAAACATCTAATGAGCAATGAGCCCCCCCTGAGTTTTCCCAGTAGACATCACTTCTTCGCTAGCGAGAATAAAAATGGCGGACCCGCGCAAAAGTTTTGCTCTAGGCTGGGGGTGGAGTCCATGGGTGGAGATAGGGGAGGGGAGGGTATTTTTTTTACCAGAATCCCACTGTGACATCACAAGGAGAGCAAATTTGAAATGGAGCATTCTCTGTGTTGTAAGACTTATGCAGACCACAAACAAAGGACTGGATGGGTTTATTTCACATTTTGTGGGTCGGTAGACACTCAGGTTACCCAAATATATGTTCAAAAACACTGTCAAAGGGGATTTTTCATAATGCCCCCTTTAACATAAAATGCATCACGACGATCAAGCCCGATGTCGCATCTCGAGCCCCTCTTTATCTTGAGAATGGGGAAAGGGCATGCAGTGATTTCCACCACTGTCTGTATATAAAGATGGACACATCTCTACCTCCTCTCATGTACAAAGTTGAAAACAAAATGATTAGCAGTGGCATATTACGCTGGTGACGTCATGTGGAGCCAGAGTCTGCACTGTAGGGATTGGCTTGTGCAGCAACATTACCCCCAGATGAAAATATGTTAAGTGTCCATTTTAACTAAACCAATCAAACACCTTCACACAACACCGACGAAGCAGCGGGAGAAACTTGGGGTTAAGTGTCTTGCCCGAAGACACATGTGGTTGCAGGAGCTGGGGATCAAACCCCCGTACCTTCTTATCACATCAGAGTTGTTCTGAGGTTTCTCCAAGAGTTTTGATGCTCTCGATCTTTCTTTGTTTGACCCTTGAGCCACTTCTTGATTATTTTTATCCTCTTACTTCTTCTTAGCTTTTACATTTGATGTCTGAACTGTGCAGCAGCTTTTAGTACGTGAGAGTGAGTTAAATGTCCAGGCGTGTTTCTCCTGCATGCATACTGTGACAGAGAAAAAGAAAAGACTCGAACAAACCTTGGTTCTCTAAAGACCGACACACAGTCTCAGCAAAAGCTTTAGAAATACAAATATTTTCAATACGTTTGACATTTTGACACCAGGATATTGTTAAAAGAATAAAAGCAGAGAGTTGAGGTCCAAACTGAATAAATGAATAAATTAGATGGGCTGTAAATGGAGTTATATGATCTCCAGCCTCTAAAGACCTCAAGAGTAGATTTAAGAGCTAAGTTGGCAACTTGATACATAATTGACAGTTCTCTCTCCTCACAATCGGACATAGACAGGAGTAACCATGATCACTGACTTACATCTTCAAACAACAGCTCCGCCTTAAAGTCATTAGCTGCATGCTCTTGAACCTGCACTGCGAGGTTCCAAGTTGTCGAAGGATATTTTCAATATTTCCTCTTGGGATGTCAATGTGTCAGAAAAGCTGAGATTTGATCGAGGTTAACACACCGAGAAGGAAGCCAGCAAATCATTTGATTTCAACCAATAAACCTCCAAGATGTGCGATGTCGTACTAATCATCAGGGTCTGAAATGCTACTGGTCAGTTATTTACACCAACACTGCAAATTAAAGTTTTAGCAAAATTTGTTAAAGCAAAATTTGAGTTTAAATGTAAAACTCTGCGGGGAGCGGAACAAACACGCATCTGGTGGAATTTGGCCGTTAGAAATGGGTATACCCTATGGAAACTGAAAAATAATAATTCACGTTAGCAGTCAGCTCCTGTAAACAAACTTTGATGTGGAAACCGTTTGATTTCCAGTTTAACTTCGGCCAGACTGACTTTGAGTAGACAAACTGTTGCAGCATAAAACAGGTTCATCTTTGAAGGAAGCAGGATGGGGGTTTTTTTTGGGACTGTGTAAACAAATTGCTCTGAGATGCTTCAAAATCAGGCTTTCCTGGAAACAGCTAGTGAGTTATATATATGCTACCTCTCTGTTGGCTTTATTACCTTAACCCTCTTCGCTAAAGAAACCTGTAAGCACTTGGACAAAGTTAGATTCTGAAGCCTGAGACTTTAGACAACATTTGGCGAATGAGTCAAGAAAAAACACAAAGGAAAAACTTCTTTAATGGTTCCTTTAAACCACTTTAACTCTGCAATGGCTTTTCTCTTCTGCCCATTGACTAATACCTTTATTCAGTGTGTAATTCAAAGGAGTTTCAAGAAACCAAGCTGATGTGCAGTGGCTGAAAATGTCTCGCAGAGTAGGAGAATGAACAGAGAACAGAATGTGTGAAATGAACGGTAATTAATGTTGAATAAGTAAGGCTAGAAGAAAAGGCCAGCACGTGCTTCTCTCTTCCAGCCTGGCACTAATGGGAATATGATTGCTTTCTGTCTTTTTTCTCTCCTCGTGAGGGTTCTTTGTCTAATTCAATCAATACTTCAGGGCATTCAATGCACTCCGAGTGGATGCTCTGAATGAGGTAAAATCAAAGCAAAGCGATTCAGACAGCCGATGCAGCCAGTTTGGCCGGTGGTCTGATTTAGTGAAAAGCCCTGAAATGCAGGAATGTTTCTTTCTCAACAAGCGTGAAAAATCCCATACAAAATTACAACGGTATTTCCAGAAGAATCCGACTGTAACCCCCTGCTATAGGCATCGTAATAAGTTTGAGATTTGGAGCCGGATCTTGCATCACATTAAGACAGAAGTTGACATTTTCAGAGGTTTGATGGAGGAGAATTTTATGTGTCTTTGCCTGGAAACGGCTGAGAAACACCATCCACCGAGGGCAGCGGATGTCAGCAGCTACAGTGTTTTCCAGTAACCTTTTCAACCTCGTCTGACTCCAATTAACTTGCCAAGCCATGTAACACAAAATGTTGACAGGGATGAATGACAGCCGAGCAAAAGGTCCAACCAGAACCATCTGAGAGATCCCGTCTTTAATATGTGCTTAAAGGCATGGATGTGCAGTAAAGCGTAATTAATAGGTATGAGGGACTAAATGTTCAAATTAAACCATTTTGTAACCATTGTAAAATTTCAATATAGATACCAAAACCATTCAATACTCTTAAGGGGAATATTTGAGTTCATGTACATATGAAATAACATAAATACTCATTTGAAAAACAAATGCAACAACCAGTGAATTCATCCTTATTTTCCCTAAAGACACATTTCCAACTGAGGTAACTGGAACTTTTAGTCCCAGGAGCTACTTCTAAAGGGATTAAAAGGTTCCTCCAGTCCATTCATGTTTGCAATTCCACTCAGTTCCCAATATTGTGCTAATGTTATAAGCAAAATGAGTCTGCTGGTGAATAACTGTCTTTTTAACAATGCACTGCAAATCCCAAGTCCCTGTATTTCAGGTGTAAAATGAAGTTCCTGGACCTTGATTTTGACCTAAGGTGGAAATGCACTGAGTACCTCCTAGAGGCACAAGTCCCTGGGGAAAGTTCCTGCAGTGGACACTGGTCTGCTCTCCACTCCACACATCGACGTGTTGACTTTCACAGGCAGAGCCTCCGCTGTGGCAACCCCAACTCTCTGGAACTCTCTTCCTGGGAGAAACATTTTTTAAAAATTCCTGAAAACCCATCTGTTCAACTCGCCTTATGGACTCATTTAATCCTGCTATCCCAGCAACCATTGTTCTAATTTTTTTTTATCTCATTTACTTATTGACTCAATTCTGTTTTGTCCTTTGTTTGTGTGTTACTATGCTGCCCGGATGTAAAGAATCCTTGGGTCAACCATTTAGTATATTATTATTAACTGCGGTGATATTAGGATAGTTTGCATCAAGCGTCTCCAACACGTGGCTTGTGGGAGGAAGTTAACAGACTGTGTATGAAAAAATCTGACGACAATAATACCCCCATGAAAGCCTCGTTCCAGTTCAGTTTAATCAAATACACAGATGTCCCACCCTCTCCTATCTAAATAATAGGACGGACCTATCAGCTGTCAATACGAAGGTGATGCTCCTGTCAAGTTTGTTGACGTCTGAACCTAACCAATCACAGCAGTGAAGTAGCGAACAGCCATCTACAGGTTGGGTCAGTTAGGCTGTACGCTGGCTAACTAAACTGAGGAGATTGGTGACTAAATGACTAACGGTAGTGATGTGATACAAGTAACGCTCGGCATCTTTCTTTTTTTTTTTTTCAAATTATACTTCAGTTGAAATGAGGTTGGAGACCCTTGGCTTACATCAACAACATGGAGTTGTGAGCTTGCACTAACAAAAGTGATCAATTCATCCCGCCAAAAAGGCTCCTCACTCGTTTTGAAATGGTTTAGTTCGGCACAATCTGACATTGAGCAAACCGTCATCACACTGACTTATTCATCCCAGCATCTCATCAGAGGCTCACAGCTGAGCTGGACAGGCGTGTGGCACTGAACGAGGCTGCAGCAGCTGAAAACACCTGCTGAATAGCAGCTATGATAAGCGACGTAAAATCGATTAGAATCATAAATTGGGTGTGGTGCAAAAATAATCATTTTATTTTTCAGGCAGTATCGCCCTGCCCTACTTTCCTCCCTGTAACATGTTGCACACACACATAGCTTCATATTCATGGTGAATTCCCCCCTGCAGATGTTGTAGCAATTATTTATTTTATCATTTTTACTGTGCAAACCTCGATTATCAGTGATTATATCTGCTCCAACCACAGAATGACAAGTGACATACACAGTTTTTGTTACAAAGCTGACACACAGTAAGTCAAATTGCATAATGGCTGCAGAAGCATTCAGCATGATTCCGCCTCTAAAGTGAAATAGACAATTATAATAGCTGCTTGCAGAGAAAGAGGCGTTCAATATATTTCCTGTTGCCGTAATCAGTCCTGTTTGGTTCAACTTAAACCTCACTGAATGCAGACGGACAAAACATCCTCACTCATGCGCATCGTTCAGCTGCTCTCCAGCTCTCCTCCCCCGGTAATTGTGTTTTTCTTTGCACTTCAGCTATAAAATTGCTTCTGTTGCCTCTCCCCTCCTTTTCTTTTTCTTCTTTCATTTGCTCCAGATGTTTTATCAACTTCAAGTTATTTCCTCTATGAAAGCCATGAGACTCCAGGGTTCACAAGCTGGAAAACAGACTTTAGATGAATACAATACGCTCGGAGGAATGGGGGGGGAGAAAAAGCCTGATCAAACCTGTGGTTCTGTTGCAGGTGTCGTTTTTCTTATTAAATGTAATTCTTAAGGAACTTCATGGTATGCTAATGCATTTTTGGCTCTGGCGCAATGTGATTACTGATACATTTCAGTCAGTACACCTTAAAATAGGCCTGCTTTGCAGACAAATAGAGTAATTTTAATACATAATGCACCATCATTTCTGAAACATGGATCCAACACCCAGCTATAATAAAAGCAGTGGTTGTAAATCACCCTCACAGCCAATGCTGCTGCTTTTTCTGCTCATATTGCAACCACTGCAGCTACACTCACGACTGCTGCACACCATTTTGGAACTCATCAGCCCCTCTAACACCCCAGCTTCTGCCTGAAATATACTCCAAAATGAAATTTTTGAGGGTTTGCATTGGCAAAATGAAAGTGCCAAAAAGAAGCTCCACATTAGGCTTTGATGTTTGCAGTGTGCCAGAGTGTGCACAGAGTTATGGGAAAGAGAAAAAAAACAGATAATTCACAAAATGAATGCGTCGCGGGAAGAAAGTTGAAGCAAATTATTCTCTGTTCAAGGATGGAGATAGCACTACTGTTTACTTTTCTTTTTGTCCACAGATGCCATGAAAAATCTGTATCCTCATACTTGACTTCAACAACTCATGAGCCTCAGCCTCAAGCCCATTTATTCTTTTTGGAAATGTTTTTGGGTCACAAACGTATTTAATCCGGGTTTTTCAAAATCCCTCAAACATATGAACTAAAGTTTTTGGTCAATGTCATTTGCAGCTCCTGTGAGGAGTTTTAGTTGGTTATGAAGCAGATTGAAATTAGTTAGAGTTCCCCATTACGGACTGAACAGGTTTTAAAAATGAATGTATCCCATCCAAACAAAGGCTAGCTCTGTGGAGAGAATGTACCCGCAATTTATATGCCAAAGTTAGCTGAATATAAATCGATTAGACACAAATTCTGCAACATGTGGTTATTGCCTCATTCTGGTAATTCTATCGTAAGCTAGAAATGAACCCAGCAAGTTTCACCTCAGGCTAAATGTTTTCAAGATGCGCGTTCATTTCTAGAATACACGCCTTTCCATCATTTCAGTGATTCTCAAATGAAAATAGTAGCTATTTCATGTTAGCCATGTTCTTATTATCTCCAAATAAATAACTTAAACCCGGGACATGACAGTAAGTAATAACAACATCCGACCTTCCCAACCTCAGTGTGACGTCATGACAACATGGCCGCAGAGGGAATGTGGTCTATCAGAGTTAATCCTCTGGGGATCAGGGGTATAAGTGCCAAATGTCATGACAACACATCCTGTTGTTGTTGGGATATTTCCCTGAAGGCAACAAATGTCAACCTCATGGTTGCACCAGAGGAAAAATTGGGGGGGGGGGGGGGGGGGTCATGAAATTCAGGAGGAATCTTCCTATAGGGACCATGAATATCTTTGCCAAAGGTCGTGGACAAGCATCCTGTAGTTGTTGAGATTTTCCAGTTGGGACCAAAGCAGTGGACTGAACAATAAACAGACCGTTTTATCCCCAAAGGCATCCTGCTATACAGGTTTAAAAAATCATAAACACAACCTACTTCCTCCAATCTCACCTTTAAAAAAAAAGCACAAGAACCCAAATGCAGACACATACAATTTGCATGAGATACCAGGTAGCGGATAAAAGTGACCCCTAGGTTCCAGCATTGTGCGACACTTCCTGCTCAACACTCATCAGGAGGGAGCTGCTGGACCTGCTGGGTGGTGAAAGAATGCAGGTCACACACCAGCACACACACACATTCACACACAGGAAAAACCTGTCTGTGAATAACAACCTCCATTGAAATTCTAGGCCATAGTCCGAGCTCTAAATAAGCACAGAGGTGTAAGGAGAGAACCACCATCTCCATTCAAAGGGAGCAAAAACTTCACACCTCCAAACGTCATTATGCTTATCCAAACCCTTATCGCAGCTCAGGAATTACTTCGTCGGGCTGCGGTCGGATCACAGGAGGACCTTTGATGCAACCTTCCAAGAGAGAAATAAGTTAAACAAAATATATGATGGAATAAAATGCCCACTGCTACTGTACGGCCGTGCTATCAGTGCTAAGCTCCGGCTTTCGCTCGGGCATGCAGAGGGTGTTTTGTGCTGATAAATTCACCAAGTGTGCATCAGGGTGCTGGAGAGGGAAGGAATTCAGAGGTAGGCCGAGAGATCTGGGGACCCTAAAGAGGATTACAAACCAGCGCCACAACCACTGCGGCTCTTGTTAGGGCCTCAAGCTGCATGGTGATGATATACATCAAGTGCAATGAATGAATGAATGAGTGAAGGCTACAAGGAATAGAACACCAGAGGGTGTGTGAGTGCTGTAATTGTTCTAAATCATCCAAAATCATACCATCAAAATGGGAACGCCTGGCCATTATTGAGGGATTAAAGTATATTCTCATTACTTTCTTATGTAAATTACTCAAAGATCATTATGCAGCTTATTGGGTTGCATTATTCATCGCTTAATGGGGTGAAGATGAGCTCGGACAATTGGCTCTCTGAGATTGAAATTGATGTTTAAAGCCTCTGGAAATTCAGCTTGGAATAGTAAAAATGCAAATTGTATATACATTTCACTGGTCTCATTAAGCATCTACAAAAATTAAAGTAAAATCAAACCCTCAAGTCAACCTTGTTTGGAAACAGCCAGTCCTAATGTTGGACCATTTCTAAAACGTGGTGTTTGTGTTTCAGAACACATTTTGATTGACATCCACATAATTGCATTGTATTTTCTTAATAGACAGAATTCGAGGACCAAGTAGAAGCTCTGAAAATGTTCTGAAAATGGTTAATTTCAACGACAGACTTTGTAAGTCGTGGACAGCCCATTGGTTTCTCATCTGCTTAAATGAAGACTTGAGTAGTGTTGTAGTCAAGTGTCACTTGTCGAGATCAAGACATACCCGAGACCAGAGTGCTCCAAGACCGAGTCAAGACCAAGACCATAAAGTTCACTGAAAAATCAACATCTTGTGTGCAGTGCGTGTCCCTCACTTAGACCGTAACACCGGGAAGGTTGCGGCCGTAACCGGGGGATAAAAATCATTATGAATGAACTGATTTGTTCTTTTAGAAAGAGGCGTTTTCCGTCCAATCACAGTAATGACGTGGAAAAATATCCTTTCAGTTGTGGTCTTGATTTAAAATCCTGGGTGCCGCCCAGTCTGGGATGAGACCTTCAAAAAGTGGTCTCAAGACCAGTCTTGAAACCAAGACCACATTCAACACTAGACTAGAGGTTGGCTTATGGCCACCATGATGTTGTTGGGTTTTTTTCTGAGTTCATTCTTGGACTTTATCCTACCTTGATTGAGAGGACTGTGGACAGAGTAAGAAACCATGATTCTAGGGTGGGCAATGACTTTGATTAGCACTTCCACATTAGCTTCATTTTTAAACTGAGGTTGCTCGATTTCAACAGGATATGTAATGGTGAATTCCAAAATACTTAAGATACTGCTTTCAATATCATAGTTTGCAGTTGGGATTAACATGCAATGTTACGGGATATTTCTCTGTTTGTTCTCAAAGCTAATAAAGCTACCCCTTATGATGGCTCTGTGGTTTAGCGAGCGCTGTATTATTAGGAAGCGAAACTCCGGCTGACCCTTAATGAACTCAGCAAAACAAAAAAAAGGTTATTACCGGCCTGATTAAAACTCCTGCAATCCTGGTCTACAATCAACTCCAGCAGCTGAACATAAACCATATCAGGTTGTCCATTTGAGACTCTGAAAAGCGCTATCGCTAGGTGTACAAGTGCCTTCTACTATTGGAGTGCAGGATGACATGAATATCTGAACAGACCCATCCCAAATGTCAAACCTGCAGCAGACACTAAAATGACAATATTTCAGATGAAACTAGTTCTTTATCCGTTTTAGATGCTTACTACTGAAAACCCTTTACTCCTTTTTATGGAGGCCATTGTGGATTTGGCTTTAAATCTAGCTGTACAAAAGCTGTCAGAGGTATAAGTGCTTATGGAGTCATAATAATATTGTCAACAATAAAGAAATAAAATCAGGCAAAAAAAGTGAGATGACCTAAAGAAAACTGAAAAAGATACTCTGAGGCGCATTGATTCTTTTCATGCTCTAAAACCTTGGCTGCGAGGGGGAGAGCCGTGAGGTGCAGAATACTAATATGGAAAACGCTTTTGAGCTTCAGGGGTCACAACCTGAGACATTTTAGCCAAGGCTCCAATCAATTCCAATTTGTCACTGCAACATCCAGGTGTCACATTTGCGAGCACAAAACAGGAGCAAATGGTTGTGATGTGAGAAAGGACAAAGAGGATGATCCAGGTCAACCCCGACACATTTACATCCCATCAGCGATGGGGAAAAGCACTCTGGGTGTTAGTCATAATTCTATTTTCACTATGGGGAACTTTTTCACGAGCGGTTCTGTACATCAGCGGGAAACATGTTGTGGTATGCATGTTAAAAAACACATGTTATATGTGGATTTTCTATCATGAATTGGGCCATTGTGAAGATTTTCTAACCTTGGATCTTCCTTTCAGGCATTTCTAGTCATTCTTTAGGAGTGTATAAGCAAGAATTATATGACATGACCTTCACTTCTGCAAAAAAATCCACGAAAATAACATTTGTTCTTTAGGGTTCAATACAAGGTCGGTCTTCCAGGAGGAAAAACACGCTTTGAAAAGAAAACAGATAGAGTCTTTTCACTCATAAATTCACGACACACTGGATGCACAAAAACACCTTCCGTCCAAACACAACAGTCCACAAACAAATAGACCTACCCGCAGCGGCAGCATTGTGTGGATTAAGGGTCCTCTGTGGTTGTTTGCCTTTTTAATGGTGTCCTAATTATCATTTAACCCTAATTAACCTGCATGGATAGGAGCCGGGCCTGATTAATCCTGCACATTGTGGGTCCACTGTGGGGTAGAAATCAACTTCCTCATTCACTCTTTAATCAGCTTTCTGCCAAAGCTTTGCAGAAATTATGTACGTCTGCACATGCCCGTGAACACACACACACATATTCAGAGACACATCTTTGTTAGAGCTCCTCACAAGGACACACGGGGTGTTACAAGGCCTCAAAGTTTTGTATTTCCGTCCTGCTGTTGTATTCTGAAAAGTTCGTGTCCTTGGTTCTCTTGAATAGAAAAACACAATTTACTGTTATCAGCTTTTCAGAAATGAGTTCCTTCTGTGTTTTGTGGACATTCGTGTCATGCTATTGCTTTCCCAAAGTTTCCTCTTCCTGTTTTATATATCAATTTGATGCTTTCATGAGCTGCTGGTTTTATTCTGTTGTTTAAGGCACCAGTGCACCTCACATGTATTAGACTCTGCAGAGCTGTTTTTGTATCAGTTTCTGGGTATGGAGTATCGGGTGCATTACATTGCCCTCTGGCTGAGGAAAGGAAAAGAAATAAACAATTTCAGAATCGGACCGACAGAATAACTTGTGCACTGCTGTGCCCCTGTGAGATACACGACTCTCTAAAATCCTGCAGGCCCTGTCAGGACTGAGTCAAGACAGGCTGAAGAGGGAGACCCATCAAAAACATTGAATATTTCTGCTACTTATGGAAGGCAGTGTAAAGTGCATGCTTGTGCAGATGTTGTGGGTAATATATAAGACTGAGTCAGACAGAATATAGAAGGTGCAGGCACGTTGTTAAAGCAACAAGGTTAATTTGCTAGCTGAATTCAGCCGTTATTAATGCAATAGCTATCATATAAAACCAACTCCGGAAAACTTATTATTATTGATATGATCAGCAGTTTTAGTTGCTTTCAGCTATAAAATATATCAATTATCTTTTAATTCAAAGTGAATTACACACATTAGCAAAACCTCAAACAGATTTAAAGGCAGGGTTGGTAATTTTCGAAAACTAGCATGATTTTAAAAGTAGCATTCCCTCAGTGCTCCGTCTACACCCACCCCCTCCCCTCTGTGCTCCCTCAAAAGCCACGCCCCTCACTTACACGCATGAGCGCCGTTGCTCCAGAAGCTCATCACATACATTGTGTAGAAACTATGTCGTATAATAAATAATAGTAAGGAAAGGCTGGAACGCTTGACATCAGGCACCAAGATTAATTGGGGCAGAGGGGAAGGAAATCTAAATCTAAATCTACTAAGTTGGCGAGGCTAATGAAACACAGGTGAAATTAATCAGGTTGTTGGAGACAAAAAGAGGGCAGAAAACAGAACGGAGGAGGAACTGTAATAGGTGGAACTGTCACTTTTAGCTCAAGCTGCAGCATTGTTGTGTTAGCAGGCTAATGTTAGCACACTTTGGTTAACTCGTAGCTTCATATTGCACATAAATTGAGAGGAATTACCGTGATCTAGAGACACTTACGTGACATCCAAATAATCAGTGAGTATGTTCTTCTTCTTCTCTCTGGTCCTTGACTAAAACAGCTTTTATACACAAGGGGAGGAGCCGGCCGTCCCGTCCATGTAAACACGGCTCTGACAACAACACAGCCAGCAAGACTCGAGTTTCTCACTCATTGTAGACAGTCATGACTCAGAGAGACATTTACACAGGATAGACATGACTTCTGCTGTATTTATGTGTAACATGTCACACATTCTACCTTTAGCTCGTGACAAGTTTTAACTTTCCTGTAACCTTGGCAAACTTCTCCTGACTTGCACCTGATATAACTTTCTCCACCTGTAAGAAAATGAAATTTCTGTCTTGGTATGCCCAAAGCACACAGACATGCTCCCCACTGTTTTGACGATAATGCACTACAACTAGGGCATAGAATATGCGGGGAAATAATTTGAGGCAGGGCTTGCATCACGCCACAGTTTGTCAAAATTATGCGTCTGATGCTTTCCCATTATTTCCCTGAGAGCGGGGTCTTCACATCAACACGTTATCTTATACAGAGAGGCAACAGATGACATTCCAGGGAAAAACTGAAATTCATTAGAAAGCAATTACTTTCCAATCACTGGCTGACATTATCAAGTCACAGTGTCCTGTACCGGTGGAGGCAATATCCCTACAATGACACTGTATCTTTTTGCATATACCTTTCCTTTTCTTATCTGTCCTCCATTTTTTCTACCATTTCTGTCCTGTATGCCCAAATGTAGCCGTTCTGAGACACCGTGGTCCAATGCCTTACGTCTGATAAGCTCACAGCCGGCTGGCATTACTCATATTCCCCATGAAACAGATATTCTATTTTTCATCCTTCAATCAATCTATTTTCACTTGTTATCTGTGTCCTGGTTTCAGCAAGGTAAGCAGAGAAACCCAGACGTCCTTCTCTTCGGCCATGTCCTCCACCTCCTGCAAGGGGATCCTGTGCTGCTCCCAGGCCTGGTGGGAAATGTAGTCCCTCAGGAGGAAATTCATGTGGGTATGGGATAGCCAAGGTTGCCTTCCTGTCGGGACATGCTCAGAATCCCATCTATGCACCAGGAAGCATTCTGATCAGATAACAACAAAAACTACCTCAAGTGATTCCTAATGTAAACTCTTTACCATGCAAAGAAGTTTCACCCATGTCAAGTATGAGATTACTTTTATTAGTAAGGGGCAAGTCAGTCTGACAGCGTCTTTTTTTGCTCCTGCCTCTCTTTCCATATCTTCCTCTCTGATATGACGTGTTTCTCTGTGTGTTGCTCTCTCTGTTTGCTTTCTACCACCCCTGAGTCTCACACATAGGCTGCATATGAGAAGTGAGCTTTGCCTTGTAGTCTGGGTAGTGAAGCCAATGCATTCTTTACCACAGCAAGCAGGAGCAACTCTACTTTTTGCTAAACTAAAGACCTTTATACAGAAGATTCCACTGCAGTGCCATGATGAAGTCCAAATGTCACTGCACCTTTGTACTTTGTTGAAGACCACAGCGGTTGATAGGATGGTGTCTCGTTGTAATTTTACATCGCCCATGCATTGTGGAATATGCATGCCTTGTACACAGTGCAAGTTTCACTTACTGACACACTACGACACTTACACAAACACAGTGTTGTTACATCCTGCTCGCTACAACGATTACAGTTACGCAATTTCGCCACTACGCCTCTGCTAGTGCCTTCTTTGCAATCATTCCACCTCTACTACTGCTAGGCGTACAAGAGGCCAAACAGTCCCGATTTGGACAGGAAATGTAAAAAGGGACTTTTGAGTAAAGGACCCTAATTCTTATTTATGGACTTGAAATTGGTGTCGCTACAACGTCCTTCCAAGCAGCTCAGATCACCGGGAAATCTGGCTAATCTTTCGGACCATCAAAAAATCTGACCTTTGCTTCGGATTGTCAGAAGGAGGGAATTGGGCCAAAATCGGAGCAATGATCTTGGTGCATGTACTCCGCTTTAAAAGCTTTTCCAATGGTAACCCACAATCCAATTTGTGATTGCACATTGGCTCATCAATGGTTGCATGCCCCTCTCTCTCTCTCTCTCTCTCTCTCTCTCTCTCTCTCTCTCTCTCTCTCTCTCTCTCTCTCGCTTTACCAGTCTCCTGCCCGGCTTCCATGAGATCTTCAATCACTGTTTTACATTATTTCCTTCTACTTTTACTCCAGTATTTTAAGCCAAAATAACCGGACTTCAATCTTACATTGGCACAATTAGTCAATGCTTATTAAAGCCCAGCCAGTTAGAAATTTGATGTTGCATCACGATTCCTGAGGACTTATCTTCTTCTGTCACTTTTATAGTACATTTTCTTTATCTGCACATGCTGCCTGACCACCTCTGTGAATTTGAAACACTACTCTCCATCGGTGACACGTTGTTATTTTTTTCCACACAAAATAATCCAGAGCAGGTTAGTAATGTTTCCTACTGGTTGACAATTAAAAGTAAACCATGCTGTGTTTATAGGAAGGGTGGCTGCTGTGAAATGGCTTTATTAGCCGTCAAATTGAGTCTTGACACAGCTGCATCCAGAACACCCTGTGGAACGTTAAAAAACATTCATCCAACAGAAAGCTGAATAAAAACAAAGACTAGCTCTGATGTATCTCAGCAGGAAGAAGTTCAGCAAACTGAGACAAATACCCTCCATACGACTCCGACATGTTAGAATAAGAGCTGGAGCTGACTAAAATATTCAGAATCAGAATCAGCTTTCTTCTGATTCTGATTCTGATTCTGACAGTGGCTGTGGACTTGAATCCGACCTTGGCCCTTTGCTGCATGTCATCCCCCACTTTCACTCCTTCCAACATTTCCTGTGACTCTTAGGCTGCCCTATCAATAAAGTCAAAAAGGCCCCCTCAAAAATATCTGGCCTTTGCTTAATTTTGTCTGAAGGTGGGAATCAGGCCCAAAATGTGCCTGATGTAGTGTGTATCCCAATTTAGACGAAGGATTTAAAGACACAGTATGTAAATTCCACCGCCAGGGAGCTCTCAATCAGTACTACAATAACAAAATGATGACGCCGAGGCTGGCGGGGAATCATGGGAGATCTCTCTGCTACTCTGCGTTGATGTCGTAAAGACGAACGGGCGAAACCGACCTGAGGAAGAAAATAGGTTTACAGACGAGCTAATGTATCCGAGTATAATTTACATGACATTTTAATCACAGCAACACATACAGCAACAGCAGCCCCGCTTCCTTATGCAGCGGTGTTTGACGTGACATCCGGTGTTTCCATGACAACGATAAACATTCTGTCTGTCATGGCGGCTCACCAGACAGACTGAGGAAATATACCATTAAAAATATCTCCTATTTCTTAGGATCCTGGGCTGTATTCATGTGCTCAGAAATGCATTTCTCCATGTGCCAGTATCTCCATGTACCAGTCAATAATGGAAAAATAGTTCATAAGAAATCTTAAATAATATAAAGTACTTGCAGAAAAATCTTTACATCCTCAAAGGCTCATTTCACAAAGTAATTCAGCTCAATAGTTTTTGCCTGTAGAGATGATCCCTGCCTGCTGAAGGACAACAGCACGCAGTTCAGACTGAATCAACCGACAGACCCCGTGAAGATCTTCGGATGTTACATATCTAAAGTTGAAGATGATCTAAAATGTCTTCTGGATGCCTCCCTGATTGAATCAAGAACCTTCACAATGACTCCTAAATGCACCAAGTTCTCCACCATTGTCTACATTAAACCCATTATTGTCCCAGTGATGTATCCTTCTGCAGCACCGCTAACCTTTTCCTCGCCCTCTTCATTTTTTTCTCCCCTTCCTTGCTTTTCATTCTTGCTCCGTCTCTTCCGTCCCTCTCTACAGGCAATTTTCCCCCATTCAGTGTTCCTCTCCTCCTCATGACTCAAGTCACGAGTCATTAGAAAAGCCTGACCTTCTGGGAGAGGTCTTGGGTAAGCAGTGATAAAGTAGGGCTGGGCCCATTGAAGAAAGCTGTGCTGTACCACTGTAATAGGTGCAGCTATAGTCCAGGGAGCGGACTAATGGTCCTTAACCTCAATGTGCCATTAGCCTGAAATAAAGACTGGAGGGAGGAATACAGACTAAAGGGAGGACAAAGAGAAGTTTCTCTCCCGTCTATTCTGTCAGACATGGAGATGAGTGAACACTAAATGGACTTTATGGTGTCTCTGTGTCGACTTCTCTTTTAATAGTCACCTCCTATATTGAGTTATTAGCCATTGCTAGCTTGAAAGACACATGAAACAGTTTTTTTAGTCGCACAACAGTTCAACTGTGGCGGTGGTCGTTTTGTAAGTTGCATACTAATCAGTATAGAAAAGGTGCAGCTCAAAGGAGTTTCCAAAGTCTAAGAACAAGTTCATAAAATGGTTTAACAGCCAAACATGTTCAAACAAAGCGGCAGGCTCTGATTTGTACTGATCTTAGAAGATAAAATATCAACTTTTGTGGCATCTGAGCAAGTGTGCGGGCATATCTTCTTCTCTCGTATTGATCTTGACACATTGAACTTAGGGTCTGGGTTTATTCTCTCTGAAAAGCAGCGATGGTGCTAAATCAGAAACTTGGTGACGTGAACACCCGACACAGTATTCAGAGGACAGAGAGTTCCAGCAATGTGCTCAAAGATGTTTTGGCCTTGAAGGCAGAGGCGCTGCTTGTCAACAGGCAAGGCAGGCAACTGCTTGGGGCCCCAGATTAGTAGGGGGCCCCCAAGGGCTAACAAATAACCAGTGGCCCAAAATGTGCCAATTTAGCATTGGCTGTAGGAAACTTCCTAAGAGGGCCCGATCCGACAGTGCTCACATTTATGCGCTGCAAAGTGTTTTCCTTTGAATAATTAGGTTTGTAAATTCAAGTTGGTTTCAGACTATTTACAACATAATGGCGATGAACGCTGTTTTAGAGGTGGGCCCCCTGTGAGTTTTTGCTTCGGGCCCCAACAGACTCTAGAATCGCCTTTTACTTTTCGTAATAAGCCACAAGTTTCATTAGTTCTTTTTCGCTTGCAGCTGTCCACGATTGAAATCCAGTCTTGGTAGTTTTGTAGGCTTTGTAGAGCTACAGCTATCCTCCGTGGCCGCATAGGGCTCGTTGGTGGGGTTTATTTACCTGAGCTTCACGTTGTTGTGCTGTCATTGTAAGTGTGTAAGGAGGTTTGAGGTTGTGTTTTTTGCAGTAGAAAGAGTCCTAGTACCGGACACAATTTACATCTGACAACGATGTTCTTGTCATCTTTCCTGTTGACAAAACTAAAGTAATGGGAATATTATTTATGTAAACGTGTGCGCTTCCATCTGCCAAGTGAGCCAAGGTTGCCAGGTATGTGTGACAACAACTGACAAAACAAGTCCAATGGCCAAAAAAAAAACTACCCGCGGCAGCACCTAAAAATGCCGATCATGCCGATGTGCAAAACAACTGCAGTTCCTCGAGTGACCACTAGAGGCTGGCTCCAAAAGACCCAGAAGTCCCATACACAGAGCATTTTAAAAAGTCTTTTGACAGCAGAAATCAACATGTTTACAGCCTGGAACAAAAACAACTATTTTGGTCTAAATGGTTAATGTCTTTATCGACGCACACTGTAGGGGCGAAACCGATCTAACTGCAAGCATTGTGCAGTTTGTCAGGAGGCCTAAAGTGCGAGGCTCCAGCTCTTTGCCTGTTTTTCTATTTTTACATAAAGTTTAATAGAGTCCTTTTTTTCAATATGGCAACCGCCATTGATGGGCTTTCAAACAGCCCTTAAGAAACCAATGGGTGACATCACTGAGACTTTGTCCATGTTTAAACAGTCTATGGCTATTGCCTATGTTGAACACCACACCACCATTTGATGCCATCATCTATGTTACATTTGGACTTCCCTCAGTATTTACCATAAAAAGTAAACTGATCTACATTTAAAATGTTGTCTTATTTTGCACATCGTGAATTTTATAACACAACATCTGTTAATCCTCTGAGCAGTATTGCCAATTTGTTCTCCTCGTCACACACGACCAATTTAAATTTAGCTCCCTGATTTGGAAGCCCTGAAATAATAAATAAAGTGTCACTGTTTATACAGCGCAGTAATGATCCATATTGATTCCTGCATAAAATTGACGAACCTGCGACTCTGTGGAAACAATTATCCACAGCTTGATGAGCAGGCCTAAATCTCATGAGCACATATTTGCAGCAGGGTTCTGGTCTGGAACGCTTCCACCAGCTGAGCATATAGCAACACAAAACTAGACCAATCAGTGCAAGGACACAGGGACTGGTTCAGGTGATGACATATCCCCGAAGTCTTTAACTTTATGAACAACCTAAAACCAAATATCAGACCATGCTACAACGTTACTTTTTAACTGTTGGCTTTCTAAATGGTGCTAAGTATAGTTTTTGACCAACTGCTTCCTGCTATTGTTCTTAAATGAGTCAGTGCGCATAGGTACAGCCATGATGAATAACTATAATCCATAATCCTCCTTCCCTGCGTACCTAAAAGGTACGCTCATACAGACGCTTATGGATAAAGATTGTCTGCAGTTAGCCTGCAAAGAGGACTAAAATAAGCATAGGTGTTGCTGTAGTGTTCCTGCAGCAGTGTGAATCGAGTCGGAGGTGTACAATATGTAGAAGAAAAAAAACAGATCTTTGTGCATTCAGGGAGCACATCCAAAAGATGGATTTGGTTATCAAGTTGCCTGAAGCTAATTCATCTTTGTGTCACATTCTGACGGTCCAGCCAAGGTCAAAAGTGCGGAGGGTGCAAATAAACAACATGCAGGCTAACCACACATGTGCTACAAGGCCATGTGTGTAAGCCCACCTCTTTTCAGATCACTGTAATCAGTGTTGGAGTGTAACAACGTTAAAGTACTTTGTTAGAGTAATTTCTGGGAGTGTCATATACTTGAATTAAGGTTGTAATATTTCTGTTATCTTCTTTTTAAAATGTGTACTTTTATTGAAACCTTTCCCCTCAGAATCTAGGATGCTTAAAATTTACTCGTGAAAAATGTGAAGGTCTTCTGATTTGGGATTCTTTTAAAACTCTTCCTACATGTGGTGGCAGGGCTAGTTGGAGAGAGAGGGGTCAGTCTTACAGTAAATATCAAATACATAAAGACTTCTACTTCAGTGATATTAGAACAGCTGACTTTCACTTGTACTAAAGTCATTTTCTTGTATTATTATTGAAGTAAGGCTTTCAGGTACTTCCTCCAGCCCTGACTGTTGTTACGCAGAGACTTGACATGTATGAGTGAGCGGCGAACAAGCCCGCAAACATTTCTTCAACCTCTGACCCACACTGTGGTGATTAAAGCCCAAAACACAGCTCCCTGTGGGAACATACCAATTTGTTTCCGTTTCCTTTGTTGCCAATAAAATAGGAGTCGCTGCATGGAGGTTATTGATTTTCATATGTCAGCGTACACACGTCAAAGTCTAAAGTGCAGCACACATCGATCAGATGTTTTCACACTGCATGGAAACATTCTGTAAACTTTCACTTTCACTTCTCTAAACTCTCAGCTGTTGGTAATTTGCTCTTTGACAAGTTGCACCATATGTCATACCTTTTCCTCCTCATTACTGAAGAGACCATTAAGCCCATCTTTAAGTAGAATAAACACATTATAACCCCCTCTTATTGTTATGCATCGAGCACAGAATCAGTCATTCAATGCAGACATTTTAAAAAAGTAACTTTTTTTAGTTGAATACTTCAAACTGCTGCGTGTAGAAACTGACGTGAGATCATCTAATTAGCATGACACTTACTTCACGTTGGCACAATCACAGGGTCATCTTGTCCGCCTCTAATATCCGCAGTGCTGTAAATTCATTTCTTATATCTAATTACTTTAAATAAAATGTATTTGGAAAGTATGTTAAATAGGTTCAGATTTAATACAGTTGGGTCAGAGAGGATATTTCATTTCAGAGGCTTTATATCAATGAGGCGAGTCTGTTTTCATGAATGCTTCAAAAAGTAGAACTCAAGTTTCTTACTGTCGCACATTTCAGCAACAAGGCGATTCAAAGTGTTTCACACACACAACATCAGAATCAGCGAGGAGAGTTGGTTTCCGCCTACGGTGCAGAGACATCATCTTCCTGCTCTGACCCACAACTTCCACCAGATACATGTGCATTGCGTGTCCGCTCCGCGCACCCTTGGGCCAATCGGCTCCAGGGGCTGGCACACCTATTCCCAAAAAAGGAAACAGCACAGACGCAAGCAACCTAGCCAATAAAAAAGAAACATATGACGGCTCACAGTCGTAGCACTGTGTTTTTGCACATACGATTGAATTCCTTTAAAAATGCACCAAACCTATTTGACCTAGTTTCTCATTTTCATCTGTGAGAAATGATGATTATTCTGTATTGCTGTGTTCTTTTACCCGCTTCTGTGATTGCAGTACTTTTGAGGTTGAGATAAACACATTTTGTCTTGATTAAGGCCACCAGTTATGAGATTATTCGCAGAGATTTACCGTGAGAATGCCTCCGCTGATGGAAAGATCTACGCTGATGGCTCCTCCTGAATCGAGTCAATTCTTCAAACAAATCACAACCCCGCAAATCCCTCTCTAAACAACCGACAGAGCTCAGGCAGTCTGCTTAGCATATTATGGCTAATCAATTAACTGCCGTGTTGATGAATTGAAGTCTAAGTTAAACCTAGCAGACCAGAAGTGGATGTTAGAGGCCTGCTCCCATGATGCTATTGATCGCACGAGGGTCAGCTAACGTCTTGAGGGAGCATAGAGTGTCACTGTAGGAGAAAGCTGCTTCTGGTGCCTGCCTGCGTGCTCTTATTCTGAGCTGGATTATTGAGTTTATGTCCATCATAACTGTGCTGGGGTAGACAGATATCCTGCACAGAGCTCTGGCACAGGAGGGGAGCAGATGGCGCCATTTTTTATTAATGACCAACATCAACATTATGCTGTGTACACATCAAAACAAGATGCCCATATCACATATAGTAGCAGTGGGCGGATGGGCACAAGCAGGGCAGCCCTGAAGCATGAACTAAACATACATCATCTGATGTGTGTGTGTGTGACATCAAATCTGAAACATCTTGTAAAATAACCACAGTTTCAATCTGCACACTTTCATGTATAAAACAGAGATCCAGGTTGCAGACGAGGGGATATATAGGATCCTGAATGGAGTCAATGTTATATAATATTAGCTTGAAACAATGAATGATTTACGTAGAGGCTACTGTGAGGTTCTTCAGTGGTTGTGTCAACATTGGCCTCTGCTGTGGACAGAGCGATATCTCTAAAGATGATCAGATATGAAACGAGAAGATACGTTACAGCAAGATGCAATGCCCTTAGTCAAGATACAGCACGATGCAAAACTGTATGATTTGATCCAATACAACGCCATACAACACGACACAACACAATACGATACGATGACACTTTAGCTGGGAGTGGTTTGGGCTGTGGTCGTTGGGCTCGATGTCTTTGGAAGGGGCCCACAACGCCTGGCAGCTCCCTTGGTGATATTGCACACGGGCTCTCATATTGTAAAGGACTATTTCATATGATAATTAAGGATTCTATAGCCGGATATTAAAAAGTAATATTGTACATGATTTATGAAATGTTATCTCTTTGCTGAACCCTGACCTATACTGTACTGTAATCTTAAAATCAATACATACCAGGTACTGTGAAGATTTGCTGTAGAAAATATGAGCAAGGGGCGCGGGATAGCCTAGCGGTTATGTCGCGCGCCTCTTGTACAGAGGCTGTATTCCTCATTGCAGTGGTGCCCGTGGGTTCGAAACCGACCTCAGCCCTTTGCTGCACGTGGACCCCCACTCTCTCCTCCGTCAGCTGTGTGACAACCCCCTCACTTTCGTCAGTGCTCCTCCTGTTGCATTGTCTCTCTCTCCACCAGGGGCGGAGCCAGTTCATTTGATTTCATGCACCTGGGTAGGCTAGGCCTTAGTATTTCAGCTGGCGTCTCAGGCCTGGTCCACATGTAGGCAGGTATTTTTTCAAACAAAGGTTTTCCTCCTCTGTATTCCCCTCCACACACGCTCAGTCCTCAAAAACATCTTCGCCAAATGAAAACTCAAAACAAACTGTTATGGCTGTCATGAGCACGCCAAGTCAACAACGATGTCCTTGACAGGCTAAAATGTTCTCGCCATCCCACTGCAATGACCACAAAGTTGTCCATTCAGGCTTCTCTGCTCGTCAACATAGTGGGAGAGTAACTGTGTATGTATGTGTAAGAATGTGAAAAGTCCAGTTAGCAACGTTAGCTCAAGCACTAGCTTGGTGACGTCTGCCATCGCGCTGATCTCATGTAAACAAAAGTGACAGCGTCGCACATTGACGTCACACAGAGGAGAAACCGTCGCACAGCGTGACGTTTCAACGACAAAACTCTGACAGAGTTTCTGAACATCTTTACCTTGAAAGGAGTTTTACAAAAGGGACATTTTCTGCAAAACGCCATTTTCCTGTGTACAAAAGGCCGAAACACACAGAAAAATCTACGTTTATAAAAATACCCGCCTAAGTGTAGACTAGGCCTCAGTCTCTCTCTCTCTCTCTCTCTCTCTCTCTCTCTCTCTCTCTCTCTATCTATCTCTCTTTCTCTCTCTCTCTCTCTCTCTCTCTCTCTCTCTCTCTCTCTCTCTCTCTTTCTCTCTCTCTCGTCAACACCAACTTTGCATGGTTTGTGGTCTTTGTTTGGCCTCCACGACTGATCATCACTGATTAACAGGCTGTATATTCTTTTATTCAGGTTTTTTGGCTCAGTGTTCAATAAATTATTGTTTAAATTACTTTCAAACAGTTTGGACTCCCTGTTTTTCCAGCTCACTGAGCCTGGGTGGTGACAAACTGTCCTAACCATTAAAGGCAAAAACTGCCAAAAAATATCTTTAAAAAAGTAAACAAAGGTGTTTCCGGTCTGTGTACTGTAAATATCTTCATTTGACACTGTGGCAGCTGAAACAGGTATTAATAATATATCCAAACAATCAATCTTCTCACTGGTGGTTTAGTTTGCTTTTGTAGCTCATTTAGAGGCATCAGTGTTCATTTCAGCTTGAATCATAACTCCTCACAGAGGCTTTCGTTCAAATTTAAGAAAGAAACAAGCTTTTTGGAGTGTCATGATATTATCAGTCTCCCTCTTCTGATTTGTATCCACTGAAACAAAACAATATGCGGTCTGGTCAATTCTCTTTGGGCGCTCTCTTGGCGAATCCCATCACATATTTTGGTTCATTGGCGAGTAGTTGAGAAGACTGTCTATTAATAAAGCCGGTCACTGGGGCTCGGCTGTGCGAGGGTTTGTCACTGATAGCGCCGGTACAGAGAGAAATCCCCCAGAGATGTGCACTGAGCTCTGACTCTGAAAAGTAACATATTGCCGTGCTGCTCTTTGTGATTATAAGAAGTCAAAGTCTAATCAGAACGGTCACAGATTACAGTTTGTTTTGAAATGTGAGAGCAGAGAAGTGGAATCATTTTGTTTGCTTCCTTCTTCCTCCCACAGGAGATCTTATGAATTTCATGGCAGATATCTGTCTGTGTCACTTTGTATTACTGCTGTGTTTTTACCCATTAGGTGTTACAATTTAATTTTGTTGTGTGGCAATAATGTAGCCGCTGTTATTAGTTCTTATATAAGCTCCGGTATGGCTCATATATCACAATAGTAATATGTTAAAATCTAATTGCATTTAAAAGGGTTGCACTGACCTTTATTGTTGCACAGTGATGTTATCAGAGAACTTAGTGTCACCTGAGTTTTCAATCTTTTAAAATAAAAACACTCGGGCGGTTTGCAGCTGAGTCCAAAGCCGCTGGGATGAAGGTCAGCACCTCCAGGTCTGAGGCCACGGCTCTCTGCTGGAAAACGCCAGATTGCTCTCTCCAGGTGTGTGTGTGTGTGTGTGTGGGGGGGGGGGGGTGTCTCTGCCTCGGCGTCATCCTCATCCATTGCAATTTCAACATCTTTACATGTGGACCAAAATATGGAAATATGGAAAAATCGTTCCTTTACGAACCACCGTGCAAACTGAATTAGTATAAACATTTTTAAAATAGCAAATAGGAATACAAATACAGATATACAAGAGAACGAAGATAATGTGCAAAAAGTTGTGCAATCAATCAATCAATCATTATTTGTATAGCGCCAGTTCATAACAAGTGTTATCTCGAGACGCTTTACAAAAGAGCATATGGGATAATATGCAGGAAGGATTTCTTCTTTGTATTCCTAACGTTTCTGTTGTCCACACTGGTGGTGGAGGTCGGAGCTCTACTCTAATCTGAAGGATTGATTCATACAAACATTTACATGTTACAAAATGAAGAGCAGGAATGAATTCCCATGTCGATCCAATCGATAGTCGTCAAGATCTTCAGGTCTGGCCTAAATTGGTGGACCAATTAACCTAACGGCATTATCCTCAGAGCTCAACTGCTAGCTTGGAATAAATTCCCTTCTTTTTTAACATGAGCTAATTGATTTATTTACTTTGGTGATTCAGATATGTTCCAAACTAGGGCAAACTTGATATGAGGCTTGATGAGTTGTATTTGTGTTGCTGTTTTTGGTCTGATGTTTAATAGTAACCAGCTAAATTTACTGAATTAGCATTGTTAACATGACTGATGCCATTTAACAATCATGCCCTATAGGCATATTATTTCACCAATCAACAAATGGAGAAGCAATCATTCTTAAAGGTCTCATATTATGCTAAATCCACTTCACCATGTTTCTCTAACACTAATATGTGTCCCTAGTCTGTCTACAAACCCCCCAACGATGAAAAAAGTCCATCCTTTTGCCTGCTCCACTTCTCAGAAAATGTGTGCTCAAACAGGCCGTTTGGAGATTTTCCCTTCATGACATCACAAAGGGCAGTAACCGCTCCCCCAGGTGGGTGACACTCCCACAGCTAGGTGTTTGTTCTGCCCTCTGAGTCTGCCTTCTCACCGTAAACAATAGGGCATGGAGCGAGAAAGCCCGAGCCACCCAAGCCCTTCCAGAGAGGGGCGTGGTCAGACACAGCTCATTTACATTTAAAGCTACAGACACAGAAACAGCCTGTTCTGAGCAGGGCTGAAATAGAGGGGTTTATAGGCATGATCAAATACAGGATCAGAGTGGATTTAGAACAAGACACTTCACAGACATGTTTTGAGGAGCTCTGAGACTTATTTAAACTGAAGAGGAGGAGAATATGTGACCTTTAAGTGAATGCACACAACAACAACAACAACAACAAAATGATAAGTGCTTCTTTTTGCTCATGCTGTAGCTAACTATGCTAACTATGCTAAGACAAAGACAATCATTTTATGTAAAAATGTTGACAGAAAAGAAACCGATAACTAAGCGTGTGGCCTTGTCCTGCATGTTTCTTCCACACATGCTGTCAATAGCTGTCGTATGAAGACGGAGTAACTAAGAACACACGAGGTATTAATGAAAAATTACTGATCAAAGAGCCGAGGAAGGTTAATTAGAGTGCACATCAAAGAGAGTTGATTCTCAGGGGCAGAAGCTTCACATTATGGCTGACACATGCTGCTTCTCCAGGCCGATCACACACATCAGCCTTCTCTTATCTCCGCTGCTTTTCACTTACCTTAGTGAGAGGTTTTCATAACAGCAGCAATGTTTATCACAGCGGAAAACCAATCTATCCAACTGCGCCGCTTTCTCTCTCGGCCTGATTTTGATGGAATATTTTTAAAAAGTCACCGCTGACATTACAGGCACACATAGTTTAGGACTTTTACCCACGTTCAGTGCTTTTATAAACAGAAATACTGTAGGTGCTTTCTGCATCGGTGATCGATCTAATGAAAACAAGGTACCTCTCCTCCCCACATGGTCGCTGCAAGACTTTATGTAAACTCCATTAAAAAAGCAGCAGAAATGTAATTAGTGTTAGGCATCGCTAAGCATCAACTCGGCAGTTATTCTCTTCTTCTTCTCTTCTCTCTTTTCTGTTCAGAAAAAGGGAGGGATGAAATTTCCCAAGGATCCAGGAAATGCATAGAGAGGATTACACAGGAAACACACGGTGACCCGCACTCCAGCATTAAGTGAGGCTTAGGTTTCATACAGTGTGCATATCCATTCCTCTTGTGTTTATGGATAATATATGCAGTCCGTTATGCTACGGTCGTTTGTTATACCGTAGGTCTCCCAGTGCTTATGAACAAATTTCATTCATGTATATAATATAGAGGCGGCCGTCATCAATATGAAAAAAGCCTGAATTAATCTCGCACACTGACTGATCGACTTGTCTTCTACACATTAAATGGATTAATTGCAGAGTCACATTTCAGCTTAAGCACCTGAGAAAAGAAAAAGGAATTAAGAAAACGGATAAAGATGCCTTGTTCAGTCCATTAGAGACAAATCGGCCCCCATGATTTAAAGTCCGTGATTAATATGCAAGCTGATGAAGGTTGGAATATTAAAGGATATGAGATTCAATTTTAAGACCTCCACTGTGCACCGCATGAATATCAACTAATGACGATCAAACGTTTAGTTGGCAGGACCGAGCCGGTGTAGGTTAGCGGTTTTTTTTTGGTTTTTTTTGGCATCTGCACACATGCATACGTGCACTCTTTGAAATTCATGACAGTGCTCAGACCCCTGGATTTAATTAAACCAATTCAGGCGCGGTGGCAAACTGGGTTGGTTAACGCAGCGCTGTGGAACAAGGAGAGACAAACTGGGAGGTCACAGCAGCAGGAGGACCTGAGCTGCTGCAGTGCTGATAAAAGAGGAGGTGTGGCACAATGAGGAGATGAGAGGAAACGGCACTGAAGGGTTGCCATGGAGAGTAAATCACCAAAGAGCAACCTTGGCATATAGAACTGTGTAATTGTTTTGATTAATATATATCACTGTCATGGCAACATTTGCTCACATGACTGCAGGAATCAATCTGCTCTATATCTGCCTCTGTCCGTGGTGCTGAAATGATCAAACAGGAGTCTTTATTTCTGCAGTTCGCTCTTCATCAAGAAGTACTTCAGAGTGTGATTCTCAGAATACACGAGGACACACTTGATTAACGAGGCCATCTTATCACTCACAATGTGTCTTTCAATTACTCAAGCTCAGGATGATGAATTGATTTATACAAATGTACAAGACTAAACATAAGGACTTACATTGACCTTTATCCTCTTAATGAATCTCACTACAACCCTTCCCTTCCTTCACATACAAAAATAAAGCTTGTAATAATAATGCAGGGAGGTCTAAACTCTATGTTTGTACTCGTATAGGGTCTGTCTTTTAGGTCACACATTTCAAATCTATCTTCGAAACTAAGGCCTCAACTTTGTGAGGACTACAAAGAAGATTGAGCAAGCTACTGTACTGGAAGTTATCGACTTTGGAGACACACTTTGTACATGTGAAACTGCTTCTGTCGTGAAGCCATTGGATGCCATATATCACAGCGCTCTTCGCTTTATCACAGCTGACAGATTTCAAACTCTCTATTGTTACCTGTATCGCTATGTGATCTGGCCCCCATTAGGTCAACAAAGAAAGCAGCGCAGTATTCTGTTTATTCAGGACATTCTTTGGTAAACTTCCTCCTAACTTTAAAGCTCTCTTATCTACAAACACTTCAGACCAAACAACCAGACCTTAAACTGGGACATTTTCAGACATACTGGTCACTCCAGTGGAAAGCTGTTTTCTGCTTAATGCGTGGGTTCTGATCGATTGGTTTCACATCATCCCCTCCACTGCCCCCCACTGGCCAGCAGTTGTAAGTGTTTTCAATGATAACTTGTCGATCTTTTGCTTTTGTATTAACTAACGGAGCGGTATGGAACTAAAACAATTAACATTGAAGTATAGCCTAAGTAAAAGAGACAGTAGGCCTATGCTTAGGGATTATCTCACAACTCAAAGGTACAACTATGAGGCACAACTAGGCCCAAAAAGGCTCCCGTGTTTTTTTAGTCTCTGTTCTCTAGTTAAAACTTCTTTCATATATTTCGTACCAAGAGTTCCCTCAATAACGGAAATTCCTGCTTCATAGTACAGGCCAGTGGTATTGAAAGGCAGTTAAAGTGATTATGGAAAACAATTAAAGAAATTAATTAAAGAATGAAGGTGAAAATTATAAGAAGATTTGTGGCGTTAGTGGCATAGCGGTACTGTAGGTGCGCGTGCTCCATGTGCAGAGGCTTTGTCCTCCAGGCAGGCGGCCTTGTTTCAGGTCCGGACTGTGGCTTCTATCTTTGGTGTCCTTCTCCGCTCTCTCTCTCTGATTTCTGGCACTGTCCCCTGTCCTGTCATTAAAACGAAGGCATAAAAATTCACCTTAAAAAAATGATAATAAGATTGTAAGACAATAAGACACAATTTGCAAAAAGTGATACGTAAAAACTAAAACCACGCTCTTGTAGTTGGGAGAAGTTGCTCTGAGATATTTTAGGGAAAATAAATCTAGCTCTCTCTTGCAAGTGTCTTCAATAGTTGCATTCTCCAGTGTTCAAACTGTGCTTCTTTGAAAGTTGATGTCAATTAGGCAGTAAGCTAGCCTGTCATGATGAAGATTAAAAAAACCTTTATCTAAAATAAAATCCATTGAATATGTTCCTCGTGCTTTTATAGTTGTGTTTTTTTTTCTGTGCAGGTTAAGCTTGCAGACACCTCATCCAAACTCTGCTGATGCTCATGTCACTGCAACAGCACGCTCATCTCTTCAACCTGTGCAGAAATCAGAAGCTTTGACAGCCGTGCTGAGGCTTGTTATGCTTGCCAGGCTGATTGGACGATCACAGCGGGGTTTAGCAAGCGCTTAATTACAATCAATTAACAGTGCTGATGCTGGTGTGCTAGGATCTGAACTAACTGTGACATGTCAGCATCCACACATGCACAACATCGCTGAGATGATGGGAACAGCTTCAGTTATACCTGATTTTTTATTTATTTTTGCTACTGATTGCAATTCTTTGAAATCACCCATCATCAGCCGATCATGCCACGTCTGTGTTTTGTGCTATCACATGGCAGCATACTTGTTTTTATCAGCCACTCTGCAGAAGTACACTGGAGATATTTACAGTAATTGCTGGTGACATGAGCTGACACAAAGTATAGCTGCAAACTATCCGAGCAGATGTTTTCAGTGAAGCACCCTTTGGTCTTTTGAGCTCTGCATTCTTCATTCTGCAGAGGAAGCCAGGGAGTGCAGGGCTGATTAGAGAAGGTACAAACTGTGCACCAAGGACTTGAACTAAAGTGGGGTCAAAATGAACGTCTCTAAAATGTGTAACTGTCCCCACAGACATGCAGGTTTGCATGCACTTACTGCTGGATGACACTCACTGCAAAGCTAATCTTTAATCCTGCTGCACTACAACTTATCTGGAATCAAAGTAAAGGAATGCTCTGATGACTTTGCCATCTTTTAAAGAATCTTTCTCCGTCTTAAAGAACACATAAGCCTGACGATGTTCAGTCACTGTTACAACCTCCTCCAGTGCCACATGAGCAGGTGCTGCACCGAAAGCTTCACCCCGACTTCAGTGACGGTCTCTTACTAGAAGTAACGTCGAACAATCGGATTCGTTCAGCGACTCTTTGTTATGACCAAAGTCGTACTTTGAAAGTGTTCTTGTGTTGTTGCACAAAATATCACTACACACTACTCCCATTTTATCACTCAAGCCTCAAGTATGTCGTGTATATTTTCTCTTTATTTTTGTATGATTGTTATATATGGACTAGGGCTGACCCCATTCAGTCGAATCTTCAATGATTCATGGTCAGAGCCTCAATCGACTGCCAGTCCAGCACAAGGATCATTCCCTTCCAGCTATAGGGGGGTGTTTAATGTCTAGTTTTACATAGATTTGTCTGCTTTCTCCAAATAGTTCATGGCTCAGAGCCTCTCTTGGTATAAATATCACCTTATTGATACTTTTAATCCAGTTCTGAAAACAACTCGTTCTTAGTGTGTGCATGAAGAAATCACCCCTTAGGATTGATAGAAGCAGCAGATCCATGTTTAGAGGATTTCATTGGCTACAAGAGATGCCAGTCATCGGCACAGTTGCATGCAATTGGACGTCAGAACAGGGGGAGGCACTCATGGGCTGTTATACGCTGTTATGAGGTGTCATCAAAAGGTCAGCGGATTAATAACGTTTTTTGAAAAGTTTCGTGGATCGTTCTGGATGTAACGTGTTTGGATTGAATCTTTTACTGGATTTAAATTGTGGGGACTCATTTTTGTGGATTATTATGATCAGGAGAGCTCGATAAATCTTCAAATGGTAAGTTAAAAGTTTGTTTGTCTGTGGTCTGACAGATGCGTAGATTGTGGCTGCTGTGGTGGTTGTATCCGCACACACACTGGGCCCGCTGTATTGGACATGTGTACTATGTAGGGTTGCAAAGGGGTGGAAAGTTTCCGGTAAATTTCCGGAAACTTTCCATGGGAATTTATGGGAATTAACTGAAAATAGAGGGTAATTTAATCGAACTGTATCATATCCAAGCATAAATATAAACATTTTGTTTTGTCCTTAGCAGACATCCATGCAAAATAATACAATTAAAAAAACATTTCAACAGATTTACATCACAATTTTAAAATATATTACCCCATAATATCATCAAGACTTACTTCCCTTTATGTAGTCCACAGGCTAAAATGTGTGGCTTCAATAGAGAACAAAAGTGATGACGTATTTTTGTAGGCCAACCTGGAAGTAGCATCGCCATGGGTTCTAACGAGAATTCGCCTATGGAATTTTTGCATTGGATTTTGGATCATTGCAGAAAATAAGCTCTGTGGCTAACACACGTTTCTGATGCATAGGCGTTTTGTTCAGCGGGATAATCTTTACAAATGAACACCACTTTTATGAAGTTTGAAGCGTTAATGCAGCCGAGAGAAGTTAAAAGCTAACGTTATGCTACAAGCGAACTACACCACGGTCGGTTGATTTTGACGTCACTACCGTTATGCTTCATCGATCTATTCAGTGGTTTTGACAATCTAGCGAAACCGTAGCTTAATAAGTTGTTTATTAACCTAATATTTGCAAGAGCACTGAAAAACATGACTAGAGGCTGTAAGGCGGACTAGTGACAGAGTTCCCGGCGTGATGACGTTTAATGTCCCCGACAACCACTGTAGTCTCATTTAGCCACTTGTTAGCAACCGCCGTTTTTAGTACGCGTAAAAACTTTAAAATTCACAAGTTGGGTTCTTATCTAACGTAGTTTATCTCGTCTATCAAAACGCCAACATCTCTTAAGCTTGTGTTAACCACAGACCTTATTTCAGGCGTCTAACCACAAACCCATTCAAAATCCCCATTGACTTTTAGAGGATAGAACCCATGGCGCTAAAATGCTAACTCACTTCCGGGTTTTAGGACTCATTCCTGTGGCACTCTATAGTCTTGTGCTTGTGTGGTTCTAGAAATCATCTGTGCATGTGATGGAGGAATGCACAGTATATGTAGGGGGCGTGGCCTCAATAGCTCTGCAGCTATGTGCATGTGATTGACGAATAGCATAGATATTCAAGTTTACTTGCATGGAATCTGGTTGTTTAAGCCCAACTATATTTAAGTTCCCAGTTAAGGGCCAACCTTAAATTTGGTAAATTCCCGGTTTATTCCAGTTTATTCCCATAAATTCCCGTTATTTCCCATAAATTCCCGGTAATTCCCATGGAAAGTTTCCAACTTTGAAAATTCCCAGAATTTTGCAACCCTAGTACTATGGTTATAAGGTCAAATTAATGCAGACTTAACGAGTGAAAAAAACGATGTCCTATCATAGAATAAAATGTTATTCCAAGATTAGATGTCAAACAGTTTAATGATGTGGTTGAACTTAAAGGAGAATATGAATCAATGAGCCCAAAAAAACAACAACAACTTTCGACTGTCAGTGGACTATATGAGAAATCTGACGAATCAGGCTCGACTATGTAAATCCTTAGTTGAGGGCAGGCCTAATGTGGACCTCAGAAAGAGTAGCTAATGGGGATCTCAATGAAGGAACAAAGGAACGTCTGAAAAGTCTTCATCCAGTACAACAAGAAACAAAAGGTGAAGTTTCTCATTATCAGGTCAAAGTGTTCTGCACTGAGGATGTGGAAGTGACCCTTGCAGTTGCAAACTTGATTTCCAGTCTTGATTAAAAGGGCATCAAAAAAAAAACTGATTCATTGCCAACCTTTTATGATGCATGTGTTACGCCTCAGCCTCTTGTCCAAGTGTAATTAATTAATGTCTCCCCTTTAAAGGCAGTGATCTCTCTGCTTTGATGCACTGCCAGCTAAATGATGGAGCAATAACTCCACTCTTTCATCTCCTGCAAGGGAAGAAATCCTGTGGCCCAACTCAGTGTTTAAAGTAAGAAAGGAAGGCAGCTTGTAGATGGCTGCTGGTGCTGCAAATGTGCATCCATGCAGAATCTCTCGACCACTAACTCCTGAAGATATCAATACTGATGCACATCGAGCACGTTTTCTTTTTCTGTTTTAAATACTTTTTCCCCGTCAAACAACGAACGTATCAAATGTAACTGAAGCAATAAGAGTCTCAATGTTGCACCACTAAAGCTGCAGGCACTGAGGAAATTATTCACAAAGCTTTCGTATCCAGTAGACTCGTGTTGAGTTACACCTTCCCCTACACGCCTGCAGCTAAAGTGGATTCAAGAATAAGTCTTTCTTTGTGGATATCTTTTTACTTACATACAGTATCATTAGATGTATGACATTTACCATTAGACATAAGAAGTTGCAGTTCAATACTTCATTAGTGTGCTTAAGTAGAGGTTTTTTTAGGGTATCTGTACTTCAGTTGTGCACTTGTTCTTTCACGTCTACATGTGGACTCAAATATTATTGTGACCCTGAAAAAGTGAGCTTTTTTTTTTTGAATTTTTGCCTAAAGAGGACATATTATCCCCCTTTTCCACCTTTTCAAACAGTCCCCTGTGGTCTAAATGAAACATCTGTGCTGTGCTTTGGTCAAAATATAACATGAATCAAGCACCAGAGGAGGTTTGTGACCCTGTATAAACCAGCTCTCTCAGAACGCTCCCTTTTGGTGTGTGTGTCTCTTTAAATGCAATGAGCCCCCCCGAGTTTTCCCGGTAGACATCACTCCTTTGCTAGCGAGAATAAAAATGGCGGACCTGCGCAAAAGTTTTACTCTAGGCTGTGGGTGGAGTCCATTGGTGGAGAGACCAGGGGAGGGGAGGGTATTTTTTTACCAGAATCTCACTGTGACATCACAAGGAGAACAAATTAGAAACGTAGCATTTTTGTCTGTGTTGTAAGACTTGTGCAGACCACAAACAAAGGACTGGATGGGTTTATTTCACATTTTGTGGGTCGGTAGACACTCAGGGTACCCAAATAAATGTTCATAAACACTGTAAAAGTGGATTTTTCAGAATATGTCCCCCTTCTTCAAAATCTTTTCACTTAGTTCTGCTGGTGGGTCCTCCTCTTTGTTTTCGACACTCGACACTTTCGACACAGTTTCACTCATCAGTGAGTTTTATTGGTTGTTTTTTAATCGCCCTCAAAGGTTTCCTCTGTTACCTTGACTTGTTATTTTATTAAACATTTCCAACAACAATATAACAATAACAGATGAGAGGCATTGTTGAGCACACAACCGCCATCGTCAACATTTAATCCTGCTGCCTCCATCATAAAAAAAAAGGTCTCGACTCTGCTGCAGACCACAAAGGTGTGCAACACTGTGGTGGAATGCTGCATTTTTCAAAGCAGCACCATTAGTCATGGCACGCCTGGATGAGTAATGCTGGAGGGGCTGGATCTGACTCAAACTGTTCCCAAAGTCTGATAAAAAAAAGAAGGGTATATGTGACTGGAAATGTTGAGTTTCTTCTTCATGCATTTAAATAAACTCATTTTCAGGTCATCTGCTGGAGCCATTTACAGATGAGTATTATTTTTAATTGTATACAAATTGACCAGTTTTTCCTTTAAAACTTCAACTAAAAAAATGATCTTTATACTAATTACTCAAAGACTGCTTAATAAAACTTCAAGAAAGCCGTTTTTATACCTATATTCTATGATTGATATTGAATCTGAGTCCAATCTTTTTTTTAAAAGGATATAACTGGGTGTTTTAAAGGGGGAGTCCACTTACAATAATTGTTGTATATTTTTATCAAAATCCACTGCTATTGTTTAAATTGTATTTCTCATGCAGAAAGCATAGACTGTAAATATTAATGCACGAAATATGAAGGCGCTCTCCATGCTGGAAATGCTGTCTCACCCTAACTTTCAGTCAACCTAACGACAGGCTGAGAGCTGGAGCTGAGGCGGGTTTTAAGCCTCTTCACAAACCGTTACATCGCCCCCTCCTGTCAATCATGTCAGCTACGCGCCTAACTATGGATAACACGTATTGTTTTCAAAATCAAAACAGATGAGTCATCAATAAATTCACCCCCCCGTACAGTTTGTGCCGATCGAGACATGAGCTCATCAGACCTGTTTGGTTTTTTTAACCAGGCTGCCTTGATATAAAATCCGGAGTCCGCTCAGACTAAGCCCGAGACAAGACTGAGTAAAAATGCTTTTGATTTCGAGACGGGACCGAGACCTTCAAAAAGTGGTTTCGAGGCCAGTCTGGAGACCAAGACCGATTTCGAGTACTACAACACTACTAAGAGCTACAAACTGCATGTTCATGTTGTGGACTTTGCTAAACACAAAAGAAATCATCACACAGGAAGACAGTTTATGCTGGGAGACCCCCCAAAACTGTCCAGTATTTTGTTAGATTTGGTTGATGCTTGTTGTCCTCTGAAGTGTTGGCTTAATGTAACAACCTGCAAAAACATGCATTTTCCATAATTATTTGATTTAAAGTCACAAAGAATCGTGTTCCATGTATTAAATGTGGCCCCTCTGAGGGTCTAATCTGATGCTGCACAGGTTTCCAGCGTCTCAGATCAGAAGAGATCGAGCACTGAGTCAATTTTTTGCACTGCAGCTGCTGCCCAACAAAGACTGATGAGAGTCAGATATGCAGAGGCAATAGGTGGTGGTCTCACCGCTGACTGATCCTTATCCTCGCTTCAAAGCTCCAGCTTCACTTCTCTCTGCACAGCTCAGCTTACATCTCCTACCGCTAACAGCTGTTTTATCACCGGGCTCGGATTCAACTACTTTTCTTATAGCACATGCTCCGCATACATCAAAAAGGTCACATACCTTATCTGCTGCTTATGGACGAGTCATAAAGAAGAAATCGACGTGACTTTATCCCAGATTTCATTACATTTTCTCACCTATTCTTGCACATATGGATATTTCTCAGAGTAAACAGTTGCCTTCCTTTGACCTTTAGCTGTGGGAATAAAAGAGGAGATTTAAAAGGTGAAGTTTTATAGTTAGTGGATATAATATCTGATTAGCATCTCCGCTGAGTGCTGCAGAATAGAGCAGGTGGTCCACGACTCACAGGAGTGTTGGTTCACCTCCAGGCTCCACCTTACAGTATGTTCAAAAATCCTTAATGCAGCAAGGTCATCTTTCATACAGTGTGCTGTAAATACATGGACGCCACTGCTCTCCACAGGGTGAAATGTTCTGCTGTGAGAAGGTTAGAGTCCTGTCTACAGTACGTCAACAATTTTATTTTATTTTTTTAATTTGTGCCTATAAAAGTTTGAAGTCTTTCCCACCTTCTATGTGTGTAAAACATCATCTGTGAGCCAGTTTCTTTATTACAGAAGCTGTAAGTGGACATTAATCAATCAATCATTATTTGTATAGCATCAATTTATAACAAGTGTTATCTCAAGACGCTTTACAAAAGAGCATATGGGATAATATGCAGGAAGGATTTCTCCTTTGTATTCCTTACGTTCCTGTTGTCCAAACTTCCTTGCTGCTGAGGTGGAGGTCGGAGCAGGCCGTGCATGAATGAGGACGGCGGTGGTTGTGGGGACGACACAGTCTGATGGTGGTGGCTGGGTGTCAGGCGGTGGTTGAGGGACGACACAATCCGATAGTGGTGGCTGGGCATCAGGCGGTGGTTGTGGGACGACACAATCCGATGGCGGTGGCTGGGCGTCAGGCGGTTGATGGGACGACACAGTCTGATGGTGGTGGCTGGGCGTCAGGCGGTTGATGGGACGACACAGTCCAAATGATGGTGGCTGGGCGTCAGGCAATGGTTGTGGGTTGACACAGTGCGATGGTGGTGGCTGGGCGTCAGGCGATGGTTGGGACGACACAGACTGATGATGGTGGCCCGGCGTCAGGCGATGGTTGTGGGTCGACACAGACTGATGATGGTGGCTGGGCGTCAGGCGATGGTTGTGGGACGACACAGTCTGATGATGGTGGCTGGGGGTCAGGCGATGGTTGTGGGACGACACAGTCTGATGATGGTGGATGGGCGTCAGGCGATGGTTGTGGGACGACACAGTCTGATGATGGTGGATGGGCGTCAGGCGATGGTTGTGAGTCGACACAGTCTGATGATGGTGGCCCGGCGTCAGGCAATGGTTGTGGGTTGACACAGTGCGATGGTGGTGGCTGGGCGTCAGGCGATGGTTGTGGGTCGACACAGACTGATTATGGTGGCTGGGCGTCAGGCGATGGTTGTGGGTCGACACAGACTGATTATGGTGGCTGGGCGTCAGGCGATGGTTGTGGGTCGACACAGTCCAATGGTGGTGGATGGGCGTCAGGCGATGGTTGTGGGTCGACACGGTCAGATGGTGGTGGCTGGGCGTCAGGCGATGGTTGGGACGACACAGTCCAATGGTGGTGGCTGGACGTCAGGCGATGGTTGTGGGTCGACACAGTGCGATGATGGTGGCCCGGCGTCAGGTAATGGTTGTGGGTCGACACAGTGCGATGATGGTGGCCCGGCGTCAGGCAATGGTTGTGGGTCGACACAGTGCGATGATGGTGGCCCGGCGTCAGGCGATGGCTGTGGGTCGACACAGTGCGATGATGGTGGCCCGGCGTCAGGCAATGGTTGTGGGTCGACACAGTGCGATGGTGGTGGCTGGGCGTCAGGCGATGGTTGTGCGGTTAAGCGTCTTTGGGTGTTTAGAAAAGCGCTATATAAAACAAATGCATTATTATTATTAGTATTATTATTGTGGGTCGACACAGTGCGATGGTGGTGGCTGGGCGTCAGCTGGGGGTTGAACATTCTGAATTCTTCTATCACCAATCCCACCACAAGGATGGGTATCCTATCCTGCTGTCGGCCTCACTGAGCGCATGAAGTCCTCATGATGGAGTCTAATCGCCAAAGGCATATTTATCTTTTCCTAAACTGTTAAATAAATAATTGCTCACTCTTAATGAAGTCTCTTTGAGTGTAGGAGAAAACCAGACGTCAACTAAATCATGGTGTACTTTAATTGTATTTATTTGAAGTATACATTAGAGTAAGTGCTTGATATGAAAGTTACAGCAGTTTGTCAAGTTTTTGTTTTTTCATTTGCTTAGTGTGATTTCTTTTTTAAACCACATTCACACGGAAACACACACACCCACAAGTACACGTGTTTGTGATAGGGATTTGTTATTTTGAAGCACTCGTAATACCAACACCTTACTGTTCTCTGATGTGATGTTTTTCTCTTCTTAATTGGCTCCTCGGTATATTACTCCCACTTGTTGATTGATTTGTTTCTCGTTTTCGAGTGTGTTCATCAGTCTGCATTCGGTTTCATCTCTCCACGCCACACTCAAACATATTTCACAATGTATTTCTGATAACTCAGACTGTTTACACTTCAGGAAAACCCTGTGGCCATCCATACAGAGACAGCAACAGTTTTATTATTTAAGAAAAGAATAAAAGAGTTATGTGGTAACTTGTTATATTTAACTGCTCATTAGTGCTCTCGCTTGATTTGTCAGTTTGTTGCTTGAGGCTTGCCTCTTCCAATATTTCCACTTAAAACATGACAGCAGAAAGAACTTAACATTTCATGTCTTTGATATTAAGAAAATTAGACGTTAAAAAGTTTTTCTTTCAAGTTTTGCCAGCACTTGAATTTTCCTACAAAGTTAAAAAGTATTAGTCCTGTGTCCTTGAAATAATGATCATATGCAACTGAAAAACAAGGCAAATATTGATAATGGTAAATGGACTTTAGCTTGTATATTTTGTATATTTTCTGACTACTCAAAGTGCTTTTACACCGCAGGTCACACACTGATAGCAGAGGCTGCTATGTAAAGTGACCATCAGAAGTAACTCATCCCATTTATATGCCACCGACAAAGCAGCGGGAGCAATTCGGGGTTAAGTGTCTTGCCCAAGGACACATCGGACATGTTGCTGCAGGAGCTGGGGATCGAACCCCCGACCTTCCGGTTAAGGGACGACGACTCTACCAACAGAGCCACAGCCAACAATGTACCTGGTAGGTTGTGGATAATGATCCTGTAGTATAATGATTGTAGGAACTGAATTGAAGTTTCTTTTATTTGCATTTTATTTGTAATTAATTTAGTGTGCGCCCTCCATAGGTAGAGAGGCGCGTCTATAAGTGAGTGTGCAGAGCACACCTGGGAGGACGACGGGTCACAGCACAAATCGTCATTGACCGCAGGCACGGCATGTTACATGATCCCCAGCTCCTGCAGCTCCTGTCTGATGTGTCCTTGGGCAAGACACTTAACCCCGAATTGCTCCCGTTGCTTCTTTGGCGGCGTATGAATGAGATTAATTAATTCTGATGGTCACTTTACGTAGCAACAACTACCAACAGTGTGTGAATGTGTAGGTGTGACCTGCGGTGTAAAAGCACTTTGAGTAGTCAGAAGACTAGAAAAGCGCTATACAAGCTCAAGTCCATTTACCATTTACTTGAGCTGTTGGCTGATCATTATAGTCAAAACATAATCCTTCCCTATCGTCTCAGACCAATGTTGTCGCCCAAACCTAGAAAAAAGGTAGCCAAGTTAGTTAACAACAGCTAGCATTAAAGCATTCATTCAAGCTAAGTTTTGTGTTGTGGAGCTAGGCTACCATTGTCGTTAGCTAAATAACATTAAGAGAGCTGCAGAGACACTCTTTCAGGGCTCTCTATCCCACAGTGTGACAGTCTTTCATTCTTTCATTCAAAAACATTTTTTTAACATTTCTTATCAAGCCTGCTGATTTAAACTGACACATGTAGTGACAGGACTAATGATGCGGGGAGCTCTCTGATGGAAGCCCCCACTTACTGAAACGGTTAAACCCAATCATATCTCCGTCTCTCCCTTTCTTGACACTGTACTCACCGGAGCATACAGAAGACACAGGAGCTAGCACCATTTTTTAAGGTGGAATGCCAGCTGACGTGCACAGATCCATCAGTGTTTGTCTCCCGCTGAGATACTGAGATGATGGATGGATCTAATGGATTGATTTAAGCCTCGGCTCCTCTAACTGACTAGCTGAATATCTGAGTGAATTCTACAGCAAATAATTTCAGCTGGTGGAGCATGCACATACTTCCTCACCAGTCTCGCTCATCAATCACTCAGCTGATGATGTAAGGCTCATCCAAGGTTATTGTGTATGCTTTATTATTTCTTAATAAGGAAGGCATTTGACACCACTTTTTCTATGTTTACTGCAATATTGTTAAGTATTTTTCACCGGGCTCCTGTTGCAGTGACTGAGTATAAAGCTGTGCATGATGTATTTGTTGTTTTAAAGGGAGAGAGAACTTGTATTTCTAAGTTATGATGTGGTCTGTAAGGGATGGATAGATTACAGTAACCCATACTTCACCATATTGATACATATGAAAAGTCAACCACATTAAACTTTACAATACATCTTCTTATTTTATTCGTTTGTTGTGCTTGCAGATTTCTCAATGCGCTAAAAAATGTTGCTTTTGGTGCAGAAATGTACATCTATCTTGTTCATTACTTGAATAAAATGTACAATAACAGGCCTAATGGGATAAAGTTGAAATGCACAATAAGATGGACATTTCCCTCTGGAGGTCTCACGGGTACATCCAACAGGGAGGAGACACGGGTAGACCCAGAGCTTGCAGGAGGGATTACATATCCCTTCTGGCCTAGGAACGCCTTGGGATCCCACAGGAGGAGCTGGAAAACGTTGCTAGGGAGATGGAAGTCGGGGGCAACTTGCTTAGCCTGCTATCACTGCGACCTGACCCCGGATAAGCGGAAGATAATGGATTGATGGATTGATGGATGGAAAATTCATCTGTATATTTTAATTAAAGCATTCAATTTAGTTCTAACCCTCAGGGGAGCTCAAAGTAGAGCCGCTACTTCTTCGGCAGTTGTGGGGGGGGTTAGGGCATTTGATCATGATGCCTCCTTGTCCCCTTCTCTTTAGAGGTCTTCCTGGCACAACCAACTGGGAGGAGACATTAGGGTAGATCCCAAGCTCGATGGAGGGATTATATATCCCATCTGACCAGGGAACGTCTTGGAATTCCCCAGGAGGTGCTGGAAACCATTGCTGGGGAGAGGAAAGTCTGTATTGACTTACTTTCGCTTGATGCCACCGCGACCCAACCTCAGGTAAGCGGGAGAAAATGGATGGATGGATGATAATTAAGGCTATAAAAATGGATTTCATTATCAGCCACAAATTAACATTACGTCCAATATGACAATCCAAAAAGAAAACGCTTTAATCTAGACTAAACTCAAACTGTTTGAATGATGTGATGCAATTCACTGCGTACTCCCATACAGTAGGTGGCAGTATTCATTTTTGAAAATGTAAAATAAAAGCAATTCATGGATTTACTAAATGTGAAACCAAAGTTAGGTTGTAGACTTGTTGATCTGAAATTCATTTGTTGCCGCTTGTTTGTTGTTGTGACGGCCCTCCCGCCAGCAGGGCCTGCTCTTGTGTTTTAGCCCTTCTGTCTGTGTGTTTGTGTCCCCGCAGGTCGCTCGTGGGCGGTGTTCCGCCACACCTGGGCAGACCGTCTCCCAGGTGTAGTCTATTTAAGATCGGGCAGTCATCATCTCACTCTCTCTTACAGAGTCACACCGTCCCCACAGCACAAATCCTCATTGCACCATGTTTTGTTGTAGTTTGCTTACGTTAGTTACGCTTTACACCATACAACATGCCACACACACTGATTCACTGACAAACACACCTCACCCTCTTTGTAAATGGTTATTATTTTTGGTATTTTGTAATAAACTTTTACACCGTTTAGTTAAAACCGTACGTTTCCCTTGCTTTGTCAGGCTTTAAGAGTCCGGGTCGTGACAGATGTTCATTCAATTTTTTCACCCTTTGCAGCAAGGTCTTCGTTCGCAGCACAATTCTGTAGTGTCATTTTTTTTTCACTTTTGTATAAGCTTCAATAAAAGTTTTTACTTAATTCATTAGTTGTACGGATTAATAATTTTGTAGTTGGCAATTTCATGTGATTTGTTTCCTAACACATGAGCACTTTTTGACAGGGAGAAGGAGAGTTAGACTTATGAATATTCTTCATGTGAACTCTCTCGTTAATGTTCAAGAACTCCGTCTGAGGGTTTTGAAAACTAAAAAATCTGCTCTGAAAATCAACAGTCACTTTTTCTACTTTTAATGAATTCGTGTTACAGGTAAAATGTCACGATGAATTCAGAAACAATACGTCATCTGCATCACTCAGCTGCTAATTTGTGGCTCTGACTTTGATAAAGCTTTTCATAATTGGAGACAAGTCTTTTTGTTTTGCATGTTTCCAGTCTAGTGAGAAAATGTGGCGTCATTGTCTTTGTATAACCAGCTGTAGTCGAAAAATGAAAGACTCTGGAGTGATCCACAAGACTGCATGAATTAAACATACAGGTGCTCGGCTGGAAGTAAGTGGATCAAAAACCGAGAGCGGCTTTGTTCAGAAGTCAATGTTGATTGAATTAGCTAAAAAAAAAAAAGGCTACAAAGAAGATATGGAATTATCACAGCAGCCAATAAAGTATTTTTAATATACTTCATTTCCACGTTGTACCCCTTTTTTGTGGGTTTTTGAACCAGGACACACAAAGATCCCGTCCGTCCTTTGAGTATTGTAAAGTAGAGAGGAGAATAAGTTGAGTCTGTTGTCATCTGTAAATTAAATCATGCCTTCTACTGCCCGCTATACTGGGAGATCAAATCGGCTAACTTAGAAGGAAAATCAACAGTATGCAAAATAACAAACAAGAGTGTGAGCCTGAGAGTCACTAGTTGAGATGCATATGAAAACTGAACATCCATCGATCCCTTATCTTTACTGTTTTTTCCCGTTCAGGGCTGCAGGGGGCTGGAGCCAAGCCCAGCTGCCATTGGGCAAGAGATTGGGTACACGCTGAACTTTTCGCCAGTCAATCACAGAGACAGACAACCTGCCACATTCACACCCACTGGCAACTTTAGAGTGACCAAAAAACGCAATCTTTCAAACATTTGGAAGACTGCCTTTGTTTTGCATTTAGCACATGCCAGTGTTAGTGTGTTAGGTCTCGCCATGCCCTGGTCTTCCACTTGACTTTGTCTCAGTCCTGACTTGGTCTTGCTTTCCTTTGCTGATGGTATTGACTTGGTCTCCCCATGTCTTATTATTGGTCTTGCATTGTCCTGACTTGCCCTGGCCATGTCTCTGTCTTCTCTTGGTCTAGATTCACTCTATTTTTAGGGACCGAAGCACTGACAAGTGCGTAGGACCCTATTGGAACCCAAATGATTATTTTTCTTTTTAGGGCCCGAAGCACTGACAAGTGCGTAGGACCCTATTGGAACCCTTAGGATTATTTTTATCCTTCTTATTGTTCCTCCTCTTTGCAGCCATTTTTGAGGGCCTGAACGTGAATGAAAACTCACCAAAATGTGCAAGGTCATCAGGTCTGGCGAAAAATTTGATATTTTCGCATTTTCGTAAAAAAAGTTCGCAAAATGGCTCAAGGGCGCCCCCTTGAAATTTTCAAAAAGGCCTCCCCATAGATGTTTTTTTGTCGTACATGCATGAAAATTTGTATGCACATTAACCATGTCAGGACCTACATAAAATCCTCTTACACCCATAGTCAAAACATTACAGAAAGTCAGCCATATTTTTTTGAATTTTAAAAAAATGCCTCAAAATGGCTCAAATTGGCATTTCACAGGTCACCTATTTGAATTAACTTGTTCGAAAGCGTTCATCCGATTGACGAAAACTCAGTGTTACTGCGTTCTAGACAAGTTCAACATATTAAATTGTGCTCAACTCTTCCAAAACTCAAAGGGCGTGGCCGTGGCGTGCGTTCAAAGTTTAACGTGCGTTTTGGCACATTGCCAAAAAAGTAAATGCTTATAATTCTAATGGGGAGTCATCAATCATCACCAAAAAAATCATGCATGATATATAGCCTGCCCTGAACATATCCATGATTGACATTTTTTGATAAGTCACAGCGCCACCTGTTGACAACAGGAAGTCACTACTTTTCAATTACCACTAGCCATTGCTGCACAGTAGCTCAATTCCCCCTCAAAATTGTTGTGGACCATGCTAACACCTTGGCCATTCAAGACTTTCAAGCTCAAACGCCTACGTCCAACGCTGTCGTTCTACGGACGTATCGTTCGCCATCAAACAGGAAGTAGTTTTTTCACAGGCTTAACATTGTCCTACACTCCCGAAACGTCATACATATAATCCTGGTGGTGAAGTCAAACTTTTTGTATTATTAAAATGAGTGGGCGTGGCTTAATGGCTCAGTGGCGCCCCCTATAATATTTCAAACACTCAGCCCCGGTGGCACGTTGAACCTACAATTCTGAATTTTTCTATGCATATCCATCTTGCCAAGACCAACAAAAAACCCTCTTGCACCCATGCTCGAAATCCAACAGGAAGTCCAGTAGGATTTTTTGAAAGTGAAAAAAACGCGATTTTCGATCGTTTACAGGACACCTATTTGAATTAACTTGTTCGAAAGCGCTCATCCGATTGATGAAAACTCAGTGTTACTGTGTTCTAGACATGTTCAACATATTAAATTGTGCTCTACTCTTCCAAAACTTAAAGGGCGTGGCCGTGGCGTGCGGTCAAACTTTGATGTCTCGTCGTGCCACTTTTAACCTTTCCAAAAGGCCTCTCCATAGAAATTTTTTCACGTACATGCATAACAATTTTCAAGCACATTAACCATGTCAGGACCTACATAAAATCCTCTGGCACCCATATTCAAAAACTAACAGGTAGTCCGCCATCATTTTTTTTGTGTGTAAAAAAATGCCTCAATTTTGCATTTCACAGGCTACCTATTTGAACGTATTTCCTCAAACCATCATTTATCCGATCATTACGAAATTAGTGTCAGTGTGTTCTAGACATGTTAAAGATCCAAAGTTATGTGAAACCAAGATTCTACATAAAAGGGCGTGGCCCTGGCGTGCGGTCAAATTTGCATGTTTTTTTTAATCCATTTTTTAACCACAAAATGCCTATATGTCTGCCATGCAGAGGTCAATCATCACCAAATGTGTCATGCATGATAAAGGTCCTGCCCTGAACACATCCATGCTTAAAATGTTTGTATTACTTACAGCGCCACCTGTTGACAACAGGAAGTTACTGCTTGTAAATTAGCACTAGCCATTGATACACAGTTGATCATATCCCCTTCAAAAGGGTTGTGGACCGTCCTAAGACCTTGGCCATACTACCTTTTCGAGCTCAAATGTCTGCGTCAAACGCTCTCACCATACAGACGCGTCGTTCGCCACAAACAGGAAGTAGTTTGTTGAGGGGCTTAATATAGTCGTACAGTCACCAAACGTCATACACATGATCTCAGTAGGAAAGTAAAACTTGTCATGTGGGTATAGTAAGTGGGCGTGGCTGAATGGCTCAGTGGCGCCCCCTTGAAATTTTCAAAAAGGCCTCCCCATTGATGTTTTTTTGTCCTACATGCATGAACATTTTTATGCCCATTAACCATGTCAGGACCTACATAAAATCCTCTTACACCCATAGTCAAAACATTACAGGAAGTCTGCCATATTTTTTTGAATGCAATAAAAATGGCTGAAATTCGCATTTCACAGGTTACCTATTTGAACGAAATCCTTCGAAAGCGCTCATCCCATTGATGCAAACTCAGTGTCACTGTATTCTACACATGTTGAAGATCTCCCGTTGTGCTCTGTACGTTATTTCGTCAAAGGGCGTGGCCGTGGCGTGCGGTCAAACTTTGATGTCTCGTCACGCCACTTTTAACCTTTCCAAAAGGCCCCCCCATAGACATTTTTTTCTCCTACATGCGTAACAATTTTTATGCACATTAACCATGTCAGGACCTACATAAAATCCTCTGGCACCCATAGTCAAAACATTACAGGAAGTCCGCCATCATTTTTTTTGTGTGTAAAAAAATGCCTCCATTTTGCATTTCACAGGCTACCTATTTGATCGTATTTCCCCGAGCCACCATTTATCCGATCATTACGAAATTAGTGTCAGTGTGTTCTAGACATGTTAAAGAGCCAAAGTTATGTGAAACCAACATTCTACATAAAAGGGCGTGGCCATGGTGTACTGTCAAACTTTGAAGTCTCGTGCACTCCCATGAAATTCTTTCAAAAGGCCCCCCCCAGAGGTTTTTTCCCCGACATGCATGACATTTTTTCTGCATATTAACCATGTCAGGACTTACATAAAATGCCGCAGTGCCCATTGTCAAAACCCAAAAGGAAGTCCACCATCATTTTTTTAATGTATAAATAATGACCAAATTTTGCATTTTCAGTCTTCCTATTTTAACATACTTCCCTGAGACCGTGTTCATGCAATCATTGCAAACTCAGTGTCAGTGTGTTCCAGACATGTGTAAGATCTGCCGTTGTACTCTGCATGATTTTACATAAAAGGGCGTGGCCTCGATGTACTGTCAAACTTTCACTTTTACACAAATCAAACTGTAAGGCCTGCTGCTTGGTCACGTCTCGCTGTTGCACTGCCGCGGTCGCAACACACCCCGACATGCACGAAGTGCTTCGGGCCCTTCATCACCGCTTGCGGTTTTAATTAGGGCCCGAAGCACTGACAAGTGCGTAGGACCCTATTGGAACCCTTGTGATTATTAGGGCCCGAAGCACTGACAAGTGCGTAGGACCCTATTGGAACCCTTGTGATTATTAGGGCCCGAAGCACTGACAAGTGCGTAGGACCCTATTGAAACCCTTAAAAAAAAAAATTATTTTTATTATTATTATTATCGTTCTTTTTCTTCCTCCTCTTTGAAGCCACTTTTGAGGGCCTGAACGTGAATGAAAACTCACCAAAATGTGCAAGGTCATCAGGTCTGGCGAAAAATTTGATATTTTCGCATTTTCGTAAAATAAGTTCGCGAAATGGCTCAGTGGCGCCCCCTTAAAATTTTCAAAAAGGCCTCCCCATAGATGTTTTTTTGTCGTACATGCATGAAAATTTGTATGCACATTAACCATGTCAGGACCTACATAAAATCCTCTTACACCCATAGTCAAAACATTACAGGAAGTCGGCCATATTTTTTTGAATTTTAAAAAAATGGCTCAAAATGGCTCAAATTGGCGTTTCACAGGTCACCTATTTGAATTAACTTGTTCGAAAGCGTTCATCCGATTGACGAAAACTCAGTGTTACTGTGTTCTAGACATGTTCAACATATTAAATTGTGCTCAACTCTTCCAAAACTTAAAGGGCGTGGCCGTGGCGTGCGTTCAAAGTTTAACGTGCGTTTTGCTACATTGTCAAAAGATTAAATGCTTATAACTCTAATGGGGAGTCATCAATCATCACCAAAAAATTCATGCATGATATATAGCCTGCCCTGAACATATCCATGATTGAAATTTTTTGATAAGTCACAGCGCCACCTGTTGACAACAGGAAGTCACTACTTTTCAATTACCACTAGCCATTGTTGCACAGTAGCTCAATTCCCCCTCAAAATTGTTGTGGACCATGCTAACACCTTGGCCATACAAGACTTTCAAGCTCAAACGCCTACGTCCAACGCTGTCATTCTACGGACGTATCGTTCGCCATCAAACAGGAAGTAGTTTTTTCACAGGCTTAACATTGTCCTACACTCCCGAAACGTCATACATATAATCCTGGTGGTAAAGCTAAAGATGTGATATCATTTAAATGAGTGGGCGTGGCTTAATGGCTCAGTGGCGCCCCCTATAATATTTCAAACACTCAGCCCCGGCGGCACGTTGAACCTACATTTCTGAATTTTTCTATGCATGTCCATCTTGCCAAGACCAACAAAAAACCCTCTTGCACCCATGCTCGAAATCCAACAGGAAGTCCAGTAGGATTTTTTGAAAGTCAAAAAATCGCGATTTTCCATCGTTTACAGGACACCTATTTGAATTAACTTGTTCGAAAGCGCTCATCCGATTGATGAAAACTCAGTGTTACTGTGTTCTAGACATGTTCAACATATTAAATTGTGCTCTACTCTTCCAAAACTCAAAGGGCGTGGCCGTGGCGTGCGGTCAAACTTTGATGTCTCGTCGCGCCACTTTTAACCTTTCCAAAAGGCCTCTCCATAGAAATGTTTTCACGTACATGCATAACAATTTTCAAGCACATTAACCATGTCAGGACCTACATAAAATCCTCTGGCACCCATATTCAAAAACTAACAGGTAGTCCGCCATCATTTTTTTTGTGTGTAAAAAAATGCCTAAATTTTGCATTTCACAGGCTACCTATTTGATTGATTTCCTCGAGCCACCATTTATCAGATCATTACGAAATTAGTGTCAGTGTGTTCTAGACATGTTAAAGATCCAAAGTTATGTGGAACCAAGATTCTACATAAAAGGGCGTGGCCCTGGCGTGCGGTCAAATTTGCATGTTTTTTTTAATCCATTTTTTAACCACAAAATGCCTATATGTCTGCCATGCAGAGGTCAATCATCACCAAATGTGTCATGCATGATAAAGGTCCTGCCCTGAACACATCCCTGCTTAAAATATTTGTATTACTTACAGCGCCACCTGTTGACAACAGGAAGTTACTGCTTGTAAATTAGCACTAGCCATTGCTACACAGTTGATCATATCCTCTTCAAAAGGGTTGTGGACCGTCCTAAGACCTTGGCCATACTACCTTTTCAAGCTCAAATGTCTGCGTCAAACGCTCTCACCATACAGACGCATCGTTCGCCACAAACAGGAAGTAGTTTGTTGAAGGGCTTAATATAGACGTAGAGTCACCAAACGTCATACACATGATCTCGGTAGGAAAGTTAAACTTGTCATGTGGGTATAGTAAGTGGGCGTGGCTAAAATGCTCAGTGGCGCCCCCCTTGAAATTTTCAAAAAGGCCTCCCCTTACATGTTTTTTTGTCCTACATGCATGAATATTTTTATGCCCATTAACAATGTCAGGACCTACATAAAATCCTCTTACACCCATTGTCAAAACATTACAGGAAGTCCGCCATATTTTTTTTTGTGTGTAAAAGAATGCCTTAATTTTGCATTTCACAGGCTACCTATTTGAACGTATTTCCCCGAGCCACCATTTTTCCGATCATTAAGAAATTAGTGTCAGTGTGTTCTAGACATGTTAAAGATCCAAAGTTATGTGAAACCAAGATTCTACATAAAAGGGCGTGGCCATGGTGTACTGTCAAACTTTGATGTCTCGTGCACTCCCATGAAATTCTTTCAAAAGGCCCCCCCCAGAGGTTTTTTCCCTGACATGCATGACATTTTTTCTGCATATTAACCATGTCAGGACTTACATAAAATGCCGCAGTGCCCATTGTCAAAACCCAAAAGGAAGTCCACCATCATTTTTTGAATGTATAAATAATGACCAAATTTTGCATTTTCAGTCTTCCTATTTTAACATACTTCCCTGACACCCTGTTCATGCAATCATTGCGAACTCAGTGTCAGTGTGTTCTAGACATGTTTAAGATCTTTCGTTGTACTCTGCATGATTTTACATAAAAGGGCGTGGCCTCGGTGTACTGTCAAACTTTCACCTTTACACAAATCAAACTGTAAGGCCTGCTGCTTGGTCACGTCTCGCCGTTGCACTGCCGCGATTGCAACACACCCCGACATGCACGAAGTGCTTCGGGCCCTTCATCACCGCTTGCGGTTTTAATTTTTAGGGCCCGAAGCACTGACAAGTGCGTAGGACCCTATTGGAACCCTTAAAAAAAAAATTATTTTTATTTTTTTTTCTTCCTCCTCTTTGAAGCCACTTTTGAGGGCCTGAACGTGAACGAAAACTCACCAAAATGTGCAAGGTCATCAGGTCTGGCGAAAAATTTGATATTTTCGCATTTTCGTAAAAAAAGTTTGTGAAATGGCTCAAGGGCGCCCCCTTGAAATTTTCAAAAAGGCCTCCCCATTGACGTTTTTTTGTCCTACATGCATGACAATTTTTATGCACATTAACCATGTCAGGAACTACATAAAATCCTCTTACACCCATAGTCAAAACATTACAGGAAGTCGGCCATATTTTTTTGAATTTAAAAAAAATGGCTCAAAATGGCTCAAATTGGCGTTTCACAGGTCACCTATTTGAACGAACTCCTACGTAAGCGTTCATCCGATTGACGCAAACTCAGTGTCAGTGTGTTCTACACATGTTGAAGATCTCCCGTTGTGCTCTGCACGTTATTTCATCAAAGGGCGTGGCCCTGGCGTGCGGTCAAATTTGCATGTTTTTTTTAATCCATTTTTTAACCACAAAATGCCTATATGTCTGCCATGCAGAGGTCAATCATCACCAAATGTGTCATGCATGATAAAGGTCCTGCCATGAACACATCCATGCTTAAAATGTTTGTATTACTTACAGCGCCACCTGTTGACAACAGGAAGTTACTGCTTGTAAATTAGCACTAGCCATTGCTACACAGTTGATCATATCCCCTTCAAAAGGGTTGTGGACCGTCCTAAGACCTTGGCCATACTACCTTTTCGAGCTCAAATGTCTGCGTCAAACGCTCTCACCATACAGACGCGTCGTTCGCCACAAACAGGAAGTAGTTTGTTGAGGGGCTTAATATAGTCGTAGAGTCACCAAACGTCATACACATGATCTCAGTAGGAAAGTAAAACGTATCATGTGGGTATAGTAACTGGGCGTGGCTAAATGGCTCAGTGGCGCCCCCTTGAAATTTTCAAAAAGGCCTCCCCATTGAGGTTTTTTTGTCCTACATGCATGACATTTTTTACGCATATTAACCATGTCAGGACCTACATAAAATCCTCTTACACCCATAGTCAAACCATTACAGGAAGTTCGCAATATTTTTTTGAATGCAACAAAAATGGCTGAAATTCGCATTTCACAGGTTGCCTATTTGAATGAACTCCTTCGAAAGCCTTCATCCCATTGATGCAAACTCAGTGTCACTGTGTTCTACACATGTTGAAGATCTCCCGTTGTGCTCTGCACGTTATTTCGTCAAAGGGCGTGGCCGTGGCGTGCGGTCAAACTTTGATGTCTCGTCACGCCACTTTTAACCTTTCCAAAAGGCCCCCCCATAGACATTTTTTTCTCCTACATGCGTAACAATTTTTATGCCCATTAACCATGTCAGGACCTACATAAAATCCTGTTACACCCATAGTCAAAACATTACAGGAAGTCCGCCATCATTTTTTTTGTGTGTAAAAAAATGCCTTAATTTTGCATTTCACAGGCTACCTATTTGAACGAACTCCTTCGAAAGCGTTCATCCCATTGACGCAATCTCAGTGTCAGTTTGTTCTACACATGTTGAAGATCTCCCGTTGTGCTCTGTACGTTATTTCGTCAAAGGGCGTGGCCGTGGCGTGCGGTCAAACTTTGATGTCTCGTCACGCCACTTTTAACCTTTCCAAAAGGCCTCCCCATTGACGTTTTTTTCTCCTACATGCGTAACAATTTTTATGCACATTAACCATGTCAGGACCTACATAAAATCCTCTTACACCCATAGTCAAAACATAACAGGAAGTCGGCCATATTTTTTTGAATTTACAAAAAATGGCTCAAAATGGCTCAAATTGGCGTTTCACAGGTCACCTATTTGAACGAACTCCTACGTAAGCGTTCATCCGATTGACGCAAACTCAGTGTCAGTGTGTTCTACACATGTTGAAGATCTCCCGTTGTGCTCTGTACGTTATTTCGTCAAAGGGCGTGGCCATGGCGTGCTGTCAAACTTTGATGTCTCGTGCACTCCCATGAAAGTCTTTCAGAAGCCCCCCCCCAGAGGTTTTTTCCCTGACATGCATGACATTTTTTCTGCATATTAACCATGTCAGGACTTACATAAAATGCCGCAGTGCCCATTGTCAAAACCCAAAAGGATGTCCATGCCCATTTTTTGAATGTATAAATAATGACCACATTTTGCATTTTCAGTCTTCCTACTTTAACATACTTCCCTGAGATCCTGTTCATGCAATCATTGCGAACTCAGTGTCAGTGTGTTCTAGACATGTTTAAGATCTTTCGTTGTACTCTGCAAGATTTTACATAAAAGGGCGTGGCCTCGGTGTACTGTCAAACTTTCACCTTTACACAAATCAAACTGTAAGGCCTGCTGCTTGGTCACGTCTCGCCGTTGCACTGCCGCGGTCGCGACACACCCCGACATGCACGAAGTGCTTCGGGCCCTTCATCACCGCTTGCGGTTTTAATTTATTATTATTTTTTATTTTTTTATTCTTCCTCCTCTTTGAAGCCACTTTTGAGGGCCTGAACGTGAATGAAAACTCACCAAAATGTGCAAGGTCATCAGGTGTGGCGAAAAATTTGATACTTTCACATTGTCGTAAAAAAAGTTTGCAAAATGGCTCAGTGGCGCCCTCTTGTAATTTTCAAAAAGGCCTCCCCATAGATGTTTTTTTGTCGTACATGCATGAAAATTTTTATGCACATTAACCATGTCAGGACCTACATAAAATCCTCTTACACCCATAGTCAAAACATTACAGGAAGTCGGCCATATTTTTTAGCATTTTCAAAAAATGGCTCAAAATGGCTCAAATTGGCGTTTCACAGTTCACCTATTTGAATTAACTTGTTCGAAAGCGTCCATCCGATTGACGAAAACTCAGTGTTACTGTGTTCTAGACATGTTCAACATATTAAATTGTGCTCAACTCTTCCAAAACTCAAAGGGCGTGGCCGTGGCGTGCGTTCAAAGTTTAACGTGCATTTTGGCACATTGCCAAAAAATCAAATGCTTATAACTCTAATGGGGAGTCATCAATCATCACCAAAAAAATCATGCATGATATATAGCCTGCCCTAAACATATCCATGATTGAAATTTTTTGATAAGTCACAGCGCCACCTGTTGACAACAGGAAGTCACTACTTTTCAATTACCACTAGCCATTGCTGCACAGTAGCTCAATTCCCCCTCAAAATTGTTGTGGACCATGCTAACACCTTGGCCATACAAGACTTTCAAGCTCAAACGCCTACGTCCAACGCTGTCATTCTACGGACGTATCGTTCGCCATCAAACAGGAAGTAGTTTTTTCACAGGCTTAACATTGTCCTACACTCCCGAAATGTCATACATATAATCCTGGTGGTGAAGTCAAACTTTTTGTATTATTAAAATGAGTGGGCGTGGCTTAATGGCTCAGTGGCGCCTCCTATAATATTTCAAACACTCAGCCCCGGCGGCACGTTGAACCTACAATTCTGAATTTTTCTATGCACATCCATCTTGCCAGGACCAACAAAAAATCCTCTTGCACCCATGCTCGAAATCCAACAGGAAGTCCAGTAGGATTTTTTGAAAGTCAAAAAAACGCGATTTTCGATCGTTTACAGGACACCTATTTGAAGTAACTTGTTCGAAAGCGCTCATCCGATTGATGGAAACTCAGTGTTACTGTGTTCTAGACATGCCCAACATATTAAATTGTGCTCTACTCTTCCAAAACTCAAAGGGCGTGGCCGTGGCGTGCGGTCAAACTTTGATGTCTCGTCGCGCCACTTTTAACCTTTCCAAAAGGCCTCTCCATAGACCTTTTTTTCTCGTACATGCGTAACAATTTTCAAGCACATTAACCATGTCAGGACCTACATAAAATCCTGTTACACCCATAGTCAAAACATTACAGGAAGTCCGCCATAATTTTTTTTGTGTGTAAAAAAATGCCTTAATTTTGCATTTCACAGGCTACCTATTTGAACGTATTTCCCTGACCCACCATTTATCAGATCATTACGAAATTAGTGTCAGTGTGTTCTAGACATGTTAAAGATCCAAAGTTATGTGAAACCAAGATTCTACATAAAAGGGCGTGGCCATGGTGTACTGTCAAACTTTGATGTCTCGTGCACTCCTATGAAATCCTTTCAAAAGGCCCCCCCCAGGAGGTTTTTTCCCTGACATGCATGACATTTTTTCTGCATATTAACCATGTCAGGACTTACATAAAATGCCGCAGTGCCCATTGTCAAAACCCAAAATGAAGTCCACCATCATTTTTTGAATGTATAAATAATGACCAAATTTTCCATTTTCAGTCTTCCTATTTTAACATACTTCCCTGAGACCCTGTTAATGCAATCATTGCGAACTCAGTGTCAGTGTGTTCTAGACATGTTTAAGATCTTTCGTTGTACTCTGCATGATTTTACATAAAACGGCGTGGCCTCGGTGTACTGTCAAACTTTCACCTTTACACAAATCAAACTGTAAGGCCTGCTGCTTGGTCACGTCTCGCTGTTGCACTGCCGCGGTCGCAACACACCCCGACATGCAAGAAGTGCTTCGGGCCCTTCATCACCGCTTGCGGTTTTAATTTGTCTTGTTTTGCGTCCTACCATGCCTTGGTCTTGGTCTAGAATTGATCATGTCATGACTCGTTCATGGCCTTGACTTGGTCTCATCATGCCTTGGTCGTATAGTCTTCACTTGGTCGTGACTTGGTCTGAAATTGGTCTTGACATGCATTGGTTTTAGTCATGACTTTGTCTTACCATTCCTCAGTCTTGGTTTTCACTTGGTTTCGGAATGCCTCTTTCATGGCCTTTACTTGGTTTTGCCATGTCAGGGTCTTGGTCTTGACAGGGTCTCACCATGCCTCGCTTGTGGTCTTAACTTGGTCTCCCTGGGCTGAGGTCTTTGTCATAACTTGTTCTTGACTTTTTATGCCATGCCTTGGTCATGGTCTTGACTTGTTTTTTTTCCATGTTTCTGTTTTCACTTGGTCTTGCCATGCCTTGGTCTTGGTCTCGGTCTCAACTCAGACTCAGCATGCCCTGCTTGAGGTATTCACTTAGTCTCCCCATGTGTTGATCTTGGTCTTAAATTGATCTAGTCATGCTTCTGGCATTGCCCTGACCAAGTCTCTGTCTTGTCCTGGTCTATATTTACTCTGTGGTCTGTTTGTGTAGGTTTTAGTCTTGCCATGCTTTGGTCATGGTATGAACTTTCGTTTCTGTTTTCACTTGGTCTTGTCCTGCCTTGGTCTTGGTTTTACTTAGTCTTGCCATGCTTTGTTCTGGGTCTTGACTCAGACTTACAATGCTCTGCTTGAGGTCTTCATTTAGTCTCCCCCTGGCTTGATCTAGGTCTAGAATTGGTCTAGTCGTGCCTCTGGCTATGTCCTGACTTACCCTGGCCATGTCTCTGTCTTGTCTCAGTCTGTGGTCTGTTTGTTTAGGTTTTAGTCTTGCCATGCCATGTTCTTGGCTTTGACTTGGTTGTGGTCTTAACTTGGTCTTGCCATAACTTGGCATTATTTGTGACTTCGTCTCACAACCCCTAGGTCTTGCATCTGGTCTTGCCATGCTTTGGTCTTGACTTGGTCTCAGTCTTGGTCTTGACTTGGTGTCATCATGCCTATGTCTTGGTCCTAACATGGGCTTGCCATGTCTTAGTTTAAAAGAAAGATAAAAACTGCGTTGTTTTAATTTTAGGTTTTTAATTTCCCCTTTTTAAGACAATTTCTGCAATCATTGGATCATTTCTGAATGGAAATCCAATATTTTATCTACTTTTCGCTCTTATTTGGTTCCCACTAATCCTATTTGCTACCTAAATCTCTACATTACCAAACACTTCTTTTTCACACTCATCACCCACTGTTTTTGATGTCCTTCTCAACGATTACATCTCCACATGTGTTCTGAAACAAAACCAGCCTCAACACTCACTCTCTCCAGGGATGATGCATCCAACAAGAGGAGAGGCTTCCTGTTAACCCCGTGGAGTGTTTGGCAAGACCTGCTTCTCTCCCGTCTAAGTTTTTATCCCTGTTTTGTTTTCACCCGCTGCTTTGCCCTTGTTTTAAGAGAGAAAGGCTGAGTGATTGGGGAGGACATATGACTATTCAAGTTTGGGTTGCAGCCAATCCCAATACCTCCTCTTGTTTTGCCGCTCAAGGTCGACGGCAGGAGGAGGGTAAAGGGTGTCGTTCCATCTCCCAGAGGTACAAATCACAGTGTCAGACAAGCAAAACACCTGAGCGAACATGCACTTACTTTAGACCTTGCAATGCACTTGCCTTACTTTCTCACAACTTTTATTCTTAAATAACTGTAACATATGATGGTACTAAAGCCGTTAGGGCATTCAGATACAGCCTTAATATAGGTTAATATGCACGACAAGGCTTAAAATCTTAAAATGCGTCTCTTTCTTTAGCATTCAAAGCAGTGAAAGAAGAGCAGAAGGAAGAAGAAGGAAGAACTATTGATTACTGAATTTTAAAAGAACATTTCGGTAATAACACTTCAAGATGCTGAGCAATATTTGTGTTGAACAAATGGGTTCAATCAGAGCAAAAATGTTCTATGATAAAGAACCTAATTTTGTCCTTTGTAATTCTACAGCCAGCATTTCATAAACACCACATATCACAATATATAAAGTTCACTCACCTCACATAACAACCCTCTCGTCTCCTCACAGTTTATGGTGTTTTGTTTTGAAATGTAAGGAAATTGAGAGCTGTGTAGTTAAGAAGGAGAAATGGATAATTGGTCTCAGAGGACATGATACATGATCTGAACTTTGTTTGTGGAGGATCTTGATGCTGCTTTAAGAAGTACACAGCCAGGGGCGCCGCTGGCAGTTAGCCCAGTTTATTATCACTTTTTTTGCCCCCACATGCAGTTTAGTTTCGCAGCACTTCAACAAACAAACTCAACAACCGCTCAAATATGTCAAACCGAAGGACGTTCTTCAATGCAAAGTGTGCAAATGGTAGATGTCGTTATTCTCACTTTCTTTTTCTCAGAAATGAAGAGAAACAAGGGGGCTTATTTTGATCAAGACTAAATTGCAAATCACAAATCAAAGGATAAAGGCACAGGATGTAGATTCCACCACCAGGGGGCTCTCAATCTATACAATAACAAAAGATAACATCAATGCTTGCGGGGAATCATGCGAGTTCTCTCTGCTACTCCACTCTGCTATGTAATAAATTGAATACTCTTTTAATCGAACACACTATAGCCGTTTTCACATTTGCACTTCTGAAAATATCTAGATAATTTCAGGAGGACTGCTCCGAAGATTATCCTGACCTAACTGTTCACATATGATCCTCACAGCCAGAGACTATCCCTGTCAGACAGGCTGGAGGGCGGGGGATCTCCTGACGCAAGACGTGCCGGAAAACAAACAACGCGAAAGTAGCGGACGAACCAACAGAGTCCTCTTTACGATGCTATAATGAGAATATTTGCCTTAATATCAATGCTATGTGTAGTTCAACGGAATCACAATATCAACAAAAGAGCGGAGAAGGACATACTGGAGAACAGAAAACGTAATGCAGCAGTTTAATTACGTGCACAGAGATCGTAGCGGTCGCATGCATACAGTCTATACACTGTGATGCAGTCACAGTATAGAAACGTCACTCCCCCTCCTATTGGCTCGAGGTGAATTCTTCGGAGAATATCCTGCTGCGTTCTCACATCAGCTCACTCGGACTTGCTGTGGAAAAAATACTTGGAGGCTGGAGGAGAAACTACAGGTGAAGTCTGAGTGGAAAATTTCAGCTGATTCGGGAAATATCTGAGGTTTTTCAGGAGTTTTCTGCAAGTGTGAAACCACCATATGAGTGTATTGTCTCTAACTTTTAAAGTACAAACTTTTGACTCTCATTGTTTATAATATAACCAATCAGAAAAGTTCACATCTGATTAGTACGGCTTATTTGAGTTCAGGGAGTGCATAACAATTTTTTAATCACACATCTGTTTAATGTATCACTAAGAAAAACATGAGGAATTTCTGTAAGGCATCTCATCTCTGTCAGTTATTGCACTTTATCTTTGACTTACATTATTCACCACCTGCTCTGCAGCGTTTTAACACGTGCACTTATAGCAAGATGGATATACGAATATTATAAATTCATACAGGAGATGATGAAATATAGAATAGTCTTTGATTTTCCACATGATCCATGTGTTTATTCCTTTTCTTGCTTTCAGCCTCGTCTTCTGAGAGTACCCGTTATATTTCTCAGTCCGCTGATTGGCAGCGTCTCCAGCCCCTGGGGCGATCCTGCACCAATCACCGAACACAGTTTGTCTTCACCTTTGCATGAATGTCAGAGGCTTCAGGGCAAGATTACTGCAGAGGCTTTGGGGGAATCCAGTTAGTCAATTTTGACATTTGATTTCCATAAAATACAAGAGGAGGCCTCTCTGTGCAGACGGAGTCGATTGGAGATGTTTTTCGATCAGATTCTGGGGCAGGAACGTTATTTATCTTAGAGGAGATATTTTTTTTCTGGCCGAAGTGATGTGGAAAAGAACTTCAAATGATACAAGTCCACTTTCTTAGTTCTACTTTGGTCTTTTTTCTAAGACTAACAAGTACAAAGAACAAACTAAACATCATCATCAACAAGAAATCTCGCGCAATCAAACACAACTTGAGAGCAGAGACATCAAGCGGACGACTTGTGGGGTTGGCGATACGTTTTTGGCAGAATATTCAAAAAGGAAAAAGCTGTGGTGTGTATGTGACTTTCGGTGTTCCTGCAGCCAGCCTCAAGCTGACACTCGACTCGATTTTGCACTTCCGCATTGGCTTGGCAAGAATTTATTTGTTGCAGTTGTTGTGCTTCCTTCTTTAGTCAGCTCGCTTTACAATTGGCTATTGTTTGCTGTCCTCGGGGTGCCGCCTTGACAGTTTTTTTAGAGCAGATTGATCACTTTTAACACACCTCACATCACCGGAAAATCTGTCATGGTAAGTTTGAGGAAGAAGATTGCCCTGCACACTTTTCTCAAATGCCACAAAAAGTTTAAATTCTTCACCATAACAAAGTTTCGACCAGAGGTCTTCTTCAGTTGATAACACCTCCGGTCAAAAGATTGTGATTGTGATGAATTCAAACTTTTTGTGGCATTAGAGCAAAGTGTGCAGGCCGATCTTCTTCCTCAGTCTGCTGTTTTTTGCACAGCCCTGCACCTACGTGATGTGCGTATGACTTCCTCCTAACTTTGAGAACCATCAACGAATCTGGACTTTGCTTTCTTTAGTCGGAAAGAGCGTGATCAGGCCCAGAATCTGCCTTGTTCTCTTTTAGTGCGTACCCTGCTTAAGCCTGCACAGTACAACCACAGCTGAAGAGATTTATATCAGCAAAAAATAAATACACCGAATAACTGCAAAGAACAGATCAGGTGATACACCTTAATTGAACAATAGGTGTAATACGTTTATTTAGGTATACAAAAGTGTCAACATAAAAGATTTAAACTACTCATATAGTACGATGAAGTCATCACAACGAATGTCAACACATACGTTTAAAAATATCTCGGTATATCTACGCTGAAATATCAAAAATAACCGTTTAATGACACAGAAAAGAAATGGCCTCCCTTTCTTTCTAATATGAATGGAATAATGAGAAGATGATTGACCTTGACTCAGTCGTTAAATGAAAAGCCGAACTCTAATATAACCGTGTTTATTCGTATATAGAACGAGCATTTAGCCGATGAGCAGCGGGGAGAGAAAGACCTTCAGACCCACTACAGCCCTCTGCGTCCTTGTGTGTGGAGAGTCTTTGAGCATCAACAACAGAAAGTGTTTCCTGAGTGTGTGTCCCCGGGGTTGGATTCTTTGGTTCTGAATATTGATGATGTCGCTAAATGATTGTCCAGTTTATAAACAGCACCAACGCTGCATTCCAACACCTTCTAAAAAAGATAGTCTTTCTTTTATCAGATTAAGGGTGGGAATCACCAGATGGCTTACAGTGTGAGGTTTTTTACATTCTTTATTAATCCCTGAGGGAAATTCTGGTTTACGCTCAGTTATTGAGAGACATGCTTCTCATGCTTGAAATACACATGCACAAACAGGATCTGTGGACGTGCATTAGTGGAGAGATGTCAGAGTGGGGCTGCTAGCTACACAATGCTACACAGGAAGCGCGCCAGAGCAGTTGGGGGTTTTGGCTCAAGGACACCTCGGCAGTACTCGGAAAGGGACCTGGCGCCTCAATTTGATTGGATTGGAAAATCTTTATTGTCCCAGAGGGGCAATTTGGTTTGCAACAGAAGTCCATACAGGCAACACACATCCTAAAATCAGCAAAAATAACTAACTACCATGAATATCATCATGATGAACATGAGTGAGATAATAAGGGACACAAAGACCAACAGTTCATAGTACTAGTGGCAACCAAGGATGTCTCTGGCGTTGCCTCACGTCGCCTTTTGTCTTGGCCAAAAAGTTGCACTTGAACACACCGCAAAGACTACAGCCGACGGCTAACCACCACATACGTCCTGCACATGCGTGAGGGGAAATAACTCTCCATGCCAGCAGGCCAGCAGGCAGTGGTAGTCCGTTGTTATGATACTGGAAGACCGTTTTCACACCGCTGTCGTGCACCAATCGTATTATAGGTACTACTAATCGAATAGAATAATGTCTGATAAAAAGTAAAAAAAATGGCACTGGCATTGTCAGCCCTTGGTTATTTGGCACTAATGGGTGAAAGCATGGATACTACAGCACCAGGCTCAAGGGGCTCTACCAAACCTGTGTCAAGAGCAGGAGATAAATGAAACCTTCGAACAGCCAATCAGAGAGATTCCTCTTACCGATCGATGGCGCCGATTCAACATGTCGAATCAGCCAAAAAGAGGCCGACGGGGGCCGACGGGTAGTGATGGAGCCTGACACACCACAAAAACTAGGGCGACGACCGCTCACCAACGGTCCAACTAGGATCAAAGTCCGATGATCTCCTTGATGTGTCAGGGCCTTTACTTGAGAAATATGGCCAAGATCATTCAAGTTAATGCCGACAATCTTTCGGCTACCAGACCAACTTCCATACTTTGGTCTGCCTTGAACCTGTGATCCTCTGGTTCCCAACCCAAGTCCCTACAGACTGAGATACTGCCAGCCCGTATTATCAGAATACAGTTAATAACAACGGTAAATACACTGCGTAGTGCTACGATGTATATATATATATATATATATATATTACCTGCAAATTATGTCCTGAAGGAAAGATTGTCAGCTCCTATTTTGACTCTGTTCATCATGTCACCTCCATTAAACAGGAAGCATAATTGTAGTCCATGAAAACCATTATTTTTATTTGTTTCTTAGCGGTTCAATACTTGGCGTTTATTTATCGATACTCATTTTGCAATACTTAAGTAATGGTGTCCTTCACACGTACAATGCGTTGCTATTGATTTTTGCTAAATGTTCAATCGATCATGCCTCATGCATGCAGCAACATCCAATGAAAATATTTGCAATGAAGGGAGCATCATGTACTTCCTATACCCACACATACTAGCGCATAAATTGGTGCAGTCAGCAGCACCTAGAGCCAAAGGTGGACACAGAGCAGTGGGAGGGAAAGACCTTCACTCTGACTTTGTCCCTCTGTGTCCTTATGTGTAGAGAATCCCAAAGTATCAACAACAAAAAAACTGCAGCCTGAGAGCGAGTCCCAGGGGTCTGATTAGCTCCGCGGACCCCCGGCCCTGTCATCGGGACGGCTCTCTAAGAGTTGAGCCCACTGCTCGAGGGCAAAACGGCTCTTTGTGTCGTACCAAGAGTGTCCCCATTCTATTACCACACACATAGACATTCATGCACATATATTACACGGCCCTGCTTATTGTTCACATGCATCTCAGACCTTGAAACTGACATGTGCCCAGACACTCGTTTATACTTCAAGAGGAAGAGAGAATGCTTCCATCTCAAGGTCTCAGCGGACCCATCGGAGAGGCAAACACAATGCCAGAATGTGTTTTTTTATTTAATGATTGTATTCAAGAGGAGGTTGGCAAAAACAGAAAGCCACTTCTGCATTCTTCAGATTTTAACAAAGGCCAAGATGGGGAAAGAGACAAAAAAAGAAAGGCAAGCTTTGCTTTCTGTTTTATGCACGAGCATGTCGTATTATTCACCAACAGTAGAAATAACAATGATGAAGTTCTTAAGCTCAGGCTCAATGGACTGTAGTTGAGAAGTTTGGGGAGGAGCTATTGTTGTTGCCCTTGATTACAATAGTAAAGCCTGATTCATTAAACCGATACTGAAATAAGTGGGAGTCACTGACAGAGCCCTGGGGTTCACATAAAACTCTTCTGCTCCAATCAGTCGTACGGGAAGTTTAACAACTGAATCAGAAAATGGCTCATTGTTCTATAAAAGAAATGACAAGGTTTTTGGTTCATTTTCTTTGTGAATTAAAGATGGAGGTATTCCACGTTGAAAGAGTCCAGCGCAAAATTCTGCAAAAATGCAGTCTTACAGAAAGTGTGTATTTTGGCGATGTTAAGTCCACATCAGAGCCCTCACACTCTTGATGATTTGATGGTGGGAAAGCAGTAAACCCAAACACTTTTAGGGATCATGCCTCAAAGTGTGTGAGACAATGAGTGTGGAGATCAGGATGGGCCAAGTGGCAACATCCAGTGTTGAAAAGTGAATGCTAAAGTGCAAAAAAACTGTAGTTCCTCACTTAGAAGTACAGCTCCTGCAGCCTCATGTCTGATGTGTCCTTAGGCCTAAGGACACATCAGACATGAGGCTGCAGGAGCTGGGAATCAAACCCCTGACCACATGGGGGTGTTGAAGCTGTTTGCAAGAGACTTATAGCGCCTTCTCTTTTTCTGTTTCTACATTGAGGTTGAAAGCTAGGTTGAGATAGAATTTACGCCATCATCAGGCTTCGTAACGCCTCTTCAGAACCCAATCAATGATGTCACTGAGACCATGTACATGTTTGATACAATCAGTGGATTGAGCCAAAGAGTGCATGAGAAACACCAAAATGATTTCAGTTCGGGAACAAAGTTAAAAAGATCCAAACCAACGATCTTTACACGAACCTGTTTGCTTGGATATGTTTATCACTTCAATGACTTTGCTTACAGAAAACATGAATCAGGACTACAGAATGGAGAAAACAGCATCCTGATGCATGAACTCATCACCCTCTGCACCTACGTACTCAATATACTTAAACAGTTAAGAAGACGAGATGCAGATTTAATGGCAGATATCTGATGGGAAACTTTATTCGTCTGTTTCTGTCTGGAAATCTCAACAGCTGTTTTTAACCTTTAGTTCGGAGTGACAGTAAATAGAAGTCATGGCTGTTGTATAATCTCCATTAGTGATGAAAGACTGAGCCAGTTTGCACTCAGAGCTTATTTACCACCCGAGAAAAACAAACCAGCTTTACAGTAAAACCTCCCACGCCATGCCTCCGTGAGATTCTCCCATCTATTAGTTTGTTCAACTGCTTTTCGCCCGAAGGCCGGCAGAACACCGTGGAGAGGAGCAAGGACGTGTTGGGTAAATGTTTCTATCGTGTCTTCAGCATAATCGCTCCGTGTTTAGAAGGACATGGCGGTCACAGATTACCTGCTGTGCTCCGTGTGTGTTTGCTGCCTCATCAAAATAAGACTTTTCTCTCTCTCCCTACCGTATTCACCCGTTAGCATAAACAAATGTAAGAGCTGTTTTGTTGGTGTAGATTATTTACACAACCTGTGATGATGTCTGCTTCAAACATGACATCTTTTATCCCCGAGCTGAAGCAGTTTTTTATTCCATTTTAATATGAAACTTCACTGCCTTTTTTTTTCTGCCTTTCTGCCTAACAGAAGCAAAGACCAGTCCTGACTAAGCAAACATCTACAGGGTCTCCACTGATTTATCTGCACCTACAGGCCTGGAGCGAAGTCAGGGGCGGGGTGACCATTGTGAGGTTCGGGAGGACTCCCTGTTTGAGCACACATTTTCTGAAAAGTGGAGCAGGCAAAAGACGGAGAGGATGGACTTTTTTCATCATTGGGGGGTTTGTAGACAGACTACGGACACATATGAGTCTTAGAGGAACATGGTGAAGTGTATTTTGCATATTAAATAAAAAGCAATGTGGACTAATTCGTACCAATTATTTGTAAACTTATATATGTTTGTTCTCTCATCTTCCCAAGCTGTGTTTCCTTTATGTACACTTTCACTTTGCATGAATGATAATAGTCTTAACACCCCTTAAAACAAACCAGTGAAATGCCTTAGCTTGTTTTTTGTTGCCGTTGTTAAAAAAGGGTCTAATTTAATTTCTAATTTGCTTGCTCAAATTCATGATGGTCTGTAAAGTGATTTTAAATAGATCATCTCGTTCTCAAAATTACAAGTGTAACATGCTTTTTCTGCCAGTAGAAAGTTTTACTCATGAAGACATTTCCAAGTTAAACAGAAAGAAAAGTCAGTTGCATCGAATCCTCAGCAAGCCTTGTTACCGCACATACCACAGCTCGACCATCACCTTACATAAACTCTTCACTCACATCAGCTGCTGACTCCACTTCAGTCAAGGTAACATGACGGAGGCCAGCGAGGACACTCAAAGACTTTCTGATGTGAGGACGCGGTAGAGAGCTTCTTCTTCTACACTGAATATGACATGACAGCCTTGCTGCACCGTGTGGGATGCGGTAAGGTGGAGATGGGTCCAAAAATTAATATTTTAGAAGTGAATGTGTTTAAAGGAACAAAGTTAAAGATCATGATTTAGTTTTTGGAGTTTCTACGTTTATGGATATTAGAGGTTTACATAACGAGGTTCTTAGCACCATCATTAGACAATTAAACTAAAGTTATGTAGTTGGTCAGTTATACTCAATGAGGATAAAGAATGTAATGGTGACAAGCAAACTGAGAGGTCAGGAGTCTTATTTGGGTCATGCAAAGGGTGAAATGATATGCCATTGTTCTGTCAAAACCGCCAATTAAATGCAAAACCACAAGCTAGTTCAGACAACTAGTTTGACTACGGTGATATTCCTAATATGCATGGTTTTTTTCCGCATCAAATAACTAATAGACTCCACTACACAGAAAAATCAACACTCAGTCAGGAGTCTGATAATAACTTTCAAGACAGATTCTAGGTCTGACAAAGATGGGTTTTTTCTTCTTAAAATATTGATTTTTTTTAGGCCTTTATTAGAGAGATAGGACAGTGGATAGAGTCTGAAATCGTGGCGAGAGAGCGGTGAATGACATGTGGGAGAGGAGCCACAGATGCGACCTGAACCTGGGTCACATGCTCCGAGGACGACATCCTCTTCACCACCAGGCCAACAGTGCCCCTTGACATGTAATTGAACTTCAGAGTGTGTCTCATGTCCCCTTTGTTCAAATGGAGTCTGTGTTTATGACCTAGCCAGTCAGCAGGATGAGCTCTAAATCTTTTGGCTTCACTCCCTGGTGGCTGTTGCATTGCCCATCATAATATACAGGCTATGAGGTACACATGTACAGGACAAGATTAGCATACAGATAAGAGTCAATGCGTTGGCCACAGGGGGCGCCAAAATGAACACAAACAGAAAGTACCTCACAGGAGCTTCAAATCAGGCATAGAAGAAGGATTATACGCAGCGCTTTACATTAGTCGTCATGTCAACAGATTTATCAGACTATGATGTCATGTCGAGCATGTGCATATTTTATGACTACTCTGTATGTAATGCCAAATGGTTACTTGAATGCAGCACATTAACCGGTGTACTGGAACAATCCTTCCGTCAGCCTTCTTTTAAACATGAATGTAGCCCTTGCAACACATCCAGGCTGCTGCACAGTATATCCACATTTGGGGGCATATTCACATTTATGGCGCCGTCTATATGTGTTGGCTGTGCAACCTCCCACACATAAGAACATGATTTACCTCTCAGGAGAAGCCTGTGTCGACTCTGCTCTCCATTATACGACTGTCATTACGGCCTGCATGGTGGGAGGCGCGCTGCTTTTATAAGAGATGAAAAGACACGCTTTTATTGACCGGCTCCCTTCCACATCTACTGTTAATGTACACCTCCTTATATAACCCCCCTCTCTATAACAACAATGCCAAAGGTGGTCCTCTGATCATGAAATTACCTCCGCTTGTTCACATTTAAATACGCTCGTACAATAAGCTTTCGCCACTTCCTTTATGTGCATTCATACAAGGAGATCAGGGCTTTATCTAATCTTGAAACGATTATTGAACTTTTGCTTCAGTCGACAGAAAGCTCGGGCTCGTCTCCAGCTGAGAATGAAACTGCCAGAACAAGACTCGAACAGGGAAGAAAAGAAATCATCAAACTTCTTTTTCATTTGATATTTCTTGACTTTAAGCATCAAAAAGTCTTCGGAAATAATTGAGAATTACATGTTAGGATTTTTTTTCAGCTGCCTGTTAAACAGAATGAAATGAATACCGATGACTATGAGCTACAAAAGCACAAGAGTCCATCAGGAACAAGATCGATTGTTACTGCATAGTTACTTTATATGCCAGAAACTGGGTCTAGGTCACAGAGTCGATTTACAGGTCAGCGTTATATGGCTTTCACACTTGGAGAAACTCCTGAAAAACTCCTGATATTTCCAGGAGGAGCTCTAAGTGTGAACTCAAACAGCCGATATTCGCTCAGACTTCACCCGAAGTTTCTCCTGCCAGACCTCTAGTATATTTTCCACAGCAAGTCGGAGTGGGCTGATGTGAGAACGCCGTATTCAAACCGGCGTATATGACCAATGACGTAGCTGTAAAAACGAGAACGTATTATCCTTTGGGAGGCGAAACACCACGCCCATAAAACTTGTTCCAAATCGAGGGTAAACTAGTTTGGGTTTCATCTGTTGGACAGGTCAAACAACAGCGATTAGCTTCTGCTAGCATGCTAAATTATCTGCTTTTCCATTACAACAAATAAAATATTCTTAGGTAGCTCGCAGTGTAGGTAAAGCAGTAAACGTAACATGTTAAGTTCTGCAGTGGGCGTCCACTTCTGGCGGCGATGAGTCCAGGGGGAGGGGCCCAATTTGAATTTTGTGTTACTTGTGTTACAAGGAACATTGCTACAGACGCCTTTAAGATGTGTATTTTTTCTTCAGGCTTTAAATATGTGATACCCTTAATAATTGTGACATGCAACAACAACAACTCTAAATGGATATGTTGTAGGAGTTATTTTGCCTGAACATAAAGGATGATACCCAACATTTCCTTGGGGTAATCATGCATGATATGAGAGATCTGTTCAATAAATAATGCTGTTCTTTTGTGGCAGCTCTTCCATTATTGATTGCAGTGGCTTATATGAATAGTTAGCGCCGTTCTATTGAATTAAATAGACAAATACAGCCGATACATTGATTTTCTTTATTGTCCTATGTAGCATAATTGAGCCTTTTGGCTATTCACATCCCCACCGCCCCCGAAACAACAAAGAACAATGTGAGAATTGAAAGTGAAGCCTGTTATTTCTTATTGAAAAAGCTTTGTGATATTGGAGATCTCGAAGAAATGGTCGGGCTCGCGGGCTTAAGACCAGAGGTTTGATGAGCAACTGTCTATCATCTCTTAACTATATTTCAAGTGATGCCCTCAAAGCCACCTCAGAGAGATTTCATTGCACATTTGATTCCAACATTACTCACACAAACGCTGTACTGTCCTTAAGCCTTTGGAGACGTGCGGAATATATTTCCTCCCTCATAAAAAGATTGCAAAGCGGCAGTCATCTTCTTTTTTCATTGACATAAAAAGCTCTTACCTTTTACGGCACTTCATCACCAACAGCTGCCGTCCTCCTCACTCTGCAAAAAAAATGTACATCCCGTAAACTTCTAACCCATACACATTCATACAGTACAGTGTGTGTCCAAGCTGGCTCTAGTGGATGAATCAGCAAAACCCAGATAAGAATCTGGCTGTGTCCAAAATCACTCCCTAATCATTATAGTGGTCACGCCATTTTGTAGTGCTGTCCAAATTCTGAGGGAGCATGGTCTTACCCTATATAGTCCACTCAATGTATCCCAACAATGCATTGTGAAAAGTAGTGTACTACCAAGCGGCAACCTCCGGTCTTGAAAAATGAAGCCAATGCGGAAATGTAAAATCCTGCAGTTCGTCGAGTGTCCACTAGAGGCTGGGTCCAGGAACACTGGAAGTCACGTTCACACAACAGGCAAAAAAGCCGTTTTTACAGCATAAATAAACATGTTTACAGCCTGATACAAAAAAACAAATAGGTCTGATTAGTTATTGTCATCACTGGCACACACTGTACGGGGGGTGAATTTATTAAAAACGGCTCCATTTGATTTTGAAAACGATACGTGTTATCCATAGTTAGGCGCGTAGCTGACATGATTAACAGGTGGGCGCAATGTAACGGTTCATCAAGAGGCTCAAACCCCACCTCAGCTCCAGCTCTCAGCTTGTCGTTAGGCTGACTCAAAGTTAGGCTGAGACAGCATTTCCAGCATGGTTGTTGCTGCCGATGAGCCTCCGCAGCCCCCTGCAGGAACAGATGGCTGACGTCACTCAGGCTTCGTCCATTAATATTTACAGTCTCTGGTGGAAACAAGATAATATCTTGTGCGCACAAGATATTGCTTTTTTTTCACTTTTTGGGACTCCCGGGCTCCGTAGCCTTTGATACTGCCTTAATTTGTAACAAAATGTTTGTCTCGGTAGGATATGCTCAGATAACAGTTCCTGTAAAAGTACATCTATAAAAATAGGGGAGTAAAGTTAGGATGATTTAAGGGTCCCTAAAAAAATAACATTAAGTATTAAATTATTTTTTGATGGGGCCCAAAGTCCCTGGAGGCCCCCCTGGTCCCACTAAAAAGATCAACACTATGTACCTCCATATCAAGAAGAAGAAGATCTCCTTTATTAATCCCACCAGGATTAATTACTTTTACACTCTGTTATAGAGACATGCTACACACACACACACACACGCACAAACAGGATCCAATGGACATGCACTAATGGAGAGATGTCAGAGTGAGGGGCTGCACATGAAGGAGGGGCTGCACATGAAAGGGAGAAGAGAACAGTTGGGGGTCTGGTGCCTTGCTCAAGGGCAGTGCTCAGGAAGTTCAGCGGCACCTCTTCAGACCAATTTACAGACTTGAACCGTCGACCCTCTGAAGCCTCTGAGCAAGACACCCACCCTCTGGTTCTCAACGTAGGTCCCTACAGACTAAGCTACTGCCGCCCTATATATACAGTTATTGTGCAGATACCATTTCCCGACACTTAGGTTTAATGCATGTCGTCATTCTTATGCTACATGTTTATGGATTAAAATACAGTCTAACATCATCTTTATAGGTGTTTGTAGTAGAAGTAGTGTTGTAGTACTCGAAATCAGTCTTGGTCTCATGAACACTTTTTAAAGGTCTCATCTCGGAATCGAAAGCATTTTTACTCGGCCTTGTCTCGGTTAGGACTTGGCGGACTCCGGATTTTCAATCAAGACCGGCCAAGACCCCCACTGACAGGCTATTTCACCACGTCATTACTGTGATTAGAAGGACAATCTGAGCAACTATAGTTCTCACACAGACACCAAGAGACGCCATCGTTAAATTAAAAAAGAAATCAACCTGCTGCTTTATATGCCCTCCATGCTGCGGGTAAATAAGTGGAGACTACAATTTAGATTGGACCACAACTATAGCACCATGCACTTAAAGTTTACAAAGAAGGAAATGGTACATAAACACAATCTTAATAATCTAAACTCATGTAAATAATCTGGATCATCCCTCTTCCTCATCTTAATGGTTTGCTCCAGGAGCATTTAAGCAGCTTCAGAGACCTGCCTGAACTCTTTTGGCTCCGCCCCTTCCTGAGGAGACATCCAGGAAACTCGTGATGATGTCTGCTGGTTCTTATTTAGATCAGAAGCCGAGTGGATTTCTTTTTCTTCTTCTGTATATTATAAATTGGCAAATCAGCTTTGAGGTGCATTATCTCCTAGCTGGAGCGGAGTGGAACAAGGGGAGTGGATTTAGACGTGGCTGTTGAGTTTGGGTAAAAACAATATAAAACATCAGCTCTCATTTATGACTCATTTCTCATCTTTGCACAAACCAGTCTGTTAAAGCTGTTTAGTTTATGTCAGTGTTGAACATCTTGTGTGGAGCATTCTTAAATATAATATCCAGTAGAGGTTAGATTATCCATCTGAATCTGAGCCCAGCTGGGCCAGGATCCCCCTCGGGCCTGGGCCGGGGCGGTCTTGAGGTCTTACATTAAAGGTCTATTGTTTTCTAAAGAAGCCATTAGAGTCATTGTAAAAATCCTGGCGCTCAAGCTGAGCGGACTGCACCCAGATACAGAGGAGCGTGGAGCGGGAGTAACACACACACAAAGTTGGACATGGGGAAACGGTACGGTGTAGCAGACACGCACAGAAGCAGGTGCTACAACACAGGCAGAGTCACAGAACCCCGGAGTTCCACAGCTAAGTGTATGGTACACTCACTGGGATAGATCACCGCCATAAACGCCAAACAGCCCGGGGAAAAAACATTCAGGCAGTCAATAACAGCAAAAATATTTTAAAGATCATTTTAAGTTTCAAGGCCGCTTTTTTGTTTTTTATTTTAGTTTAGCTGTTAATTTAAGTTAATGACTTTCTTCTAAAAGTGTAATGTCAGCTGCTTGAGAGCCGGCCAGCTCGTTGGAAATGGTGCACGATGAACTCAGGATATGTTTGGCCTCAAAGGATGCATGGGATGGATCCTTCGTTGGCCAGGAAAAGAACGACTTGGCTGCATTTGAAGGAACCTTTGAAAGGGACATCGTGCAAGGCGCCGCTGCGACGTAATCTGCCTTTAAATGCACCCTCCAAAGGGTCCTGCAAGGATCCTCACAGGAGCTTTAACTTCACTAAATGAATAAAAAAAAAAAAATCAATAAGTCTACAGCCTATAGTGTTGTGTCAATCATCGCCACGTAGTCCCCAATAAACCGTTTAAGGTTATATAACCCCTGGTCTCCCCTGTACCCTCTAATATGAGCTTAATTCTCTGGTAAATAAGCCTATAGTCCATTAAAAGAAGGAGAAATGCTATGTTGAAGTGCTGGCTTCTCTGACAACAATGCAGCAGCCAGTATGTCCTCCTTCTAACTTTAGATTCTGGTCCTGAATGCTCTGGATTTGTTTGGACCAGAGAAGGTAGGCAGTTTTAAGGCACCCCCACACGACCGTTTTGGACGCCCCTCGGTTTGCCAGATATGAGACCAGTTATCAGGTCAAACCAACAGGTGTTGCAGTGATGGAAGCGGGCAAGAGAACTGGTTCAGATAGAAGTGATTGTACCCGACCTAAAAAGCCTCTGCATGTTTCTAATAAGCTCCACGAGCAGAAACGTGCTCAAACTAGGATCAATACTGGAGATGCTTTTGAAAAATGGAGAGAGGTTAGAACGCAGAAAGGTTTACAGACCGATGCAGAGCTGGCTAAACACTGAAGCTTCAGTGTCCACCACATGGCAACCTGCGTGAGCATCCACTCTAGAGAGGAGGGGGTGGGGGGAGACAGCTCTCTCCAGTGTTTTGAATTTGGACTGCAGTACCCATTTTAAACACTAGGTGTCAGAGTTACATATTGCTCCTTTAATTAATAAATAAAAATGAATAAATAATCAAAAATCAACAATAAAAAAGTGCTGTTTAACCTTCACTTGCTCCAGTAAAGTGTTTGTGTAAAGGAAAAGAGTTGCACCGCTGGCAGCACCCCAGTCTGACTTTGTGTTTCACTCTGATTGTGAGGCATGAGGGTGATGCTGCCTGAGACATGCAAGCTCAGCAAAACACTGCATATTAAAAACAATATCAGTCTCATAGGCACGCCTGTTTCCAAAGACAGACTCGGTTGAGTGAGTGCATGATTGACACTCGCTCTTCCTCAGCGGAGGCCCTGAAAAGTTGTGAGAGGACTTTAAATGCTGAGACAAACACACAAACACACACACTGACAATACGCAGTGGGGGAAACATTTTAAGGAGTTCCACAGTACACACCAAATTCAATCCACGGCAGACAATAAAGGTGGATTATTTGTGGTTGTCAGTCATCGCTGCTGTGAGCCGGAGCTGCAGCAGCTGGGTGGCGATGAACTTTTCGCCTTGTTCTTTTAAATGCTTTATGTGGTGTAAGAAAAAAACAAAACAGAAAGTGCTTGTGTTGCACATCTCCATCAGAGGACTTCGATGCGAGCACTGGCACAGATATCCTCCTATCTGAAGGATAAAAGAAGAAAGTCGAGGCATAAAAAAATCCTGCGATTTCTCTCGCCTTAAAGAAACAGCATCTCCTCTTAGACGACAGGTCTGTTTATTTACATTAAGGTGTGTTTGCAGGATATTTTATGCATATTGTGTATTTATCATAAGATGCAAACAATGTTTACTACCTCTGTGTCATCAAACAAGGACATAAACATAAAGAAAAAAACGCGTTTTTCCTGCAAACACAGCAGCGATCTCCTCTTCAACTTGAATATGAAGACCTGTATTACGTTTTTGAGACGTGCAAGACATTCATTACGCCATTAAATGCTCAATTAATGCATTAAACTGTGTCTGAATAAACAAACGACTCTGTCTCACGAATAAATGAAGAAGTAAATTACCAGAGAAAAATGATATCAGCTTGGACCTGCCTGCTTTTGTACACAGCATGGAGCAAATAAATCTTTCAAGCCTGAAAACAGGCTTTCATCTCGTCTCTGCGGAAAAAATAGTATTACTTATTTACTTTTCATTTTTTTCCTACATTCATTTTGTGATGAGTTTTTTTTGTTCTTCTTTTGGATTTCTGTGACAGCTATCTGAAACACACAGGAACTGTCCAATTCCATAGCCGTTTTTTGTGTGGCTCCCGTGTTGATTAGTTACAGAAAAATGCAGCCTATTTAGAGCAAAACAGTAATAAGACCCAAAGTAGCATTTCCCATAATGAAGCATTTGAGCACTTGCCTATTCCCCGGATCATTTTAAAGACAGTATAGCCGAATAAGAGGCTGCGTAAAGCTTCTTTGGGCCATTTAGGGGTTCATATTTATCTGTTAATAACATTCAATGCTTTTTTCCTACACAAACATTCATGAGAAACACATTTCATATGAATTTTTCTGATGTCTTAAAGGGGACATATTATGAAAAATCCATGTTGACAGTGTTTTTAAACATATATTTGGGTAACCTGAGTGTCTACCGACTCACAAAATGTGAAATTAACCCATCCAGTCCTTTGATTGTGGTCTGCACAAGTCTTACAACAAAGAGAAAAATGCTCTGTTTCAAATTTGCTCTCCTTGTGATGTCACAGTGGGATTCTTGTAAAAAAAAAATCCCCTCCCCTCCCCTGGTCTCTCCACCCATGGACTACACCCCCAGCCTAGAGCAAAACTTTTGAGCAGGTCCGCCATTTTTATTCTCGCTAGCGAAGGAGTGATGTCTACTGGGATAACTCATTGCATTTAAAGAGACACACACCAAAATGGAGCGTTCTGAGAGAACTGGTTTATACAGGGTCACAAACCTCCTCTGGTGCTTGATTCATGTTATATTTTGACCAAAGCACAGCACAGATGTTTCATTTAGACCACAGGGGACTGTTTGAAAAGGTGGAAAGAGGGGATAATATGTCTTCTTTAAATCCTATTTCTGTCATCTAAAGGGAGAAATAGTTCATAATGTTATAATGCTGGTCACTAAATGTGTCATTTTGCAACTGCTTTATGCTTTCCTAATAATAATACGGATTTGTCCACATGATCAACGATGGAAGAGCATCTGCAGCATGCTTCCTGTTTCTGTAGATAATGGTCTGCCGGGCGGCCTTTAGGGCATCCCAAATATTTAATGCACGTTTTATGGCCCCCTTTAGAAATATTATCAGGTATTTAACCTCCCTGACAGGCTGACCTCTGGCAAGAACTGTGGGGAAATGATCCGCTGAATATCTGGTCAATAGGGTAATTATGTCAGAGAAGGTCAAACTGCAGTGATTTACATGGGGAAAGATTACAGACGTGCATTCAGAGTGGGAAATTCTTCTAATTAATGTTGTTAGAGGCATATACAGTATGAGCTCTTTACATTAGCAGCTGATAACAAAGCTAACTATATCATGTCATGATAAAGGGAGAAAAACAGCTCATAGTGTTTTGTCAACAGTGTGCTAAACTCTCTTTCATCATTAATGATGTCAGTCTTGGACACTTATTGAGTAGCTTTGTGAGATGTGTAGCTCAAAAATCTCCTTATTTATCTGATACTGGCGTCAGTAAAATCCCTCATTTCAGCCTCTGCCTGTAACGCTTCATTTCAGCTGCTGTCTCTTTAAGGCCCTCCTCCCCACGTGCCCACTTTCCACCGATTGGCCAGCTCTGTTTGCAGTCACAGGGAAATTAGAGTGAGCTCAGAGGAAGAGGATGCCTATGCAATCTTACACAACAGTTTCTCCTTAAAGGTCACATATTATGCAAAATACACTTCACCATGTTTCTCTCTCACTAATATGTGTCCCTAGTCTGTATAGAAACCCCCCAATTATGAGAAAAGTCCATCCTCTCTGTCATTAGCCTGCTCCATTTTTCAGAAAATGTGTGCTCAAACTGGCCGTTTGGAGATTTTCCCTTCATGACATCACAAAGGGCAGTAACCCCTCCCCCAGGTGGGTGACACTCCCACAGCTAGATGTTTGTTCTGCCCTCTGAGTCTGCCTTCTCACCGTAAACAATAGGGCATGGAGCGAGTAAGCCAAAGCCACTCATGGCGTTCCAGAGAGGGGCGTGGTCAGACACAGCTCATTTGCATTTAAAGCTACAGACACAGAAACAGCCTGTTCTGAGCAGGGCTGAAATAGAGGGGTTTATAGGCATGATCAAATCTACTTTTACTAAGCTCTTACATTCTCAGTTTTTGTTGACATGGTCGAGAGATGATGATTCTGCTGGAGAGAGTCGGATCAGGGAGAGAGAGAGAGAGAGTGGGGAATGACATGAGGGAAAGGAGCCACAGGTTGGATTCAAACCTGGGCCGCCTGCTTCGAGGACTATAGCCTTTGTATATGAGGCACGCGCTCAACCAGCGCCCTAATGTACTTTACTTTTCTGTTTAATGGACTATGTGCTTAATTTAAGAGGTTTATTTTTATTCAGACTTTTGCTTGTCATTGGGGATGTTACCAAAGTGTTATGGCTACTTTATCTTAAATCAAGGATCCTTATCTATGCTCCACAGCATGTAAAAAGGCGGTACATATCTCAGTTTGAATCCAACTTAACACATTCACTGTAAATACTTGAAGTGCATTCTTCTGATTTCTCTGCAGTTTAACTTATAATGATCACATTTTGTTTTTTTGTCTTCCTTCAGTGCTCTATTTCCCAAAGGAGTGAAGATGATCACTCCAATACTCTAAGATTATTTAAATCACTTGGAAAAAGTGAAATTTGGACAGAAGTAGGCTAATTTAATGAGCTGCTTCTTAATTGGCAATTGGACACCAGTCAATGGCCATATGCTCGTAGGCTGAGGATAGACATTAATTAGTAAAGACATAATTTTTCAGACAACGCCACTGGCAAGAGCTCCGAGGCGATGGTGTTGATTTTCAGTGACATGTTTCTGTCCGGGAAACAGGGGTGGGTGTAGATTCAAATTGAGAGATCTGGTAATCACAGGCGCGCGCTCGTACACCAGCGCGTGCGCACATGCACCTTTTACATTTCTCAACAGGTCCACAGGGGGTTTGTAAGACCTCTCTCACTATCTCTCTCTCTTGGTCTTTCTCTCTCTCTCCCTCTGAAAACCAGGAGGCTGCCGGCTCGCGCGCGCTCCGCAAGCACTCCTCTCGCGCAGAAGAGTGCCGACCGTGGAAAGCTCCGCACCACTTCCAACCTCTTCCTCCTCTTCTCCGCACTGCGATTCCGCGAGCTAACAGCTTTCCTTGCGGACACTAAACTAAAGCCCAACACCTGGACAGAGCAAGAGCGTTCGTCGGGGGGCACGCGGACTTGGGTTTTTGAGGTGGGCTCGAGCAGACGACAAATGCTCGAGACCCTCTTCCAGTGCCCCCAGACCCGATGGGGAGGGAGACACGCAGATCACCGATGATGGGACAGTTTACGGGAGGATGCTACCTGACTTTTGGCATCCTCGTGCTTCTCGGCTCGCGAGTCCCGACTACGCTGGCACGAGGTAGGACCCACTCTTTGATCAGCCGAATGTTTTTATTCAATGGGGGAGTGAAAAGGTGTGCGTGTGTGTGAGCTTCGACAGACTGTGCTTGGATCAGTTGCTTTACCTGGTTTCTGTGTCTCAAAAGTGATATTTGCCAACTGCATTTGAATAATGACAAGTTTGTGTTGGTGTGCCACGCGCTGCCTGCGAGTTTGAGTGTGTTTTTAAAGAAAGGTGCTTTAAAAGGTTAAAGCTGTGCTTTTAATGTGCCGTAATTAAGTTTATCAGTGATTCAAAATCGGCTTGGCTCTCAGTTTTTGTTGAGATAAGAGCTACACTTTATTATAATCTGCTCCTTTGCCTGATTTATTTTTAGTGCTCTCTGTTATAAGAGTCTAGTTTCCTTTTAATTGCCGTTTAATTAAGCTTATTAGTAATTCAAAAGTAATTCAGCTTGTAGCAGCCACACTGGGAGATAATATGCTCTGCTGCACTTTAACACGTTTAAATGGTAAAACAAAAAAAAAGAGGTGCATGTTATTCCACATTATGGCCTGCTGTAAAAGAATAGCTTGACACTATATTTCCCCTCCAATTGTTTTCTTTTTTTTTTTAGCTGACATATGTGGACACTTGCTTCAGGGTAACATTTACAGCATCACAAAATGGATCATTGAGAGGCTTTCCTGTTGTGGGGAATATCAGTAAAACCGTCTGGAGCCTCCCTGTGTGTCCTATTTTGCTCACTTACTTAGCCTGAGCTATTGTTTCACACAGAATGCAGTGCACTGTACTCTCAAGGTTGGTTATATGGAGATGATTGCTCCAGGGCTCCGCTCGCTTCTGCAAATTCTAATTGATTTTAGCTGCTTTGAAAGCTTGGGATGCTTTTTATTTTAATTTCTCAGACGTGTGCAGAAATGTTAAGTCGTAATAAAAAGGCTGCAAGTGTGGTTGTCCCATTACCAGTTATATATATATATATATATATATATATATATATATATATATATATATATATATATATATATATATAAAAGAACAGTGCTGCTAAAAAAGAAAAACCTGTTTTTTATGAGTGAGAATGCACACATTTGTGATTTGTTTGTGAAAAGACGAGCATATTATGCATGTGCTGGTCAGTGAGCGGATCATCGTGGAAACTTTTCTTTTTCCTCTGCTGATTCTGTTCTGACCTATTGACATCCATTCAGCTCACATGGCCGTGTAACAAAGATGCATTTGCAATTCAATTAGTCGAGTAGCCCTAAGGTTTTCATTTTTTTGCATTTTAAGTATCGAAATTAGCTTCAACTTAGAACATTTGCATAGCATAAATATTATATCAGGAATATGTGGCCTACCTCCAGGGCAACTTTTGCATGCAGCAGAATTTTATTTTTTTAAGTTCGCCTCAAAGGTGTTGGAAATAACCTTTCAGAAGTGGCTGCACATTGTATTCACACGACCAGCATTTCCATTTATGTGTTGCATTATATTTGAAAGCAGTGACCGATGCTTGGCAACCGAAACACTGATGTTGGGAGCACATGAAAGTAAAATGTGCTGTGTGCAGAATGTAGTTCTGATCAAGCCGTGAAGGTATACGGTGCATCTGCCAGGTTTTAAAGCAAGGCCTGTGTTTGCGATGGCCCTCTGCCAGGCTGTAAAATAAATATTTATGTTGTGCAATGATATGGATGTCAACAGTCAAATACTTTATGCAGAAGTGAGGCGAGATGAAATGGAAATGGCATACTCCACAAAAAACGGTTAAATAATGTAAAGTGTGCAGGCTAGGCCAAGTTATAGAGCATGGTCGAAATGAAAATTTGGTTTCCCCCCCTCCACACACACACACAGACTCCCGACAGTAAATTTAACTTTCACTCAGAAACCGGGGTATAATTCGGTCGACCAAGCTCGCTGCTTATGTCTTGCAGACCTTATCATTTACCTGCAAGCATACAAGTTAAGGCACACAAGAGAAGAAATGGCGTTAACCCTTAAAGGAGAAGCCCAGAATCGATGCCTGCAGGCTGATGAAATGTTGAGCTGCAGAAATGACCACAGCAGTGCAATCATTGGAGCTATATGTGCGCCAAAGCTTGGGTATGTTCAAATGCAAGTAAGGTGAGTCACACGTGACTGTTAGGCTACACAACCTCAAATTTCCTGCCAGAAGAAACACTCTGGCTGTCAGAAAAAAAACGCCCAATAATCATGTTGTTCAAACTGAAGCCAACATTTTCAGAATGCATATGCGGAGTTGAGCGCAATAGAACAAATAAGGAGCTTGAATAAAAACACAAAGCTTGGCTCTGATGTTGAGTAGTCCTTGCAACCTCCAGTATTTTGGATTATTATTTCCTTTTTTTTTTTGTTCATCAGTTTTACAGTTTTTTCTTTGTACAATATCAGAAATGATCGGAAATTTTGAAAATGCATATTGCAATGTCTTTAGACACTCAACACATGGGGAATATTTTGCTCTTTTGCATGAAAAATGGCTCAATGAATGGATGATTAATCACAGCTAATGGTTTCAGCACTCAGTTTAAGTCAACTCCACATGCTTCCATAAACACTCACTACACCAAATTAATCCACAGCAGAAAGTAGTCCGCCCCAAAGAGGAACCTTATGTGCTGTTCATAGAGTAATGTTTGCCCAGCGCTTTAGTTAAAAGTGCTTTTTTCATGCCTCCGAGCCTTGATAGTTTGGCTGGAGGCGTTGTGTTTTAGGTTGTACATCCCTTTCTTGTTCACAGAATATCTAAGGAACGCCTTTGGGGAGTTTTCTTAGATCTGGTGCGAGCGCTTACTTGGACTCGAGGATAAACTGGTTAGAAATCTGTGGTTCGAGGTCATGGTCGTTTGGATAACACGAAACATGTTTTCTGGACATCGCTCTTCAATTCATTTGAGCTCATTATGACGAAATCCCAGACAATAATCATCAGACCTTTTGATTCAAATGAGGAACAACCTAATCAAAAAGGCCTGTCAGGCTTATTTCTCCGGCACATTTCAAACACAGAGGGAATAAAAGTGGGCACAAAGGAAGAGACCTCAAAGAGCGGCAGAGGAGGGATCCCTCTCCCAGGACACACAGACACGCAAAAGATATTGTATTCCCACTGGAAATTATTCACTGGAATCATGCATGTCAATGTAGTGATAACCTCCAGTTCCCCATGAAACACACGTTGTACCTCATTTTATAAAATTCCCTAAAAAACGTCACGATTTCTGCTGAATGAGTCAAAACAGATGAGGATGAAAACGGCGTTGTAACCGGTCAGGGGAGGAAGTCTGACCGAGGTTTTGTTCTTCAAAATCGACGCTCTGAAGGATAAAAGGATCGACCGCTGACTCTGTGTATTTGTTATGAAACTTAATGACAATGTAAATAATTCACATGTGGACAGAAATGTCAGCCTCGTCCTTTAAATTAGAGATTTAGACGGTAGTAACTAATTAGACGGACTGCTTGATTAAAAGCATTTATAAAGTCCTAATGGGCGTTGTAAGGTTACAAGGCTGAGATCAATACATGAACCCTGTGCAGGGACACTGACATGACAGCACTGGTAAGTTATGTAAGTGGTTTGTCCACATGCACAGCGGAAGAAGAAACAGCCTCATAATACCACTGATTGACCTTTAAGGATTGTACTGTCGGGGTTGGAAACCCCGGATGATGTGATAAGACACCGGACACAATAAGATATCACAATACTTCAGTCAGGGCAGGACATTATCACATCGTTTAGTAATTAAACAATATCATCACAACACTTAAAGGTCACATATTCTCCTCCTCTTTAACCAGAGTAAATAAGTCTCAGAGCTCCCCAAACTGCTGAATATGACCTGTGGCTTTTGCAGAGGTCAGCAAAATGTTGACATTTTATTTGCACTTTTATTGGAACACTCTACCCAAAAATATTGCCATGCAAATGATACTGTAATGCATCAGTGATTTCCCCCTGACCTTATTCTGCACTGGTCTGGGTTGGATTTCTTTTCTTTTATGTAACCAGATTACCACGCATACTGTCTCACTGGGGAACGTCCAAACTGTACAGCAGCATTGTAAGATGCTAGCACACCATCCATTTTCTACTAAATGAAGGAACATACATTTGCTTCTGATTCATTCAAATTTGAGCATTCCTGATGTCTGAGGCTTGGAGATGCCGCCCTTTGTCGAGCCTCCTGCTGATAAAAAACAAAAACATCCTGGCTTGAGAATGGCTAAAGTGGGAAATAAAAAAAACTGAAGCTAGAAACGGAGAACGAGAGAGCGAGAGAGAGGAGCAAAGGGCAATGGAGTCATCGCTGCCATGTTTTATTTATCCCCAAAAATGACTGCCAGACTCTCTCTCAAGCTGCAGCTTTGATTCTCGAACTGACATCTCACATGAGATGAATTCACGAGCACAACTGGGCTGGTTTCCACAGCTGTTTCTATTCTGTAGGAGATCGCATGGCCGTCATATTGCCCGGTTTCACTCGTGCATTATTCAAAGAGAATCCATTTCTCCATCGTACTCGCAACTCACAACCAACCCCCCCCAATCTGGGTTCTCCTCCACATTCAGAGGGATCTAAGCCCAGCAGCGGCCAAACAATGGTCGGAGAAATATCTCCTAAAGACGACATGATTGGGAATTTTGTGCAAGGGAAAAACATTAAGTTTGAAAGTAAACATGCAATTGCTCATTAAGCTGATAAAGTGTGATGAGAGTGTGTGTTGGACAAAGCCACTGTTGTAATCAAATAGCTATTGTTTGTCGTCTTTGGGATATTGGGACTTTGGAATCTGGTCAATAGATAAGCTTTTGTACATGATATCCTCAGGAGAGGCCCGATTGATTGGAACAGAATCCCTTTGTTTGCTCCAATATAAAACAATGCTTTCATTATACATCTGGTGATGTAGCTTCATATTTTTGCTCAATCCCATTGTGGTTTATGGATATAGATTAATGGAGGCTCTACTTTGCAATCAGGGCTGGTCTTTGTTGTTTGTAGTCTTTGCACGTAATTAGAAGCAGCCATTTTTGGCACGTTATTGTTTTAGTCAGCAATTATTGGAGATATCAAGCTTTTTTGGACCTGATCCAAAAGCTTTGAATTGTGAATATGCACTAATGTGTACATAAACGGCCAAGCTGCCGTTTAAATGAACAAACTATATCCTAAACACAGCAGCCATTGATGTTTTTATTTGATTCTCCCAGATACAAACTTATTTTCTCATCAGATTTCTGTATTTTTTTCCATTTGCATTTTTCTGTTCATGTTAACGGTTGACTTTTTTAAAATCAGAACTGATAAGTTTTTTAATCAAAAAAATAAAAAGTCTCTCAAATTGAATGACTACCAACAAGGCTGCTCATTAAGGGGAACGCTTTCAGGGGTCCAGTCTCATGGGGAGGGCCCACAGAGGTTAGCAAAATAAACATAGTCAATCCAAAATGTAAGCAACAATGACCAAATTTTACACCTAAACACTCACCATGACCTCTTAAAGCAACATTAACACACTTTTTATTTATTGTTGCTTCAGTACATTGTTACCTGTTTCAAAATGTAAAACCCATCGTCTTAAAATGATATTTGTTTTTGTAATGTTACGAACGTAGGCGGCCCAGTGAATGTCGGAATGAGTAAATGCCACTCCATGACGTGCACAAGGTTAAGATGCTGGAAAAGAAAGAAGAAAAGGAGGGAGCTGGTCCGGGCTTTTGACCCCGACAAGAATTTGTTAACAAACCTATTTCACTCGGCTCCAAAAGCCAGAGGGAGCTAATGTTAGCCAGGAGGCTAGTGCTAACAGTACTGATCGAATGCTCATAAGTTAATACATGCCGGGAGGCCCATTCACTGGGCCCGCCATTTCTGCAGGCCTGACTACCAATGAATTTCATTGAAGAAATAATTGGATTATATTTCTTTTTATCTAAGACATTTCCTGATATTCCATCGTTTTGCTTTGTGCTTTTGTTTTGTGTCATTTTGACCAGCTGAGAGTTTGTGATTAACTTGTCCGGCTTACTTCCTCAACTGCTGATTGGTCGTTGAACCGAGCTTCATATCCTACATGTAAAACATGCACTGTTGATTTGAGCTGAGTCGCAGGAGGCGCTACTATCAGCAGCTTAAAGCACTGCATCTTCTTCCTGAATCATGTTTTTGTTTCAAAGTGTGTCCTTGTTTTGAACCAGGCTCTGTCTGTCTTAGACGATCTGACTCTGTGTGTGGAGGAGTGGAGCCCTTCAGCAAAACACTTACAGAGACGAGGACAGAAGCAGTGTTAGCGATGAAAACACTAAAACACAGCCGTAACGTTTCATCATTTGACTTAAGTGTTTCACAAAAACTAACACTGTATAAAACATGGACGTAGTGTCAGTGACGTCACCCACTGCTTTCTCAAGACCATCGATGGTGGTCGCCATATTGGAAACATTGTCTCAAACTAACTCTCGGTCAACATAGGAACAGGCAAAGAGCTGGAGCTGAGGTGGGCCTCAAGCTTCCTGACAAACAGCTGCACTGTGCCCACCTGTCAGTCAGATCAGCCACGCCCCTTATTAAGAATAACTCTTATCCTTCATAAAATCTAAACAGATCTCTCACCCATCTGTAATGAAGAAATTAACTATTCAGAACAAATCCTTTTAAAAACTGTAAATTCCATTTTTTGAATGGGGTGTGAATGTGATTTCTGGGGCTTTTGCAGCCGCAGCCTCAAGTGGACATTAGAGGAACTGCAGTTTTTTTTGCACTTACCTATTGGGTTCATTTTTCAACAGTGGAGGTTACCGCTTGGAAAAATGTCTATAATGTAAACAAAACTACGGCAGCTTTTTCTCAGGGATAAATTATTCCAATGAGCGCCCCCTGCAGGCCTGGAGCCCTTTCATAAAAGCATGCATTGCAGTGTTTTTGACTTTGCATTATTTAATAATTTGCAGCGTGTTTGCTGTTTATAATGCATTTGTTTTATGGCTTTGTGCACGTTTTTTTTCATTGGCATAGTTTGACTTTTTAATTTGTTTTGAATTTCAGCATGTGTATTTGAGTTTGCATCATTTGTAATCGTTTGAGTTTTTTTGCCACTGTAGAAAACGTTGTCCACTTTTTGTCAACTTGCACGATATTCCACACTTAAGGTGCTTAATCTTTAATTTATTTAATCAAATTCTGTGATTTTTGTGTTTTCCACATCTCAGAAATCATACGTTTCTATAAATATGAGACGATATGAGTCATAATTAATTCCATGAAACATAAATGTGCAGGAGATTCACAGGTAACAGTAAAGATGACAAGTTTTAACACCTCGTATTTAATGCTTCAGTTGTGATAGCCATGTTGGATCAGCTGTGGATATTGCCTGTATGTATTCATAGCAACATACGACACAGTGATTATACTTTGATCACTCTGCATCATTTATACATGTTGCATCATACATACTGGATGTGTGCATGCATGCATGCGCTGCAGAGTGCTGCTTCAGAGAGTGATGGTTTGTCAAATGTTTCGCCTCCTGCAGGTTTTGCCTCTCAGCCT